>JAQQAC010016209.1:75977293-76398744 GCA_029783875.1 Phataginus tricuspis
CATATATGTTTATAATGGTTATATCTTCTTGTTGGACTGACCCCTTTATCATTATGTAATGTCCATCTTTATCTCTTGCTACTTTCTTCATTTTGAAGTCTATTTTATCTGATACAAGTACTGCAACACCTGCTTTTTTCTCTTTGTTGTTTGCTTGAAATATTTTTTTCCATCCCTTCACTTTTAGTCTGTGTATATCTTTGGGTTTAAGGTGAGTCTCTTGTAAGCAGCATATAGATGGGTCTTGCTTTTTTATCCACTCTGTTACTCTGTGTCTTTTGATTGGTGCATTCAGTCCATTTACATTTAGGGTGATTATTGATAGATATGTACTTATTGCCATTGCAGGTTTTAGATTCGTGGTTACCAAAGGTTCAAGGGTTGCTTCTTTACTATCGAAGAATCTAACTTAACTTTCTTGTTAAGTTATTGTGTGCGCCGTCTGATGTTTCTTTATCTCTCCCTTCCTATTCTTCCTCCTCCTTTCTTTATATATTAGGTGTTTTATTCTTTGCCTTTAGTTAGTATTTGGGTGGTCTGCTTTCTTTGCTATGCTTTTATTTTCTCTGGTGACATCTTTTTAGCCTTAGGGGTGTTTCCCTCTAGATCAGTCCGTTTAAGATATCCTGTAGTGGTGGTTTATGGGTGGCAAACTCTCTCAACTTTCTTTTGTCTTGAAATTGTTTAATCCCTCTGTCATATTTAAATGATAATTGTGCTGGATACAATATTCTTGGTTCGAGGCCCTTCTGTTTCATTACGTTAAATATATCATGCCATTCTCTTCTGGCCTGTAAGGTTTCTGTTGAGAAGTCTGATGACAGTCTGATAGGTTTTCCTTTGTAGGTGATCTTTTTCCTCTCTCTAGCTGCCTTTAATACTCTGTCCTTGTCTTTGATCTTTGCCATCTTGATTATTATGTGTCTTGGTGTTGTCTTCTTTGGGTCCCTTGTGTTGGGAGATCTGTGGGCTTCCGTGGACTGTGAGACTATTTCCTTCCCCAGCGTGGGGAAGTTTTCGGCAATTATTTCTTCAAAGACACTTTCTATCCCTTTTTCTCTCTCTTCTTCCTCTGGTACTCCTATAATGCGAATATTGCTCCGCTTCGATTGGTCACAGAGTTCTCTTAATATTCTTTCATTCTAAGAGATCCTTTTATCTCTCTCTGCCTCAGCTTCTTTGTATTCCTGGTCCCTGTCTTGTAATTCCTTGATCGTGTCTTGAACCTGATTCAATCTGCTGTTGAGCCCTTCGATGGCTTGTTTCATTTCTGCATTGTCTTTCCTCACTTCCCTCACTTCCTCCCTCAGCTCTTGCACATTTTTCTGTAGATCCGTCAGCATGGCTATGACTTTTATTCTGAATTCTTTTTCTGGAAGACTGTGAATGTCCATTTCTCCAGCTTCTTTTTCTGGGGTGGTGTTTGTCTGAAGCTTTGTCTGTATCATATTCTTCTGTCTTCTCATGACTGTAGAATTGGTTGTTGGTAGCAAGGAGAGATAAGAAAGGAGAGACAGGAAAAAACAGAGATTTCTACTAATAATATAAAAGTATAAGGAGAGAGAGAGAAGGGAAAAGAAAAGAAAGAAAAAGAAAAGGCAGCAACACCTAAAAGAAAACAGCAAGAACAACAACAAAACAAAACAAAACAAAACAAACAAAAAAAAAAACACCAAAAAGCCCACCGGCGGTGGTTTCTGTGCGAATGCTGTAGGTGGCGCTATTGCTCCGCTATTCCAGAGCCGCGGCCACGTCGCTCCACACGGCCCTTTAAATCTGTGGCCGGGTGAGAATGGATGGGAGGCTGTTGAAAGAGAGGGAAAGACAAAAAGGAAAAGAAAGGGGAGAAAAAACAATAAAAAAAAAAAAAAGCCACCGGGCGTGGGTTCTGTGCGAGTGCTGTAGGTGGCGCTGTTGCTCCACTATTCCAGCGCCACTATAGTTCTGGCTGGGTTGGAAACAATGGGAAGCTGTTGATCTCCGTGGGGGTCTCAATGGCGGGCACTCTTTCCCAGTCGCCAGCTACGGGGTCCAAAGCTCCCCAGGACTCCCAGCGTGCTGGGCTCAGTTCGTGCGGCTATCCAGCCCCTCTACTGAGCTCCTGTCTCTTTAAGTCCGCTGAGGTAGAGCGCGCGCTTTTCTTCCCCTTTTTCTCCTTTCTTTTTCCTTCCCGGAGCCTGCTGCGGGCAACTTGCACGTTCCCGGCTGGGACCCTGTGCCCTCTGTCCCTCCAATCTCCGCTACACCGCAGGCCGTGTGTCGGTGCTCCGGGCGCAGACTTCCACTGCCTCCCGGCTCTGAATCCTCTCCTCCCGCCGGAGCGCTGGGGGAGAGGAGCGCTCGGTCTGCTCGCGGCTCCGTACCTTACCCGCCTTGCCAAGACTCCCGCCGGAGTGCTGGGGTGCAGGGGCGCTCTCGTCTCGCTGGATCGTGTTTCCGTCCCGCCTCGCCGGTTGCCGAGTCCTCTGTCCGGCGTGTCTGGCCGCTGGAGCCCTGGGGGGGGGAGCGCTCGGTCCCACCGGATCGCCGCCCGTCCGCCTCACCGGCTGCCAAGTTCTCACAGGTGTAGCTGTCCGCTGTGCACTTTCCTGTGTATTCTGGTCTCTCTTTTAGGGATAGTTGTATTTGCTGTATTTTCGTGAATAAATATAATGTTGGGAGGAATTTTTCTGCTAGTCCGTTCACGACGCCATATTCCCGGAAGTGCTAAAAGGCATTTTTATACATTATCTGTGCTGGAAAACATATTCTAGGAGACCTAGCATGGAAGCCTAGAAACCAGTAAGAAATTATTTTAATAATCCAGCTGAAGTATCCCTGACAAATGTAGATGCAAAAATTTTCAACAAAATACTAGCAAACTCAATACAACAGCATATTAAATGGATAATCCATTATGTTCAACCAATATTTACCCTTAATGCAAGGATGACTCAGCATATGAAAATCAATAATTGTGATACAAAACATTAATAGAATGAAAAACCAAGATCATATGATCATCTCAATAGATTCAGAAAAAGCATTTGAAAAAAATTCAACTTCCTTTCATGAAAAAAATTGCAGCAAAGTGGATGTAGAAAAAGCATACCTCAACATAATAAAGGCCATATATAACAAGCCCATAGCTAACATCATACTCAGTGATGAAAGTTGAAATTTTTTTATCTAATATCAGAACAAAGCAAAGATGCCCATTCACACCACTCATATTTAGTATAGTACTGGAAGTCTTAGCCATAGCAATTAAGCAAGAAAAAGAAATAAAAGGAAAATTGGAAAGGAATAAGTAAAATTTTCTTTGAAAATAACATGCTCTTATATATGTACAGAAAATCCTAAAGAGTTAATAAAAAAATCTTAGAACTAATAAATTCAGTAAACTTTCAGGATATAATATCAATATACAAAAATCAGTTACATTTCTATACACTAACAAAAAACTATTTGAAAAATAAATAAAGAAAATGATCCCATTTACAGTAGCATGAGAAAACAATAAAATACTTAAGAAGAAATTTAACCAAAGAGATGAAATATGTGTATATTGAAAACTAGAAGACATAGATGAAAGACCTTGAAAAAGACACAAGTAGTCTCTGTAGGATCTGAAGAGTTAATATTGTTAAAATGTCCATACTACCCAAGAGTATCTATAGATTTAATGCAATTCCCATCAAAATTCCAACATCATTTTTCACAGAAATAGAAAACATAATACTAAAATTCTTATGGAACCACAAAGACTCCAAACAGCAAAAAAGCAAAAAGCAAAAAAACAAACACACAAACAAACAAAACAAACCTTGAGAAAGACTGAAGATGGGGGCATTACACTTCCTAATTTCAGACTATATTACAAAGCTGAAGTAATCAAAGCAGTATGATACTGGCATAAAAGTAGACACATAGACCCGTAGAAACAATGTGAGAGCTGAAATAAATAAATACATATATGATTAACTCATATTTGACAAGGGAGATAAGAATATTCAATGGGGAAATGATGTTCTCTTCAATAAATGGTGCTGGAAAAACTGGTTATCCACATACAAAAGAATGATATTGGACCCCTATTTTACACCACTGAGAAAATTAACTTGAAATGGTTTAAGGACTTAAATGTAAGACCTAAAACTATAAAACTCCTGGAAGAAAACATAGGGGAAAATCTCCTTGACATTAATCTTGGCAATGACTTTTTGGATATAACCCCCAAAACACAAGGAACTGAAGCAAAAATCAACAAGTGGGATTTCATTAAGCTAAAAAGCTTCTACACAGCTAAGGAAATCATCTACAAAGTGAAAACGCTACCTGTTGAATGGGAGAAAATATTTTAGAACCATCTATCTGGTAAAGGGTTAATACTCAAATATGTAAGGAATTCATGCATCTCCACAGCAAAAAAAAACAAACCCAAATAATCCAATTTAAAAAGGTCAGAGTGCCTGAATAGACATTTTTCCAAAGAAGACATACAAAAGGCCAATAAGTACATGAAAATACGTTCAACATCATTCATCATCATGGAAATACAAATCAAAATCACAGTGAAATATCATCTCACACTATATGTAGAATGACTAGTCTCAAAAAGACAAGAGATAACATGGTGAAGTTGTGGAGAAAAGGGAACAGTTGAACACTGTCGGTAGGAATGTAAATTGGTGTAGCCACTATAGAAAAGGGTATGGAGGGTCATAAAAATTTTAAAATATGATCCAGCAATTCCACTTCTGGGTAATAAATCAAAGGAAATATATTTATTCAAAGGAAAATAAATCACTATCCTGAAGAGAAATCTGCATCTCCGTGCTCAATGCAGCATTATTAACAATAGTCAAAACATGGAAACAACCTAAATGTCCACTGATGGATGAACAAAGAAAGTATGATACACATGCACACACACACAAACACACACAGATAAATATTACGAAGTCACCAAAAAGCAGGAGATCCTGCAATTTGCAACAACATGATTGGACCTTGAAAGCATTATTTAAGTTGGACAGAGAAAAATACTGCATGATCTCACATATATGGAATATTAAAAAACTGAACTCATAGAAACAGAGAATGGAATGGTTGTTGCCCAGGACTGGGGAGTGGAAGAAAGGGGAAATATTGGTCAAGGGAACAAATTTTCAGTTATGAAATGAGTAAGTTCTTAGTATCTAATGTATAGTATGGTGGCTATAGGTAACAATACTGTATTAATATACTTGAAAGTTCCAAAGATCGTAAGTCTTAAAAGTTTTCACCACAAAAAGGTAAATATGTGAGGTGATGGATGTATTAAGTAACCTTATTGTGGTAATCATTCCATAATATATATGTGTATCTAATCCTTACTTTTACACCTTAAACTTATACAATGTTTCATGGCATTTCTATAAACTAACAAAGAATGATATGAGGAGATTAAAAAAAACAATTCTACTTATAATAGCATCAAAAATAATAAGATACTTAGGAATAAACTTACCCAAGAAGATGAAAGACTTTCACACAGAAAACTACAAAATATTTATAAGTGAAATTAAGGACACCAAAAATGGAAAGATATCTGTGTTCATGGATTGGAAGACTTAATATTATTAATATGTCAATACTAACCAAAGTGATATACAGATTCAATTTAATTTATATAAAAATCTCAATAAAGTGTTTTTTAGACATAGAAAAGGCCATCCTAAAATTCATATGGAATTTCTGTTTACCTCAAATAGCCAAAATAATTTTGAAGAACAATGTTGTGTTTCACATTTCTTGATTTCAAAACTATTACAGAGCTATAATAATCAAAACAGTATTATACCATGTAAAGATAGGCTAAAGGAAGAGATTAGAGAGCCCAGAAATAAATCTTCACATATATGGCCAAATGATTTTTAACAAGGGTGCCAAGAACATTACATGGGGAAAAGTTAGTCTTTCCAACAAATGGTGCTGGAATAACTGGATATCACATACAAGAAAATTAATCTGGACTTTTATCTTATATCATATGAAAAACAACACAAAATGAATCAAAGACCTAAATGTAGGTAAAACTATAAAACTCCCTGAAAAAAACATAGAGGAGAACTTTCATGTAATATCCAAATAAGATTAATTTCACATTTTCTTTTGGGAGTAGTGTAGCAGGGATGAAGGGGAGAAGGATATCATTAATAATGAACAAAATCCTTAGGATCAGTTTTGTGTTTATTTCCTGATTCTGCTACAGACATTTGCTCTGGCCCTCATTTTTTTATATATAAATAGAGACAATAATGTAAGTAAAGCACCTATACAGAAATAATATGAAGTGAAACATGATCACATAAAAGCAAAAAATAACTGTCAGTTCCTTTCTTCTTACCTGAAAAGTGGGTGGAATTTGAAAGATGGATTTCGAAAAAAAAAAAAGTCATAAGAACTAAAACATATGGAACAAACTGGAATTTCTTTGAGATGTTTTAAGGGTTTTGGTTTTTCAAAGTGGCTATCATTGGAGAAATAAATGAAATACAAGTAATGTTCTGTTGATTTCCTGGTCATTTACATGCTTGTACGGGAAGGTAAATACTACAGGAAATAACTGAATTGTAGATAAATTTTCCTGTTAGTGTCATATGCCCAGATACAGAGAAGGAAAACTTTCTAAGGTTATATATTTGTCACCGAAAGAATGTAAATTAGATTTTTAAAAGTTATTTAAAGAAAGAAAAATAAATGTCACCTCATTCTTTTACAAAGAAACATCAGAATATCTGAAATGGAATATTGCTGTAGTAAAGGTTCATTAAATACATGAGGCCATTGTGTGTGGTGTGGTAGCAATGGTGACAATACTTTACGTAAAGAGACTTGAAAGTATACCAATCTTTTCAAACATTAACGTTGTAATGTACATAATTTAAAACATCTAACATCCTGTTAATTTCCTAAGTACAGATACACATGCTTAAAATGCTTTCCACCAAAGTCAACAATCTCAACTCTTGGCTTTGATAGAAAAAACAGAAATGGACAAATTATTGAATATAAAGTAAAAGTTGATGATCATATCCAGCTTGGACAGAATGGAATTAGTTTAAAACATCTTGGCTGTTAGTTTGGCCGCAGTATGGCTTGTATTTTCATTTCAGACTAGTATCACAGGAAGTCCAGGACTTATATTCTAATATATATGGAAATTGGGTGGGTGATAATGCTAATGAATTAAATAACAATTGGAAATCTACTTTTTCAGCAAGTATTATTCAAGTGGCTCTTGATTTGAGTATAGACACCTTTGTACCTCTATCATAAAAACAACAGGAAAAAAATGCTGTAGAAAGAGCACTCTGGTTTTTCTTCTTTTCTCCCAATTCTTTCTTCATTAAACACAGCACTATCAGAGAAGTAATTTTGTTTCTTTGCTTTATTATTTTTTTTCCCAATGTGACAAATATTTCATGTAGGTCATTTAAACCATCTGGGCATGTGCACAGGAGCAATAGTGAGAGCAAAAGGATAAACATTACAAATTTTTTTCTACTAAAAGTAAGCCTTAAAGTAAACTCAAAAGAGTTCTTTTTTTTCATTGTAATTGACATATAATATTATATTAGTTTCAGGTGTATAACATAGTGATTTGACTTTTACATATATAACAAAATGATCAACATAATGTCTAGTTACCATTACCATACAAAATTATTATATTATTGACTGTAGTCCCTGTGCTCTACTTGATATCTCTATGACATACTTATTTTATAACTGGTAGTTTATAATCCCCTTCACCTATTTCATCCACCCTTCTACCCTTTCGCCTCTGGCAACCACCAGTTTTTTCTCTATATTTATGAGTCTGCTTCTGCTTTGTTTTCTTTGTTCATTTATTTTAATTTTTAGATTCCACATATAAATGAAATCATGCAGTATTTGCCTTTCTCTGTCTGACATTTTAATTTAGTATAACATCTTCAAGGTCCAAGCATGTTGTCACAAATGGCAAGATTTCATTCTTTTTTATGGCTGAGTAATATGCCATTGTATATATGCATCTTCTTTATTGATTCATCTTTTGAAGACCCTTATGTTGCATCCATATATTGACTATTGTAAATAATGTGGCAGTGAACATGGGGGTGCAAATTTCTTTTCAAATGGGTGTTTTCATTTTCTTCAGATAAATACCCATAAATGGAATTGCTGGATAATATGGTAGTTCTACTTGAAATTTTTTGAGGCACCTCCATACTGTTTCCTTAAGGGCTGCATCAATTTACATTCCCACAGTGTATGAGGGTTCTCTTTTTGGTAATAGCCAATCTAACAGGTTTGACATGATATTTCATTGTAGTTTTGATTTTCATTTCCCTGATGATTAGTGATGTTGAGCAACTTTTCATGTGCCTGTTGGCTATCTGTATGTTTCTTTGGAAAAATGTCAATTCACTTCTGTTATCCATTTTTTAATTGAGTTATTTGAGGTTTTTTTATATTAAGTATTGTAGTTCTTTATATATTTTGGATATTCACCCTTTACCAGATACATGATTTGCAAATATCTTCTCCCATTCAGTACGTTTCCTTTTCCTTTTGGTAATAGTTTCCTTCTCTATGCAAAAGTTTTTAGTTTGATGTAGTCCCATTTGTTTATTTTAGCTTTTGCTACCCTTGCCTCAGGAGACTGGTCTAAAATAAATATTTCTAAAAATAATGTCAAAGTGTTTACTGCCCATGTTTCCTTCTAGGAATTTTATGGTTTTGGGATTTACATTCAAGTCTCTAATACACTTTGAATTTATTTTTGTATATGGTCTAAGATAGTGGTCCAGTTTCATTCTTTGGCATGTAGCTGCCCAATTTTCCCAATGCCATTTATTGAAGAGACTGTCTTTTCCCCATTGCATATGCTGCTCCCTTTGTTCTAAGTTAACTGACCAAATATGCCTGGGTTTATTTTTGAGCTCTCTATTCTATTCCCTTGATGTCTGTGCCTATTTTTGTGCCATTACAACACTGTTTTGGTTACTGTAGCTTTATAGTATAGTTTGAGGTCTGGGAGTATTCTGCCTCCAGCTTTGCTCTTCTTTATCAGGAATGTTTTGACTATTTGGGGTCTTTTGTGCTTCCATACAAATTTTAGGATTATTTTTTCTAGTTCTGTGAAAAATGTCACTGGTATTTTGATGAGGATTTCATTGAATCTGTAGATTGCTTTGGGTAGTATGGCCATTTTTAAATATTAGTTCTTATGATCCATGAGCACAGAATATCTTTCCATTGGCTTAGGTAGTATTCAATTTCTTTCATCAGTGTCCTATACTTTTCAGAGTACAAGTGTTTTATTTCCTTGGTTAAATTTATTCCTAGGTATCTTATTCTTTTTTCATGCAATTATAAATGGAATTATTTTCTTAATTTCTCATTCTGCTAGTTAATTTTTAGTATATAGAAATGCAACAGATTTTTGAATACTGATTTTGTATCCTGCCACTTTACTGACTTCATTTATTTGTTCTAATAGTTTTTTTTGGTGGAGTCTTTAGGGTTCTCTCTATATAGTATCATGTCATCTGCAAATAGTGACACTTTCACCTCTTCCTTTCCAAATTGGATGCCTTTTATTTCTTTTTCTTAACTAACTGCTGTGGCTAAGATTTCCAATACTATGTTGAATAAAAGTGGTGAGAGTGGACATCTTTGTTTTGTTCCTGATCTTAAAGGAGAAGATTTCAGATTGTCATAACTGAATACAATATTAGTTGTGAGTTTGTCATATATGGCCTTTGTTATGTTGAGGAACATTCCTTCTATACCCACTGTGTTGAGAGATTTTAACATAAATGGATGTTGAATTTTATCAAATATTTTTCTGCATCTTTTGAGATAATCATATGATTTTTATAATTCATTTTGCTAATATGGTATATCACATTGATTGATTATGGATGTTAAACCATTCTTGCATCCCTAAATTCCATTTCATCAATCCTCTTAATGTATTGTTGAATTCAGTTTGCAAATATTTTGTTGAGGATTTTTGCATCTCAGGGATATTGGGATGTATCAGGGATATTGACCCGTAATTTTCTTTTTTTGTGGTGTCTTTTTCTGCTTTTGATATCAGGGTAATGCTGTCCTCATAAAACAAGGATAGAAGTAAAATGAGTGTGTTCAGTTTTAACCAAGAAGCTTCACAGAATATACTTTAAATGTTAAAATCTTGGGTGACAGACTTGTAGAAATCAAAAGTATCAACAACCACTAAACAAGTCAATGGTAATTACAAAATAATCATTACTACAGTATAACATTTTCTCAAAAGGTCTAAAATATTAACATTTATAACTCTTCCTTTTTTCTATTCATTTCAGTTAAATTATTACAGTGTTTTACTAACTTGACCTTACTTTCTTACATACTTATGAGGCAATTTTACTGTGTTTCAATGAATAAAAGATTTTTGTTCTGACAGCAACTTGAGTTTTGCTATGCCTCTTCCTCATGGTGCATCTCACAAATGCTCAGCTCAATATTTTTTATGACAGAATTGGTCATAAAGTGTGTATTCACAGTTATAAGAAAAATAAAACTTATGCTTTGACAAATATTTGGTAATACATTGGGAAGGGTTGATAGCACAAATGACTGGTTGAGAGCCCATGTCTTAGTGATGGAATTCAATGTAACCTTTTCATTGTAGAGGTCCTGTGATTGTTTACTAAGATGTCTAAGAGCACCAAATTGGCTATTTTCCATTTAGTGTGGCTGGTAATAGAAGAACAACTATGTTAAAAATATTAGGAAAGCACAGTAACATTGAATGATATCTGAGAGTACTATGAGGATAAGCCATAACCTAGGAAACATTTTATCCAGATACAGTTATCTAGATAATTCCAGGGAAAAGATTTCATTCTAAACTCATTAAAAAAATATTTTGATATGGCTCTGCTTGTCAGAACACTAACTTCTTTTATCAAATCCACCAAGATTGCTCTTTTTATCATGTTGTGGCTACCTGGCATTAGTATATCTATGATTTTGAAAATTACTTTCCCTGAATCTTTCCTACTGCTTCGCCAAAAGAAAGATTTGTGAGTGAAGTAATAAATTATTAATGTCACATGTCATAAAGTAAAATATATTCTTTTTCAGATCTTGATTCACTAATCAAGAGTAAATGAATGCATCTGAATTATTCAAAGAAACTAAAATTACACAAATTGTACTCAAATTGAATATTTTGAATATGCTATTCAAAATGTAACAAAAGGGATCACCCTTCACATTAACCTGTACTTTTACAAGCTACCAGTTAGGTTCTTACATGAAACATTTAACAGTGCATTCTTTATGAATTAAAATGAAAAGAATGCCAATAAAATGGAAAATTTGCATCAAATGCAGACTAGAGAGTCAGACATTAAAAAGTTACTGTGCTAGAGTGAAACTCAAGAGGTTATAATCCAAAACATTCTATTCTATACTTTCAGCCAAACTTTAGTCAAGGTTGCCATGATAATGTGATAGCTTTCCATATTAAATGATGTTTGTTACTTCTTTGGGGTGTTCAATAACTACTTGAAAATGCTACACATTAAACAACAATGCCTTGATTTAGTCTCTCACACTTATGAGAGAGTACTAGGTTTGTTCCATACTATATTAAGCTATAGGAAACTAAGGTTAGAGGTAATGTACTTTTACAATGTCTAGTTTTCATGTCTTCTACTGAAGACAAAAGTAGCATTGGAATTATAAGTTTTTTGTGTTAATAGTAAAACAGAGCGTTAATGTGGAAATTAAATTATTTGAAGTATGCAAATCATAGTGCTTGACATGGTTGATAACCAATAACAGACAGTAGCTAGTGCTATTATAACTATAATTCACTCATCTACATTTACACAAAATGGTTCTGCCATCCTTTAAAAGATCTACTGTCTGTAACTTACAGGACATCCTTATGCTATTCCTTGATAGAAATTCCATTTCTGTGTGGATTCTCTCTTTTCATTCTTTCTTTCAAATTTGTAAATGACCCTTATTTTTGTTGCTGGGCAGCTGCTTCTGGGGAGGTCTCTCCCTGCACACCAGGTGAAACCTTGACCTGGATGGGGGAGCATTCTTATCAAGAAAGAATTCTCTAGCAGGTTAGACAAGTGAAGGTAAGGGAGGAATTTATTACAGCAAGAGCAGCAGGGAGTGGCAGCTGCCTTGCAGGCCACAGAGAACAGGAAAGTACAGAGGGAAAGAGGGAAAGTTTTCTGCCTAGAGCAAATTCCCTTGCCAACCCTCAAAGCCAGTGTCACCTGGTGTCCTGTGTCTGCTTGGCTCTACATGGCATGGGGACTAGCTCATACCACCCCAGGATTTGGGGGAGCCAGGGAGAACAGGATGGAGTGAGATTATGTTCTGAGAACTTCCCAAATAAAGGATATTTTCAGGCAGGCCACTAAGAGCAGGTCACACCTGCAGCTCCGTCTGGGTCACCCAGGCAATTGGAACTTGCAAGCCCAAATCTGATCTCTCAGCAGCCCCTTCCTACTTATCAGGAGTAAAGCAGAGATAGAGTGAAGACTTGGAAATAAAATGAAATAGCAAAGAGACAAAACATAATAATTTGAACAGTGAGAAAGCTTTATATGTAAGTATGCACTTAAAGAAAGGAAAGTGTGGGCATCCTCAGAGAGGGGGTGCACTGAAAGGTTGGGGATTCTGTCTTAAGGCTTCCAAGAATGGGGCAAAGGGCAGAGGGGGTTGTTGGTCATAGGCTTGGCTTGTGGTCTCAAGACGCTTTTCTCTGGTGAGACACCATGTCTACTCTCCTCTATTTTTAGTCCTCCAGCTAATTCTGCTAAATAAACTCAACACATGGGATTTATTTATCCTGTTCTTCTCCAATATAGTGGTTACCCTCAAGCAATGGGGACATATTGTTTAGGCCTATTTGCCCGGTAAGGTAGGCCGTTGGCTGGTTGCTAAAGAGTATGTTAGGAATCTTACTTCTCAACTCTTTGCTTTTAGAACAGAATCTTGGCCTTAATTGGAGTCCCTCTTGTTTTTACTATGCTATTTATAGCTCATCATTTTTAGGAAAATTAATCATGATGCTTATCTCCTCTCTCTGCCCTCCATCATTTTCACAGCTCAGACCTGCAAAACTAAAATAATTTTACAATGCCATTCAAAATTAGAAAATATCTTGGAATGCCCAGGCTCACCTCTATCCTTGAGGAAGTTAATGGAATACCTATAGACAGAACCTTACATTTCTCTGTCAGGTAGACAAGTTTCGACTCCATAATGTAGGTTCTGAATATTCAGCCTCTTTAGAGTTCTACGTGCCTATTTTATCTTTTCTACTAGATTAGAGAGTTTTAGAGGGAAACATTAGGCTGAAAACAGGAAATTGATTAAAAGATTCAGTACTGAGGAGTAAATTTCCCATTTGTTCCTGGTTTCCTAATAAAGAAGTGATACCTTCCAAAGCCTATCTTCCAGAGAGAAGAAATTTTTCTAATGAAAAGAAATTGAGCAATACCAGAGTGAAATTTTCTGAGTTCTACTATTTGGGCATCCACCAAAGTAATGGCCAAACCTCAGTTCAGTCAAAGAAAACTCTTATAAAGCTCACCAGTAAGCATGCCCCATCAACATATATAGAGCTTCTAAGTAGTCTTAGTTGTTAATTCTCAACTTTGGATATAAATTCTGATTTTTGAGAAAAACTGGAATATAAGTCATACTAAAACAACAAGAGAGTGATGTCAGCATGATGGTAGAATGGGAAGTCCCAGCCCTCATTCTTCCCCATAAAGATGCAGTAATTTATACACCAAATACCTTTATGAGAAGTCTAGAATCCAGTTAGAAAGTTGCTGTACTCCAGACTAGCACAAAACTGGGAACATCCATATTAAAACGAGAAAGGAGGGCAATTTCATTTAACCTGAGCCAGCCTCTCCTCCAAGGCGTCACAGCTCAGCGCCAAATCACCTTGGCCTGCAACTTCTTAGCTGAGGTGGGAAATGGAACACGCCTCAAACATCTTGTCATTTACATACATTACCAGATAAGTTAGTTCTTGTTTGCCTCATATGGTGCACTGATAAAACTGGTTTAGTTCAGAGGCCAAGGGGCAGATAAGATTAAAGAAAAAGGGGCAGGCAGCATGCTGTGGCTGGCATGGCTCGGTGAGATTGCAAGAAGCTGATGAATCTGAAGTTTCTTCACCGGGAGGGAAGGAGAAGAGTGGAGAATGCTTCCAACATCCTGGCCTTACGTTATGCTGCACAAGGGGCTGGTTTCTGCCTCACCTCACCCAGAGCTCTGATTGAACCAACTTAGGTATGTAGAGGCTACTAAAAGAAAAGGAAAAGTGGAGTGACTTGCTGTGCCCAACACTGCTCTGTAAAATTGGGAGAAGGGGAAGATCTCAAGCCTTCTCTACAGGGAAGGAGAGAGAGGAGTGGAGCATGCTTCTAATATCCAAGCCCACAGAATGGCAGGCAGACACCAGAGGGAGCAAGAGATTACAGGCTCTTGAAAACAGAACAAAACAGCCAATTACTCTAATTCACAATCTTCATGCACAAATCCAAAGAACATGCATCCATAGAAAAGGTTTGAGAAGCTCCCAGAATCTCTAACCAGGTTAATTATTGAAGGTCTTTCCTTGCCAATATCAATCTGTAAGATTAGAAGAAGTGGCTGTTTCTTCAAATGCAGACACCAAAGCAAAGCTACAAGGAAAACAAAGAATCAGGGAAACATGACACAATCAAAAAGGAACAACAACAAAAATCTAGTAATTGACCTTAAGAAAATAGAAATATATGAATTGCCTGACAAAGAATTCAAACTGATCATCTTAAAGAAGCTCAATGAGCTATAAAAGAACACAGATAACAACAAATCGGGAAATCAATTATTAATAATATGAGAATATCAACAGAGAAAAACTATTAAAAAATCAAATGGAAATTCTGGAGCTGAAAAATTCACTAGAGGGTTTCAATAACACATTGATCAAGTATAAAAAAAGAATCAGTGAACTCAAATACAGTGCCATTTGGGGGTACATATCCAAGATCACTGAAATCAGGTTCTTGAAAGGGATATCTGCACTCCCATGTTCATTGCAGCATTATCCACATAACCAAGACATGGAAATAACCTAAATATCTGTCAGAGGATGAAGAGATAAAGAAAATGTGGTATATAGATACAACAGAATATTATTCAGCCTCATCACAGGCTGAATCAGAGACAAAGGATTAGTTTATTTTTCATAACAATAATAGTAGCTAGAGTATCACCTTTTTGTATAGGTTATTGAGCCCAAATTCTCACAAAGAAAGCCACCTGAAGCCTACACACGAAATGGGATGCATTGCAGGAAACAAACTTTGAATTTAAGGAATTCAGATATTTTATAATGGGCTCTAAGTGTGCCTGCTCTCTTCACTGGCAGGAGACACTACTCCTGTCTTCCAAGGCTGTTCTCTATACGGACATCCTTGAAAAATTAATCCAGAGCAAGAGATAGTCAGTGCCTCATTCACAAGGGATATAGAAACTCAGGAGGCCCTCTGAACATTTTCTCCCAACAGTGAGTATTTAAATTTAAATTTAGTGAAACTTTAAAATTCAATTCATAAGGTGAACTACTCACCTCTTGGGAACTCAATAGCCCCATGTGACTAGGGGTTACCATATTAAACAGTGAAAATATGGAACATTTCCACCAGTGAAGAAAATACTATTGGACAGAGTAGCTCTATATCATATAACAATAATAATGAATAATAATAATACTACTAACTAATATTTATTTAGCATGCACAATGTGCCAAGCACTTTAAATGCATTATCCCATTTAATTCTCACATTAGTCCTATGAATTAGGAGTTATTATTCCCACTCCGCTGATGAAGAATTCATGCCTTAGAAAGGTAAAACAATTCACCTAAGTACATACTTGTAGTAAGTGCCAGACTGGACTGTACTTAACTATTCTCATATTACTTTCTTTAGATGCCTATAACAGATTTTATTTTCCAACAATGACTGCAACAATATATATAGTCCCACATGCTCTTCCAGATTCTCACAACTACCCTATCAAGAGGCAGAATCTATATTCCCTCCTCTTCAACTTGGGTGGGCCTTTGTTACTGCCCTGATGGAAATGATGTTACTGGACTCCATGAAGCTGATGTTACATATAGTGCAAATGATGTTATATGAAGTTCGAGGAAGGTCATTTTCATTATAAGATTTCCTGTCTTTGACAACATAATAGAGCTTCTCCTTGGCTCTCTCTTGGAACAGTACCTCCTGGAAGTCAGGGGCCAAGCTGTGAGGATACTCAGGCTACATGAAGAAGTCATCTCTGCAGCTGATATTTCAGCTGACAGCCATCATTGAGGTCCCAGGCAGCAGCCATCATCACCTGTCAAACACATGAGTGAGGAAGCTTTCTGAATAACTCCAGCCCCAGTCACCAGCTGATTGTCACCTGGGAGATCCACTAAAAGAATTGTCTACCTGGTCTAAATCAACCCTCTGAATGTAACTAGTAATAACAATAATTTGGCATCATTAAGCTTGGGATGATTTTTTATAGCAATAGATAGTTAAAACAATGCACCTTCAAAGCAGTTTTGTAAAAAGCTTTATTTTGGCCAATTAATATTTATTTGTTTTATTGCACATTAATGCATTAGTAAGAACACATGAACATATAATAAGTGGGTTTTTCCTTTGAAATTCTGCCTCATCTTTAGTAGAACTAGATTTGAAAAGGAAAAGGAAAACCAATTTTTGGCTTATATGAGAAAATGAAACTATTGACAAAAGTGAATTTTGTCCAAAAGAAGTTGTTTCTTAAATGGCTCTACACATATTCTTAGGTATTGCCACATTTCGACTTCATACCCTAGACTCCTGTCTGTCATTTATTTACTCTGACTGCTAGATAAGTTGCCTTATTTGCATTATTTCCAAAAATATGAAAAAATTAGTTAAGGCAAACAGATTTAATCATTTTCACTGAAAAAAATGCAAATAGTTATACAAAAAAATAACTTATTCAGAGAAGCATGAAGAATAGTCAATGAAGACATACAACTTTATTATATCCTTTTAGTCTACATTCAATTTTTGCATTGCCATATATTGATCATACATCTAGGAAAGACCTCATGTATTTGTAGAATTTAAAATTTTGTAGATTTATTTTTACTTTCATTCTTTGTTGTAATAGCACATAATATGAAATCTACTGTCTTAAATTTTTCAGTGCACAGTACAGTATTGTTCACTGTAGGCACAATTTTGTACAGTAGATCTCTGGGAATTTTTCATCATGTGTAACTGAAACTTTATACCATTAAACGACTCCTCATTTCCCACTCCCCCACCTCCTGCAGATTTATTTTTACAAAGCTTAAGATTTTCTAGAGGTTATTATTCATCTGGAGGTAAAAATTGTTATGATCAAACTTTGAACATGGCTATTCCCTTCTTCACAGTATGATCACTTCTTGAGGAACCGGGCAATAGTCTCATCGTTAAACAGGTTGGAAACATGTTTACATGCTATTGCTTTAAACCCATCTCATGCAGTTACAATGCCCTCAGCAGCAGCATTTGTCCTAAAGCCTAAAGGAAGGACAACGAATAAGGAGTTAAGAGGATGGAGGACCCTGGAGCTATAGTCAGAGGATCTTGTTTGTTTACCGTGCAGTTTATTCACTATGGCTTAAGGGGCAAGCAAGCATTCACCATCTACCACTCTCGTCATTTTCAAGGCTGTCCAGTAGACAATAACAAATGTCAAGCAAACAAATCTTTTGAACCATTTTAATATATTTCTGATTTTTTTTTAGGTGACAGAAGCTTACAGAGTCGACTCTGTGTTTATCTCTGCATCTGCATGTATTGTCCCCATCTATGTCTTTATTTACATGTAAAACAGGGGAAAAAAACACCATTCCTGAAGTATTCTCTGACCAGAAAAAGAAAAGCTAAATTATTTGGCTTGAGAAGGGAGTTCCATCTCAGAATTTGAACTGGGAATGTTGAAAATAACTGTATTCTCAAATCTGCTGCAGTTCTTTGTGTGGCCTAAGGTTATTAAGACTTCATGGACAAATAATTTGTTTTGGAGAATAGTCTACCACATTATTTTTTTATCCATAGGCCTCAGAACCTACCCTGCATTGTGAACAATAGCTGTAAAGGGGTCTACTTCTGGAGCCAACAGCCAAGCGTGAAGAAGCATTTCTTTGTGTATTTATCTTTAGCTATCCTGGGAATGGATCAGAATAATTACATGAAAAAGTCACTTAGACTGCCTGAAGGGGTTCTGTCTCTCAAGCTGCTATCAGCAACCCTTTTAATAGGTAGGAAAGCCACAGAATCTGCATGATGACACTTGTCAAAAGCCTCTCATGTTGGGAACTCTCTTCCTGCCACATAGCAAGAGGTGGCCTGCCTGCTCCTAAGCCTCACTCCTCCTGGACATGCAGCGCTCCGCCGCAAAACACACACATATACTTGGTGGAAACCTACCTACTTACTTGTTGGAAATATACTTACTTGTTGGAAAATTACACTTACCTTGTTCAATTAGCCATCTCCAGCCATTTATCTCCATGTCTGGAAAAAGTACCAGGCCTCCAGGAAATCATATGCAGTCCCATGACTACCTGTGTGAAGCAAACACCCTTAAAGCCCATACCTGCCCTAGCCATCCCTTTTCCACTCATTCTCAGGTATGTAAGGGAGAGATTTCACCTACTGATCATCTATTTCAGGGAAGAATGTGAAAAATAAATTGACATACATTTGGAAGGAACTCATACCCATTAACAATGCTGATTCATTTAGACCAGGAATAGCAAACATATCAGACAACAAGTAGGAAGCATAACTTATGTGAAGCCCTTGAGTGGAAGACTTTAAGTGATTATGGGGACACGGCGAACTAGAAAGTAAATCCACTGTACCAAACTATAGGCTTCCGGCTTATGGCTTATGGATCTGGAATGGAATACAAAATTAAAATCACTACATATATCACTATACTAGCAGTTTGAAAAAAAGAATTCAAATTGGCAGTTCAGGTTAAATGGACCAACGTAACAAGATGTTTCATAGGGAAAACATGAGACAGCTTGGAGAAAATTCTAGGCCATATTTTTTGAAATACACTGAAAAATCAAGTGTAGACTTCCATGTAAGAGGAATAATTTCCTGGTGTTCTAGGATTTTTTTTTAATTCCTAGAATTATATGAAGAGAGACATTCAGTTGCAGATAGACACCAGCAAAGGTATATACAGCTATATCTGTCTATATCTAGCTATCATTCTACTTGGTATTTTTTAAGCAGAAAATTCACATTGTCTTGAAATGTTCATGGCACACTTCAAATAGTGATCATCTGTTTAACTCACAAAGAAAATTACTATTTTCCAAACACTTGCTAAGTGCTTTTTACATAATATCTCATGTGATCCTCAAATGAACCCTGTAAATTTGGTACAATTACTCTCTGCATTTTAGAGATAAGTCTTAAAATACTTGTCCAATATCACACAGTTAATAAATACTGTAACCACTTCTGAACTCTACCCAAGCTCCTAAACACTTGAAAAATTGTCAAATATCTACTCCCAGAGCTGAAATTGTGATACCAGATTGTACTGAATATGAGTTCTACCAAACTTTCAAGTAATAAATAATTCATATATTATCTAAACCATTACATAGCATAGACAGAGAAGGAAATGAACCCAAATTCATTTATGAATGTAGACTAACTTTGATAATAAAACATGAAAAAGTTAGGGAAAGAAGTTAATAGCCTTGTCTCACTTATGAATGGAAGTTCCTTTTTTATTTGCTGCATATTTGACTATGACGTACAATGTTCTATGCTAGGCACCAAACAACCCATTAACTAATGTAATATTAACCACATAACTATATAGAAATTTCTACATCTAGCTTGTCCACTACTTTATCTCCAACACCTAATGTGGTGCCTAATATTTATTAGAAATTCAAATATTTCTTGAATTAAAGCTTAATGAAAATGTGAGAAAAGATAAAGAATTTGGGAGAGAACTTCTTTTAGAACTTCATTAAGATATATCAAAACCAGTATACATTAAAGCTCTAGACTAGAGTGTAGAACTTTTACAGAAAAATTGATCAATGGAAAAAAGTCCAGAAATAGAGTTAAAAAAATATAAGAATTTATGTAGAAAGGTAGCATTTGAGAGAAAGGATAAATTATTCAATAAATTTTGTTAGAATAACTAACCATTTGGAAAAAGAATACAGTTAAATATTTAGCTCACATTACCATTTCCAGAAATAGATTCCAGATGGTGGAAAGATTTAAATGTAAACCAACGTAATGATAAAAAATTTTTAGGTCTTAAAGGAAAACATTACAAAATATGTACATAGACAAGACTCAAAAATTAAAAGTTTAATGGAGAAATTTAAGCAGGTTTTAATGCAGAATATTTTTTTACTTATGTGACAAAAGATACTATAAACAAATTTAGAGAACAAGTAACAAACTGGGAAATACATTTATAAATATATGTGGCAGACAAAAGAGTAGTGTCTATAATATATAAGATTCTATAAACCAACACAGAATGAACACCTCATTAAAAATGAACACAACAAGAAGTAACAAAAGAATTGCAAATTGCTCGTAAGCATAGAAAAAGAAACATCACATTTGTTAATCAAAGAGACAAATTTAAACATGTTCTTCTTTTACAATTTCAAGGATTTAAAACATAAATTTCTAGTGCTAGCAAAAGCATATCCACATAATGTTGGTACAAGCATAAATTTGTGGGGCATATTCAGAGGAACAATGGAAATATTTGTTAAAATGTAAATTCCACAGAACCATTAAATTATAAAATGCATTTCTCCAAGTTTCTCTGAACAAGCATTTGCACAGATGTGAATAATATTCAGAGATAATATCTTGATAAAATATTGGAAGCAATTAAAATGACCATCAATTTCAATGTCTAAATTATAGTATGTCCACATAATGGACTGCTTTGCAACTGTAAGAAAAAATGTCATTAAAACATGTCCAGTTTATATTTGGAATACAAAATAACTTGCAGAAAAAAAATAGCATGATAAGTTTTTATAAACAAAATAACTAGAATATTTATATTACTGTCACTGTTATTTTAACTTATGAACTATTTTCCAAATATGGAGAAAACAGTAATATCCCAATAACCTGCCACCTAAATTTAATATATTTGTTTCTGAAACACTTTTTAAGAAGAAAAATGTTACAGGAATTCTTGAACCTCACTTATGCTTTGCCATTAACCTCTTGCCTAACACTTTTCCATTCTTTTATTCCAAGAAGCCAACATTATTCAAAACTGATGTTATTGTTCCAATTCCTGTTTTTTACACATGTCATACATATATACATGCTATGAAAATGTAATTTACTGTGCTTTTAATCTTTACCTAAATTGATATATTATTATTTTTGTGTATCAAGTTATCCAAAATTTAGTGACTTAAAAGAATAAACATTTATGATCTCATAGTTTCTGTGGGTAAGGAATCTGGATGTGGCTTGACTGGGTGCCTCTGCCTCAAGGTTTCTCATAGGGCAGCAATCAAGATACTGGTCATGTCACACATTCATCTCTTTATTTTTTCAGATCTTCCTAATAATCAATAGCTTTTATGAAACAATTTCTCTCTTCAGATCCAGACACTTTATTCACAGACATTCAAGTCTTGATTTAAAGAAGTTGGAGGGAGGGGAATAGCACATTTAATCAAAACAAATATAGAATAGAGATCTATGGAAAGAAAACAGTTAAAAATTTCAATATATACATAAAAATAATTAGTGCATATTGTAAAGATAGATCAAATTTTTCTTGGCAATGTAAATACTGACTGTAGTACTGATAATTCTTTTTTAATTTTTTATTGAAATATAGTTGATATAAAACATTATATTGGTTCAGATGTACAACATAGTGATTCAAAAATTATATACCTTACTAAATGCTCAAAAAATTTGCATATATATTTGGATATGGAAAGCACATTTGCATTACAATAAAATATTTTTAATCCCTATAAATATAACAGTTTATAGGTTATGAGAAAGTTATAAAGTTCATTTGCACATAATTTGTTTGGAAATTAATTATTTTACTCCTGGGTAATACTTCGTATGGTAAGTAGGTATCTACACCACTCCCATAAAATCTTATTTAACTTCTAAAGTCTCTTAAGTATTGTTCTAAATAGACTGTAGCACAAAATATTGCATTATGTTTAACAAAGTTTCCATAGGAAAATATGTTCAGAGTTCCAAATTAGACTACCAGAAATAATTTTCCCCTCACTGAGGTAGGATCATTGAGCAAGTTGGATAACATTTATTGGGCACTTACTGTTTTCCAGGAGAACACAATGCTAATTGTTGTACATGCATAGAGCAGGATGAGTTTTTCAATATTTCTCTAAGTATTTTTACTTCTGCATAATTATTTTTTTATCCTTTCACCATTAACACTAAAACTAGAAATTAAGACTTATTTTCCTCAAAGAAGAAAGGTATTTTTAACTGAGGTAATTATAGATTCATATGCAGTCATAAGAAATAAATATAGTGTGTATCTTTTACCTGGTTCCTCCAATAGTAGTATTTGCAGTTATACAACATACCACAGCCAGGATGTTGGAATTGATAAAACCCACTGATCTTATTGCAGTTTTGCCAGGGTTACTTGTACTCCTTTGTGAGTGTATGTGCTAAATACAAACACACACACAAAGGGTGTGTGTGTTTGTACTTAATTCTACATTTGATCACATGCTGAAGTTTATGAATCCACCATGACAGTCAAGATACTGAACATTTTGATCAACAAAAGAATCCCTGATATTTGCCTTCCGTAACTGCACCCACCTTCCCACCTTCTTTCCCCTCCCTCCTTTCCCTACCCCTGGAAAACTCAATTGTCCTCTGTTTGTAAAATGTCGTCATTTTCAAATGTATAGAAGTGGACTCATATAGTATTTAACCTTTGTATACTCTTCACTTTCTCCACCCACCCATCCAAACCCTCCCCCATAGTAAACAACAGTCACTTCTCAGAGTCTATGACTCCACTGCTATTTTGTTCATTTTGTTTTGTTTTGTTTTTAGATTCCACAAATAAGTGATATCATATGGTATTTGTCTTTCTCTGCCTGGTTTATTTCACTTAGCATAATACCCTCTACGTCCATCCATTTGTCACAAATGGAAGGATTTCTTTCTTTCTTATGGATGAATAACATGCCATTGTATATATGTACCACCTATTCTTTATCCATTCATGTATTGAAGGACAATTTGGTTACTTCTATATCTTGACTACTGAAAAAAATGTGGCAAAAAAATAATGTGCCAGGGATTTGTTTTCCTCCAGTAAATTCCTAGAAGTGGAATTAATGGGTTATATAGTATTTCTTTTACTTTGAGGAATCTCCATACTGCTTTCCATAGTGGCTGCACCAATTTACATTCCCACCAACAGTGTAGGAGGATTCCCTTTTCTCCACATTCTTGCCAATACTTGTTATCCCTTGTCATTTTGGGGTAGAGGCCATTTTGATTGGTGTGAGGTGATAGCTCATCATGGCTTTAGTTTGCATTTTCCTGATTATTAGCAATGTGGGACATCTTTTCATATGCCTGTTGGACATCTGTATTTCTTCTTTGGAAAAATGTCTATTAAGTCCTCTGCTCATTTTTCAATTGGCTTATTTGTTTTTTTGATGTTGAGTCATATGAGTTCTTTATATATTTTGGATGTTAACCCCTTATAAAATAAATCATTTATAAATATATTCTCCCATACTGTAAGTTGCCTTTTTCTTTTGTTAATGGTGCCCTTTGCTGTACAGAAGTTTTTAATTTGATGTAGTCACACTTGTTTATTTTTGCTTTTCTGTCTCTTGCCCAGAAAGATGTTTCCAGAAAAAATTGCTCATGCTTATGTGCAAGAGATATTTGTCTATGTTTTCTTCTAAGAGTTTTATAGTTTCATGTCTGATATTTAGGTCTTTTATCCATTTCAAGTTTATTTTTGTGTATGGGGTTAAACAGGAATCCAGTTTCAGTCTCTTACACATACCTGCTCAGTTTTCCCAACACTATTTATTGATGAAAATGTCTTTTCCCCATTGTGTTTTAATGACTCTATATTAATTGACCATATATGTATATGTTTATTTCTGGGCTCTCTATTCTGTTCCATTGATCTATGGGTCTGTTCTTGTTCCAGTACCATACTATTTTTGTTACTGTAGCTTTGTAGTATAGCTTGAAGTCAGGGAGAATACCCCCACCTTTGTTCTTTCTCAAGATTGCTTTGGCTATTTGGGATCTTATGTAGTTCCATATAAACTTTAGGATTCTTTGCTCTACTTCATCTAAAAATATTATTGTTATTTTGCTAGGGGTTTTACTGAGCCTCTAAAATGCTTTGGGCAGGATGGCCATTTGGACAATATTAATTCTTCCTATACATGAGCATGGATAGATTTCCATTGATTTGTGTCTTCAGTTTCTTTCATCAGTGTCTTATAGTTTTCAGAGTACAGGTCTTTCACCTCCTTGGTTAGGTTTATTCCTTCATAGTTCATTCTTTTGGATGCATTGTAAATGGAATTTTTTTCCTGGTTTCTCTTTCTTTTGATTTTGTATTTTGCAACTTCACTGAATCCAGTGTTTAATTCTAATAGTTTTTTGGTGGATTCTTTAGGGTTTTCTGTATACAGTATCATGTTATCTGCAAATACTGTCCGTTTGAATTCTTCCTTACCAGTTCGATGCCTTTTAACTCTTTGTGTTGTCTGATTACTGTGGCAGGACCTCGAGTACTATGTTAAATAACAATTGTGAGAATCATCATCCTTCTCTTGTCCCTGATATTACAGAAAAAGGTTTCAGCTTTTTGCCATTGAGTATGATGTTAGCTGTGGGTTTGTTGTATATAGTCTTTGTTATGTTGAGATATGTTCCCTTTACACACATTTTGTTGAGATTTTTTATTGTGAATTGATGTTAGATTTTGTCAAATGCCTTTTCAGCATCTATTGAGATCATCATATGGTTTTTATCCTTCTTTTTGTTAATGTGGTGTATCACATTTATTGATTTAGAAGTATTGTACATCCTTGCATCCCTGGAATAAATCCAACTTGGTCATAATGGATGATCCTTTTGATGTATTGTTGAATTTCATTTGCTAATATTTTGTTGAGGATATTTTCATCTACGTTTATCAGGGATATTGGTCTATAATTTCCTTTTTTGTAGTGTCTTTGACTGGTTTTGATATTAGAGTGATGCTGGCCTCATAGAATGAGCTTTAAAATATTCTCTCCTTTTCTATTTTCCAGAACTTTAAGGATGGTGGCATTCACTCTTTAAATGTGTGGTAGAATTCAGCTGTGAAGCCATCTGGACAGACACTTTTGTTCGTTGGGAGTTTTTTGATTACCAATTCAATTTTATTACTGGTAATTGGTCTATTCAGATATTATTTTTCTTCCTGGGACCATCTTGGAAGGTTGTACTGTTCTAGGAATTTATCCATTTCATTTAGGTTTTCCAGGGTTTTGGTGTATAATTTTTCATAGAATTTGCTTATAATTTCTTGGTATTTCTGTGGTGCCAGTTGTAACGTCTCCATTTTCATTTATAACTTTATTTGTGTCCTCTCTATTTCTTGATAAGTCTGCTAGGGGTTTGTCTATTTTGTTTATCTTCTCAAAGAACCAGCTCTTGGGCTCATTGACTTTTTTCTATTGTTTTATTCTTCTCTATCTTTTTATTTCTTCTCTGATCTTTATAATGTCCCTCCTTCTACTAACTTTTGGTTTCATTTGTTCTTCTTTTTCCAGTTTCTTTGATCATTTTGTTGTATATGGTCTTTGTTATGTTGAGGTATGTCCCCTCTACACACATTTTGTTGAGATTTTTTATCATGAATCGATGTTATAATCATTATATCCTCTTGGATTGATCCCTTTATCATTATGTACTATCTTTCTTAGTTGTTACTTCTTTGTTTTGATATCTATTTTTTCTGGTATAAGTTCTGCTACACCTGATTTTTTTTCTCCCTATTATTTGCATGAAATCTTTTTCCATGCCATCCCTTTTAGTCTGTATATGTCTTTGTGTCTGAAATGAGTCTCTTGTAGGCTCATTTGGGTCTCATTTCTTTATTAATTCTACCACCTTATGTCTTGATTGGTGCATTCAGTCCATTTACATTTTAGGTAGTAATTAATAGGTATGTACTTACTGCCATTTTATTGTTTCCTGGTTGTTTTTGTAGTTCCTCTCTGTTCCTTTCTTCCCCTCTTGATACTTTGTTAATTGATGGTTTTCACTATTGTTGTGATGGGATTTCTTTTTTAGATTTTTTCGGGTGTCTATTACAGGCTTTATGCTTGTGGTTAGGATAGGGTTCATAGTTTCCTAAATATATCACAGTTTATATTTGATCACTCTATTATGTACACAATCTAATCTTCTTCCTCCCCCATACTTTATGTATTAGGTGTAATAATCTGCATTTTTTGTGTATCTCTTAACTAATTTTGTTTATAGTTGATTTTACTACTCTTGGCTTTTTTCTTTTTAACATCATTCTTGCTTAGTTATTAATTGGTCTATTACCTTTACTGTGTGTTTATTTTCACTGATGATAAATATTTAGGCTTAATAATATCTCCATCTACAGAAGTCACTTTAACATATCCTGTAAGACCAATTTAGTGGTGGTAAATTCTTTCAACTTTCATTTTTTTCTGGGAAATTTTGAACCTTTCCTTCAATCCTGAATGATAACCTTGCTGGGAAGAGGATTCTTAGTTGAAGTTCCTTCTGTTTCGATACATAGATATATCATGCCAATTCCTTCTGGCCTGTAAAGTTTCTGCTGATAGCATGATGATGAGGTTGTCCTTATAAGTAATTTTTTGCCTCTCCCTAGCTGCTTTCAATACCCTATCATTAATCTTTGTCATTTTACTTCTTATGTGTCTTGGTGTTGTCTTCATTTGGTTCCTTTTGTTAGGGGCTCTCTGTGCTTCCAGGACATGGGCATCTCTTTCCTTCCCCAGACTGGGGAAGTTTTCAGCAACTATTTCTTCAAAAAGTTTTCAGCAACTATACTATTTCTACTCCTTTGTCTCTCTCTTCTCCTTCTGGTACCCCTAATTATGCAAATATTGTTTCATTTGGAATGGTCATACAGCTCTCTTAGCATTCCTTCATTCCTAGAGATAGCTTTTTCTCTCTGATCCTCAGCTTCATTGTTTTCCTTTTCTCTAATTTCCATGTCATTGATTATCTTCTTTACTTGCTGCAATCTATTATTCTTTCACTTCATTGTATTTCTTATTTCAGTTACTGTATTCTTCAACTTTGAATGTCTCTTTTTCAAATCTTCTGTTTGTTGAAGTCCTTCCTGAGATCATCAATACTTTCCTGCAGATCAGTGAGCATATTTATGACAGTTACTTTGAAATTTTTATCAGAAATATTGGTGATATCTGTTTTATTTAGCCCTCTTTCTGCTGTCTTATTATGTTCTTTTGTTTGGAACATACTCCTCTGCCTCCTCATTTTGTCTGGGTTTCAGTGTTTGTTCCTTTGTATTAGATAAAACTGCTATGCCTCTTGGTCTAGAGAGTAATGCCTTTATAAAGAAGTTGGCCTGTGGTGCCCAGAAGCTCAAGACTGTTTACTCACTTGTGGTTGGTTTTCCTTTGTGGTGGAGCCACAGTTGCTATTGGTAGGCTATAGGTAGGTTTGCTTTTCTGCTTGGTATCTTACCATGGTTTGTCTTTGTCAGCAGAAACCCTTTGTGGGTTGTGCAATAACACCACTGCTGGGATTGTTGTGGGTGTGGCCACCTTCTGCTTGCCCTGCAGTGATGGCAGCACTTCTGGGCTAAAGAGGTAGCTCGATCAGATTCACATGGGAGCACAGCACTGAGCTGAGCCACCATCAGGGAGGAAGGAGTGTTTGGAACTGGCTCCCACAGGCATCTCTTTAGTTGGGCTGACAGGGTTCTGGGAAATCTGGAAAGGCCTCCCTCTACCTGCCAGGCAGCAGAGTCTGACCACTGCTGGGATGAGTTGACCAGGTGGGTGTGCAGAGAAGTGCCTCAGGGTTGAGTCTCCAGCAAGGGGGATGGAGTGTTTGGCATTAGCTCCCACAAGCACCCCACTAGTTGGGGTGAGAGATGGCTGGTGGAGCATCATCTACCTACTCTTTCTCTTGAAGGGAGTGCTCTGTCCAATCCCTGCTCCTCTGGCACCCTTCCCATTGCTGGTAAATCTTCCAAACTGCAACCTCTGTGTTGGGTCTCAGCAGGACTGATGGAGTATGCCTGTCCTCCACAATTGGCAGAAATGTCAGTCTCCCTGGTGTCCAGCGCCATTAATCACCAAAGCCCAATGATGCAACATGGACTTGTGTTCCCAGAGCAGATCTCCACAGCCAGGTGTGCAAAGTTCCTGAGCACTTATCCCCTCCACTGCTCTGTTCCTCTCCCTCCCACTTGTGGGCTGGGATGGGGAAAGAGCTTGAGTTCCACTCAACTGAGGCTCTGCCACTGTACCCTTCTCTGTGTGTTCTTCTTTACCAGGTGTAGAAGGCCTGTTCTGAAATCTTCAGGTCATTTTCAGAGTTAGTTGTTTTTATTTTAGTTGCTTCCTTGGTGCATATGTGGAAGGAGGTTTTGGCCCTGCCTTCTTTCTCTATCATCTTTTTCACTGGCCAACAATTCTTAAGAAGGATTAGCTTCTACAATGAGGAGAAGCCCAAAGGAAGAGAGAATCACTCTTTAGCAATCTGTAGTGAAAGAGAAAGGAACCAAAATAGGTCATTTTACGACTTGGTAGACAAAATATAATAAAAAATTATGACTCTTAAATTTACCCCCATCAACAAATTTTGTACCATAAATTCTAGAAACTGGAAATTTTGCTAAACTGACAGAGAAGGGAAAAAAAAACCCAGATGGGATTATTTTAAAACATCAAATTCACAAAATGAACAGAAGAAAACTAAAAAATACATATATGTATTTGTTTTTTAAAAACTAGCTTATGAAACCTCAGCTAATGAAATCCTTCCTTCCCCCAAAAAACAAAATGAAAGAAAACTAAAAGAAAAGAGAGGGATAAGTATATTAAAATAAGCACATAGACATATAAAAAAACTACTTTGAATCCACAATTCAAAAATAATAAGAAAAATGGACCAAAAAAGGGAGAATTGAAAGGGAGTTCAGTGAATTCAGAAACAAAGTAAAAATTACACAATATTATATCAGAAATGAAGAATAAATTTTAATATTTCCAAGGGTGACTAGACTGAAAAAAGCCTTCAATAATGAGAAACAAAGAAAAGTTAAAGCAATCAAAGAGAATAAAAATAAAGAAATAAAGAGGGATCAGAAACAAAGTGGCTGAAATGGATACAGGAAAAATGGTATGGAATATATTTAATTGGAATGTATAAAAAAGAAATGAAAACAATGTGTAAAAACTAACATATAGAGCTGTAATCCTAGAAAACAAAGTAGACTTTGTAACAAAGGACATTATCATGCATAAGGTGTAAATTTCATAATGATAAAGAGATCTGTTCATCAAGAAGTTATAATAATCTTAAATGTGTAGTCATTTAAAAATAGATACATGAAGCCAAAGCTGGAACTACTGGAAAGAGAAATAGATAAGCCCATAATTATAACTGAAGATTACAACATTTTTATTAACTTATGGTACAAGTGGACAAAAAATCAATAGTAATGGTAGAGAAGTCTTCAACAAGTTTTACTAGCTTAATGTGGTTGACATTTCTAAAACCCTCCTCTCAGCAACTATGGAATGTATGTTCCTTACAAGTGTACATGGACCATTCAGCAAAATAGGCCATATCTGAGGCTAAAAAACAAATTTTAATATATTTAAAATAAGTGAAATCATACAGAGTTTAAAAAATGTTTTGAAATGACAGAATATTAAAACACTCGATTCAAAATGTATCTAAAACAGTGATTAGAGTCACGTTTAGAGCTTACAGTGCTTACATTAGAAATATGAATAATCTAAAATCAATGATCTAAACATCAGCTTAAGACAGTGGGAAAACTTGAGCAAATTAAATTCAAAATATGTAAGAGGAAATAAAATAGGTAGGAGCAGAAATCAATGGACAAAATCTACAAAATAATTGGAGAAAACCAATGAGGAAAAAGCTAGTTCTTTGAAAACATAAACAGATAAACCTGGTAGACAGATGAGGAGAAAATCTGGAATGAAAAAGGAAACATCAGTATATATTTCCTACAGGCTTTAGAAAGATGATAGGGAGTTAGTATAAACACCTTTAATAAATTTATCAATTTAGATGAAATGGTTAAATTATTTGAAAGACCCAAATTACCAACACAAATTCAAGAAGAAATTAAAATGCTGAATTATATTTTATGAATTGAAAATACCTTCCTGTATAGAAATCTCCAAGTCATATGGATTTGCCGGTGGAGTCTACAAATCATTTATGGAGGAAGTAATCATATTCCTAACACAAGCTTTTTCAGATGAGGCCATTACTTTTCAAACATAAAAATTCACACAAAAACATTGCATGATAAGAAAACTACAAAACAATCATCTTAATAGATGACAAAAATCCTTAATAATATTAACAAAAACAAACCAGCAATATATAAAAATAAAAACACAAAATAGAGGGATTTATCTGAGAAATAAAAGGTTGGTTTAAGACTCAAAAATCAGTCAATTATATAATCATCTTAATAACTGCAGAAAAAGCACCTCAAAAAATTCAACATTTATTCAGATTAAAAACTCTGCAAATTATGAATAGGAGTATCCTCAACCTGGTAAGGACATATACAAAAAACATACTGTTAACATCATACTTCTGTCAAAAAATTGAATATTTTTCTCCTAAAATTAGACAAGGCAATATTCTATACTGTCACCACTTCCATCAAACAATGTGCTGGAGATCAATGGATTGAGGCAATGAATAGATGTAAAACTCATATATATTGGGAAAATATAAGTAAAACTTTTCTTTATTCGCAGGCAATATGGTATGTACTTAGAAAGTAATAAAGAATAGACCAAAAAAATTCAATTGTACTCCATAAGTAAAATTAGCAATTTTGGGAAATATATAATCAGTAGAAAAATAAATTTTAATTTTATATTTTAGCAACAAATCATTTAAAAATAATTTTATAAAACATCATTTCCTAAAGGATTGAGTATCAAATTTTTATATCTTTTAAAATATGGGTAAGATAAATGTAAATGGACTGAATGCACCAATCAAAAGACACAGAGTAACAGAGTGGATAAAAAAGCAAGACCCATCGATATGCTGCTTACAAGAGACTCACCTCAAATCCAAAGATATACACAGACTAAAAGTGAAGGGATGGAAAAAGATATTTCATGCAAATAACAAAGAGAAAAAAGCAGGTGTTGCAGTACTTGTATCAGACAAAATAGACTTCAAAAGGAAGAAAGTAGCAAGAGATAAAGAAGGACATTACATAATGAGAAAGGGATCAGTCCAACAAGAAGATATAACCATTATAAACATATAGGCACCCAACACAGGATCGCCAACATATGTGAAACAAATACTAACAGAATTGAAGGAGGAAATAGAGAACAATGCATTCATTTTAGGAGACTTCAACACACCACTCACTCCAAAGGATAGATCAACCAGACAGAGAATAAATAAAGACACAGAGGCACTGAACAACACACTAGAACAGATGGACCTAACAGATATCTACAGAACTCGGCACCCAAAAGCAACAGGATACACATTCTTCTCAAGTGCACATGGAACATTTTCCAGAATAGACCACATACTAGGCCACAAAAAGAACCTCAGTAATTTCAAAAATATTGAAATCCTACCAACCAACTTCTCAGATCACAAAGGTATAAAATTAGAAATAAATTTTCGAAAGAAATCAAAAGGCTCACAAATACATGGAGACTTAAAAACATTCTCCTAATTAATCAATGGGTTAACGACCAAATCAAAACAGAAATCAAAGAATATATGGAGACTAATGACAACAACAACACAAAGCCACAACTTCTGTGGGACGCAGCAAAGGCAGTTCTAAGAGGAAAGTATATTGCAATTCAGGCCTATTTAAAGAAGGAAGAGCATTCCCAAATGAACACTCTAAAGATGCAATTATTGAAATTGGAAAAAGAAGAACAAAGGAGGCCCAAAGTCACCAGAAGGATGGACATAATAAAGATTAGGGAAGAAATAAATAAAATTGAGAAGAATAAAACAATAGAAAAAATCAATGAAACCAAAAGCTGGTTCTTTGAAAAAATAAACAAAATAGATAAACCCCTAGCCAGACTCATTAAGAGAAAAAGAGAATCTACACACATAAACAGAATCACAAATGAGAAAGGAAAAATAACGACGGACCCCACAGAAATACAAAGAATTATAAGAGAATATTACGAGCATCTGTATGCTAACAGGCTGCAAAACCTAGAAGAAATGGACAACTTCTTAGAAAAATACAACCTTCCAAGACTGACCAAGCAAGAAACTGAAAAACTAAACAGACTGATCACCAGCAGCAAAATTGAATCCGTAATAAACAAACTACCCAAGAACAAAACCCCCGGATGTGATGGATTCACCTCTGAATTCTACCAGACATATGGAGAAGAAATAACACCCATTCTCCTTAAAGTTTTCCAAAAAATAGAAGAGGAGGGAATACTTCCAAACTCATTCTATGAAGCCAGCATCACTTTAATACAAAAACCAGGCAAAGACCTCACCAAAAAAGAAAATTACAGACCTATATCCCTGATGAACGTAGATGCAAAAATACTCAACAAAATATTAGCAAACCGAATTAAAAAATACATCAAGAGGATCATACACCATGATCAAGTGGGATTCATCCCAGGGATGCAAGGATGGTACAACATTCGAAAATCCATCAAAAGCATCCACCACATCAACAAAAAGAAGAACAAAAACCACATGATCATCTCCATAGATGCTGAAAAAGCATTTGACAAAATTCAGCATCCATTCATGATTAAAACTCTCAACAAAATGGGTATAGACGGCAACTACCTCAACATCATAAAGGCTATATATGACACACCCACAGCTAACATCATACTTAATAGCAAGAAGCTGAAAGCTTTTCATCTAAGATCGGGAACAAAACGGGGATGCCCACTCTCTCCACTGTTATTCAGCATAGCACTGGAGGTCCTAGCCACGGCAATCAGACAAAGCAAAGACATACAAGGCATCCAAATTGGTAAAGAAGAAGTCAAATTCTCACTATTTGCAGATGACATGATACTGTACATAAAAACCCTGAAGACTCCACTCCAAAACTACTAGAACTAATATCTGAATTCAGCAAAGTTGCAGGATACAAAATTAACACACAGAAATCTGTTGGTTTCCTATACACTAATGATGAACTAACAGAAAGAGAAATCAGAAAAACAATTCCATTCACAATTGCATCTAAAAGAATAAAATACCTAGGAATAAACCTAACCAAGGAAGTGAAAGACCTGTAGTCTGAAATCTACAAGACACTCCTAGGAGAAATTAAAGAGGACACTAACAAATGGAAATGCATCCCATGCTCTTGGCTAGGAAGAATAAATATTGTCAAAATGGCTATACTACCTAAAGCAATCTACAGATTCAATGCAATCCCTATCAAACTACCAACAGCTTTCTTCAATGAACTGGAACAAATAACTCTAAAATTCATATGGAACCAGAAAAGACCCCAAATAGCCAAAGCAATTCTGAGAAGGAGGAATCAAACAGGGGGAATTACGCTCCCTGACTTCAAACTCTACTACAAAGCCACAATAATCAAGACAATTTGGTACTGGCACAAAAACAGACCCACAGACCAGTGGAACAGAATAGAAAATCCAAACATTAACCCAAACATTTACAGCCAATTAATATTTGATAAAGGAGCCTTGGATATACAATGGGGAGATGACAGCCTCTTCAGCAGCTGGTGTTGGAAAAACTGGACAGCTACATGTAAGAGAATGAAACTGGACTACTGTCTAGCCCCATTAAAGGTAAACTCAAGGTGGATCAAAGACCTGAATGTAAGTCATGAAACCATTAAAACTCTTAGAAAAAAACATAGGCAAAAATCTCTTGGACATAAACATGAGCAACTTCTTCATGAACATATCACCCCGGGCAAGGGAAACAAAAGCAAAAATGAGCAAGTGGGACTATATAAAGCTGAAAAGTTTCTGTACAGCAAAGGACACCATTAGTAGAACAAAAAGACATCCTACAGTATGGGAAAATATATTCATAAATGATGCATCTGATAAGGGGTTGACATCCAAAATATACAAAGAACTCACGCACCTTAACAAACAAAAAGCAAATAATCCAATTAAGAAATGGGCAGAGGACATGAGTAGACACTTCTCTAAAGAAGAAATTCAGATGGCCAACAGGCACATGAAAAGATGCTCCACATCGCTGGTCATCAGAGAAATGCAGATTAAAACCACAATGAGATATCACCTCGCACCAGTGAGGATGGCCAACATCCAAATACACACAGCAACAAATGTTGGCTAGGATGTGGAGAAAAGGGAACCCTCCTACACTGCTGGTGGGAATGCAAATTAGTTAAACCATTGTGGAAAGCAGTATGGAGGTTCCTCAAAAACTCAAAATAGAAATACCATTTGACCCAGGAATCCCACTCCTAGGAATTTACCCTAAGAATGCAGCAGCCCAGTTTCAAAAAGACAGATGCACCCCTATGTTTATTGCATCACTATTTACAATAGCCAAGAAATGGAAGCAACCTAAGTGTCCATCAGTAGATGAATGGATTAAGAAGATGTGGTACCTATACACAATGGAATATTATTCAGCCCTAAGAAGAAAACAAATCCTACCATTTGCAACAACATGGATGAAGTTAGAGGGTATTATGCTCAGTGAAATAAGCCAAGCCGAAAAAGGCAAGTATCAAATGATTTCACTCATATGTGGAGTATAAGAACAAAGAAAAAAACTGAAGGAACAAAACAGCAGCAGACTCCCAGAACCCAAGAAAGGACTAATAGTTACCAAAGGGAAAGGGACTGGGGAAGATGGGTGGGAAGGGAGGGATAAGAGGGTAAAAGGGGTATTACGATTAGCAGACGTAAGGTAGCGGGGGCAAGTGGAGGGCTGTACAACTCAGAGAAGGCAGGTAGTGACTCTATAGCATCTCACTATGCTGATGGACAGTGACTGTAATGGGGTTGGTCAGGGGGACCTGATGAAGGGGGTAGTTTAATCACCATAATATTGCACATGTAATTGTAGGTTAATGATGCCAAAATAAATTGTAAAAAAAAATCAAATCATATTAAAATAAAATAAAATAAAATATGGGTAATATATATACACTGGAGCTCCAAAATACTGCTGAAGAAAATTAAAGGAAACTCAAATAAATGGAGATATAAATCATGTTTATGGATCAAAATATTCAATATTGTTATGATGTTCTTTTCAATTTGATCTATCGATTCAGAACAATTCCAGTCAAAATTCCATCTGGCTTCATTTTGTGCGTGTGTGTGTAGGAACTGAAAAACTGACTCTAAATTTGATATGTAAATGTAAAAAATATTCAGTATTCAAAAATTTTTCAAAAAAGATGAATAAATTATAGAAAATGTAGTACTGGATTTCCAGATAAATTATACAACTACAGTAGTCAAGATAGTAGGTATTGGCATAAAGATAGATATGTACGTCAATGCTATAGAATAGAGTCCATAATAACTCACACACATGTGAAAAATGGATTTTCAAAATTATGTAGCAAAATGAATCAACAATTATGTTGGATATACTGGATATTAATTTCGGAAAAAAAATGAATCTCAAACTTTACCTCCTACTATGTACAGAAATTATTTAGAAATGGACTGTGCACTTAAATGTAAAAGCTTGTGGAATAGATGACAAATTTTTTCATGATTTTGCTATAGGCAATGATTTTCTAGATTGGATGCCAAGAATGCAAACCTTAGAAATAAATTTGATAAATTGTACTTCATAAAAAAATCACAGTTTGTTCTTCAAAAGACTGTTAAAATAAAAAAGAAAGCCACAGATTGAGAGACGTATTCAAAATAATATATGAAGAACTCCTACAATGAAACACATACCACCCAATTAAAAATAGATGAAATATTTAAATGTTCATTGAAGAAAATACACAAATGGTCAATAAACACATAAAAAGGTAACCAAAATAATTAAACATCATATATACAAATGAAAATGACTATAAGATACTACTGTATATCCACTAGAATGATTTGAAAATATTTATTTTATCAAGTGTTAACTTTCACATATTGTGGTAATGAAAGATTGTACAATCATCTTGGGAAGAAGTTTGGCAGATTCTTATAAAGCTAAGAATATGCTTGTACCATCCAGCACTTCCACTCCTAGCAATTTACAGAATAGAAATAGAGAAATATATCCATCCAAAGAGTTGTAGAAAAATGTTCATTTTCTACAATGTTCAGCTATATTTATAGTAGCCAACAACAAATATAAAAATAAATCCAAAAATCAATGAACAGGAAAATAGATCAACAAATTGCAATACATATACATTCAACTGAACATACTTGAAAATTAAAGGAACAACTCATACATAAAACAACATGGATTATTCTCAAAACAGTATGCAGACAAAAACAGGAATCAGACACAGAAGTGCAACCTGTATGTGTGATTCCATTCACATTGTTACTGGCTGAGATGCTGTTTTTCCCAGGATCATGTCTTGGAGGCAACAAAGAATGAAGCCATCAGACAAGAATATGGAGCAACCAGTGAAGTTTTCAATGAGGAGTGAAAAGGGAAGAAAAAAAACTCCCTCTAAATGGAAGGGGCTCCAAGAGTGGAGACCACTGGGGCTTCAGTGTCTAGCCAAAAAGAAGTGTACAGGATTGGCAGGGAACAATTGCTAGGAAGACCCCTTTGTTTTTCAAGCTGAGTTCTCCAGATATTCAGGATGTGGCCCCTTGTTTCTCACGCTAAATTCTCTAGGTGCCCAGGAATGTAGCTCCTTGTTAGTGAGGTCTTGACCCGATTTCCCTCCTGACTTCCCCTTACGGGGCCACAAATTCTAAGGTTGCCTACATCCCACTAACTCCTGCCTCAGTATGAAATTCTAAAACAGAAAAAACTAATCAATATCAAAATAAAATGTATCAGTGATAACTAGGACTTGGAATTGAGAGGATTGACTGCCAAAGGGCCAAGCTGAGCATTTTAAGTTTGATAGATATAGTCTATAGCCTGTTTCAGTAGTGATTATACAAGTTTACACACAATTGCTGAAACTCATTGAAGTTGACTCTTAAGTTCTGTGCTTTTTGTTTTAAATTATACCTCAATAATGTTGATTGAAATGTTAAAAGAATCATTCCAATTATGGGGTCTCAGCACTGGCTATCATCTATTCATTTACTGAAGTGTTTACTTGAAAAATTATGATTGAATCTCCTCAAGCGTTTTTTATTGTTTTCTGTTTCAGTCTTCATCTATCTCAGCAAATTTTCTTTACTAGGCATGAATTATGTATTCTCATTGATACCTCTCTTTCTGGTAGTTGGGCTTCTTTAAATGGATTATTTAATTTGTTATATCATTGGAGCTCAGGTATGGTTGCTGGAGAGTTCTAACTATTGGTTTTGTACAAGACAGGGAGGAAGAAGTACTTGAAAATGTATCTCTATGGGCTGGCAATTTAGAAGCAGGCAGATTGCTAGTTTTCTGCTGAAGCTGCTTTGATTTCCTCATAATCTCACAGTGCCAAGAACAATGAAGAGTCAATGCACTGTCAAATGACAAAACTGAAACAAATTAGTAACAAATTTGATGTCTTTTATTCAAGGGAAAATAATCCATGGATTGGGAGAGTACAAGACTCACAAGCAATAGAGAAGTTTTCCAGAGGGATTTTGGGAAAGAGTGAGTTTTATAGAGCATTAAAGCAGCAATGTGGAATAGTACAAGACTGGCTGGGGTTACATATCTGCTTTTATTTAGAAAGATCAAGAAACAAGGATATAAGTATTCAGCCCAGAGTTGATCTGGCACTTAGTAATTGGCTGACTGGACATGGGTAAAATTACAATATTTCCAGAATATCTTGCCTGGCCTTAATGCATCTCCATATCAATAGGTGTTTCCAAAGGGTGGAGAGAAGCAGTCCATCTTCATATCAATAGGTGATTACAACGGTGGAGAGAGAGCTGGCACCTGAACTGGAGAGGTATTTTTTGGGGGTCATGAGAGACACAGGTGAGCAGAAGTAGATGATAGCTTGTAGGCAATAAATAGTTTTCTCCCACTCTCCTTTTTTCTTTGACTGATTTCAGCTTCAGGGGTTATTTGCCTTGGGGTGGGAACATATTTCTCCCCCAGAGTTAAACCTCGTGGTAGTTGGACCTCTGAACCCAAAATCTGTCTTCATAAGTACAATTCTTGGGTGGGCTTCCCCTAGAGATGGTGGGGAGATAACCAGAAACCTCCTGTGGATAATGGGGAGGCACTGGTGGCTGTTGCAGTGGGGGGTGATGCTTAACCCTTCCCTCTGGCAGAAGTGGATTCAGATGGTAACCTCCCATCCATGGGACTTCTACTCAGGGAGCCCCTAGTGGGGAACTGGTATAGGCTAAAGCACCTCCGAAGGGGTGAGCCCTTCCCCAGAATTGGGGAAGGGTGGAGACAATGGAAACTGTGGAATTAGCCCTCTGTGAGATAGAAGACTGCTTAGAGGCCCTGAATGGCTGTGTAGCAGCTGGGATTGTGGATGTTAGTTTCACGAGATATTGGAGAGGGTTATCAAGGAGAGAGACACACTTCGGTGTCACTTGGAAGAGCTGTGTGATGACCTATGGGGTGTCCTTAAAAAAGACAGACAGTTATTGAGAAGACAGGTTGCACTCCTGGAAGATACATTAACAGCAAGGGAGGAAGCAGCAGGAGAATTCACATTGCAGGAGGCCATGGGGGAGGGGGAGGAAAGAACAGTGCCTTCAGCCCTGAAGATGGTAGAGGAGATATCAGGGAAGGATGCGGATGGAGCTGAGGGCCAAACGGTTGCAAAAGCCACCACTTGAGGCACCAGCCCCTCCTGTATTAAAGGTTTGCCTGGTTGAAATTAAGAAAATAAAAATGAAATAACCATGGGCTCCTTAGGGGGAGGAGAAACCCCTCCCCAGGTTATACAGCACTCCATGCTCTGCTGCTACACCCAGGATGAACTGGTGGACATGAGGATCTGGTTTTGGTAGAAGCTGTTGGAAACTCTGCCTACATGACTTTTGCGTCTTTGGGATATGGGGATGGAAAACATTGTTATGTTGGGTTCTGAAATGGGTAGACTGGCTTTCCTGACAGCTCACTCTTCCCTCCAGCAATGGTTGCAAAGTGCCCATCACATCTCAGGGAATCAGGAGCTTCTGGATTGGCTGACAGCAGCCATAAGGGCAATTTGGCCTCATCAGGGTGATTTACCATACTTACCCACTAGCTGGAAAACATATGCAGAGCTCCAGCAGGTGTTACAAGAATTGAGAATGAAAAATATCATCTAGAGTACAGAGCCCCAGGACCCCAATGAGGAATTGTTCACTGTAGGAATGAGAAATCTGGTGCTCCATACAACTCCCCCATCTCTCTTTGGGTCCTTAATGACTATTCTTGCCCCCTACATAGGGCAACCCATAAGTGAAGCTACCCATACTTTAGTGGATCTAGGGGAGGTTGAAACAATAAAAGCATGGAAGGAAGTATAGGCTGTGACTGAAAGGAGAGGTGCAAAGGGCCCCGTGAAGGTCTCAAGGACCCAGATGTGGGTTGATTTGATAAAAGTGTAGGTGGTAAAAGAAGAACCTGATAGGAAGCCCAATAGGATCTTGTTAGAACTGTGGAACCAATTAAAGCCAGAGCAGCAGTTCCAGTAGCTGAGGTCCAGGACATGGAAGCCAGAGTCAAAGACCCATGTCTGGCCTGTGTCCCTGCAAGACTTCCTGGAGGACAGTACTCAGGCTCTTCCTGGGCCCTCACCCCAAAAGGAGGATGATTGGATGTTGAAGTTTGACTGAAAGGGTGTGGTCAAGGCCTCCACCTTGGGGGACATTGTGGGTACCAGAGGCCATATGTAAAATTAACAATTCATTGGTCCCCTGTGAATATATAATGTGCCCTGGCATTGGTAGACACAGAAGCTGAATGCTCTCTGATTTATGGCAACCCTGAGCATTTTCCTGGGACCCCTTCTGTGATAGATGGCTACGGGAGTAAGGTAATTAAATTGAAGAAAGCCCAGATACCACTGGGGATAGGGTGTTTACCCCCAGAGGAGTATACTGTGTACATTTTTCCCATCCCTGAATATATTTCAGGGGTGGATATCCTGCAGGGCCAGTGGTTACCGACCACAGCAGGTGAGTTCAGACTGAGGGTACATGTCATAAAAGCAGTTCTGAGGAGACATGCTAAGCACATGCCTATAGCTCTGCCTGTACCTCAGTGGATGACAAATCCTAAGCAATATAAATTGCCTGGGGTACACAAGGAAATTTGAGAAATTCTACAGGAGTTGGAAAAGGTGGGCATCATAAAGCCCACTCATAGTCTATTTAATTCCCCAGTGTGGCCAGTGAAAAGGCTGGAGGGCTCCTGGCATATTACCATGGATTACAGGGAATTGAATAAATTCAAACTCCCTTTGCTTGCTGCTGTCCCCTCTGTAGCAGCCCTTATGGACACCCTCAGTCATTATCTACAGACGTATCATTATGTTGTGGACCTTGCTAATGATTTCTTCTCTGTTGACATAGCACAGGAAAGCCAGTAACAGTTTGCCTTCACGTTGGAAGGCTGGCAGTGAACATTCACTGTCCTTCCACAGGGATACCTCCACAGTCCCACCATTTTTCATGGACTTGTAGCCCAGGACTTGGCCACATGGAAGAAACTGCAAACCACTGGTGCAGCTGTATCACTACATTGATGACATTATTCTCACATCTGATTCTCTTGTAGATTTAGAAGTGGTAGTTCCTATACTGTTGCAAACATCTAAAGAAGAAAGGATGCACTTTGAACAGCACCAAGGTTCAGGGACCTGGTTTGTCAGTAAAGTTCTTGGACATGGCTGGTCAGGTAAAACTAAAGTTATCCCAGAAGCAGTCATAGTCAAGATCCAGGCTTTCCCTACCCTACCACTGTGGCAGTATTACAAGAGTTTTGGGGTTTTTGGGCTACTAGAGAGTGTTTATACCACACTTGGCACAAATTCTCAAGCCTTTATACTGGTTGCTATATGAAAGGGCATCAGGTGGGACTGGGGTGAAACGTGCAGCTGCTTTTAATGCTCCTAAATGAGCAGTCAAGGCTTTATAGCATTGAGTGTAATGGACTCATGGAGACTGTGAACTAGATTTTCATCTAACTGAAATGCTTATGGATGGGGCCTTAAGCTGAAGCTTGAACAGACCCACCAAGCTATTGAATTCTGATCACCACTATGAAAAGAAGCAGAGGTCCATTACAGCTTGATAGAGAAGTAATTGGCTGCTTTGTACTATGCATTGCTGCCCATGGAGCCCATCACAGGAACAGCTCTAACCAATGGAATAAAATATGAACCAATGGGGGAATTTGAACTGACAGGATATTGGGAAGGAACTCGGTTTGGAGATGCAGGGAAGTCAGAGTTCGAAAACAAAATCAAGAAAACAAAGTTAGTTTTATTGTACCCTGTAACAGAGAAGCAGAGTGGGCTTGCCTAAGGTTAGATAGGCAGGCCCCCACAGCTTATTGTGAGGTGGCTTTTTTATGGGATTTTTGGCAGGGCAGAGAAGTCCTTGACTGACAATCTTTGAACTTGGAAGCCTGATCTAATTGGTACAATGAAGACGTGGTGTGCACTCTGATGTTTTTCTTTATCAGGGGAGTATTTGTGCTCTCATACTTTTCTTTATCTGGGGAATATTTTTCATCTGGGAAATATCCAGACATTCCAAGTCACTCTGGGCCTTCGAAACTTCAACTAATTAAGTAAGTGATTCTGAGTCCTTTCTGGCTCTCTGGTTTTATCTATTTAACTCCTTGAGTCCGTTTTGGTGGGCTTTACTGACTTTATTCTCTCTCCACCCCATTCATGTCTGTCTTTCTGCAGAAGAAAAGGATAGTAATTATTATTTTTATATGTGATAATGACATTGTTATGATTGTACAAGAGTTCTTATCTGTGGTTGTCTGTTGCTTGAAATGAACATTTAATTGGTCTCGTTATAGATAGGCTAATGACATGAGTGAGACGGTCTAAGTGTACAGAGTTAACGGCAGTCTGACAGAATCCCAAACACTCCTTCTTTGCAGGATAAGCAATCAAAATTTTGGGGGCCCCTCTAAAAGTGCTATAGAAGTGGCTGAGAGCAGACTGGCAGTTAAAGTATATGTTAAATCTGTGTGTTTATATGGATTGAGTTAAGTTTATTGCCAAACTTATTTATACTACTTATATTTGTTATTAAAGTTACATCCATAAATAATGTCATTCCAAGTTGGGAAATATCAGTGCAAAAAAGAGAAGTATTTCCATAGAAACTCAGTTGAATGCTTTGGAAAGACAATATCAGAAAGATGTTAAAATAACTGCTATCCAATTAAATACAGTTAAGAAAATCTTAAAAGACTAGGGAACAAGTCATAACAATCTAAAAAGTTTTCAATTTCAGATTGATTCACAAGTATATATAAATTATTGTTCTAGTTGAGAAATGGAGACAAGAAATTGTAGATGTTGCATTATAGATAAGAGTTAGACAGGAGAGGTAACGTGAGAGGGACCCTAATTACTGCTCCATATTTAAAATTACAACAACAAAGTGAGCATTGGCAGTATATCAAAAGGTTGGTTAATGCATGTGCATTGGATTAACCAGCCAACACCTGTTTTTAATTTTCTTATCTGCAAATGTGTTTTTTTGATATATTATGATCTCATTCCTGATACTGTTGTCATGAAAAGAGTATATTACAAAGCCCAAATATTTAAATAATTTGATTACATTTTGTTTCTTGTTTGCATTCTGAAAAGGTTATATGTAAAGTTCTCATTTAAAAAAATCTAATAAGTCTCTAATTACAGCCAATTGCATCATTTCAATAAAATATATAGGTATGTTTTGCAGGGAATACAGTTTATTTTTCGATTTAGTACACACCACAAATCTGTATTATCTATTTACTAATCATCTCTTTTACTTAATATAAGTATATTCGTTAGTTCATTATTGGGGTATAAATATATCTGACTGAAATTTTACTTTCGTTGTTTTCTCCATGCATTTTTATCAGTTTTTCTTGTATGTTTTGTTATATTGTTTCAGAAATATATACTTAAAATTTTTTAATTATTTACTATGGCTCTTATCTTTGTGCCACTAAGTTGCTCATCTTGTTTGGGATTTCTTTATTTAAATCCTTTTTTAGGCATCATATTTCTACTTCTGATTTTCTTGCTTTTTAAAACACTGTATCTTAAACCCATCTTCTATTCTGTCTAAATAATCTCTTTTTCTGAAATTGTCTCTTATAAGAAGCAACATATTCCTAGATTTTCTTTTGATAAGAGGAGATTCCAATCTTCTTTTGATAACCGGAAGAAGATATTCTGTCATAATTGTTTTATTTGGACTGTTTTCCATTTTCCAATATTTTACTATTCTTGGGATGTGTGGAGAGTGCTTGTTTCTTCTTTTTCTATTATGCCTTTTCAAATTATGGGACTGTATACTGTTTTAGAGATAGCTGAAATCTGCTGAGACTGTGGCTGAATTTGGCATTACTGGGAGGCACATACCTATTGTTCTGGATTTCACAGGAAGGTGTTATGAAAGAGCATGTGCTTTGTGAAGGTAAATGTGGAAATTGTAGGTTTCTAGGTGTGTTGGACATTGTAAGGCTTCAAACTAATTTCCTGTTAAGAGTTTTGCATTCTGTGAAAAAAAAATTGAGAAAGGATCAAATAACTCTTTAGAAACTGTAGATTTTCTTCAGATAAAAAGACCTCTAAATGAAGATATTTGCTTCAATACCTTTTATATGAGTTTCAGCCACAAGGAACCTAAAGCAATGGAGTGTACATCTTCATGACTAGGTAACATCTTAAGTGTGTCAAAGAAATTTATCTTATTTCATCCTCATACCTCTACAAGGTCGATTCAGTTTTTCACATTGAGGACACTGCAGCTAAGGAAGTTAAGCTTCCCAAAGCCAGAGTTACAAAGTGGTGAAGCAGAGATTTAAGTGTAGTCAAGACCTCTCAAAAAAAAAACAAAAAACCAGAAACATAATTTTGGCATTCTAAATGATATATTAACAACAAAACCTGGAACAAGAAAGGAAAAAGCTCAAGTATGTTTTGAAATAATACCAGCATTTTATTGCAACAAGCTTAGGGTAAAATTCAGTCATACTGAACACACTGCAAGTGCAATTTTCGTACCTGTGTTGACCCCAGCTCAGTTGTAATGGATGTCTATACCTGAGCAGTTTTCCTCATCTTCCTTTTGATCAAAATCTTATTGGGTATATGTATTCATAGATGTTTATTTTCAGGTATAATGGCAAAAATAATCCTGGCAATTTCATTGTTGCACAGACACATCTTATAGAAGAAAATGTTTGTGAAGTTTTTCTTTTTTAATTTGGATAATTGAGCCTGTGATAAACCACAAAAAGCTGCCTTTTGTAGCTTATTTTACTCTTTGCAAAGAGGAAGGGAAGTGGCTAATGTGTTTCTAGATTAAAGGAAGAACAATTTATAGTGTTGATTGGTGTTTACCTAGTAACATACAAAATATCAATTACAAAGGAAAATAAGCAAAAATAAAAAGTGGATTCTTTTACATATACCTTACTCTCTTTCTATTCTCCATTGACCCACAACTAATACAATCATTATTTAAAACAAACCACAGTAAATTTTTAAACCTGCATTTTATATTTCTTTGACTTATCTACAGAACACTGAGATACAATTTTTTGATAAATCACAGAAAGTCCCAGGAAGAAAATCTGATTCTTCATATTTTACTTTGCATACAAATTGCCTCTTTAGTAATTCCACATAAATCAAAATTATAACTTGCAACCCAGAATGAAAAGTATTTAATATATTTACTTACTCTTTTCTAAAAGAGAAGCTGCCTAGATAGAAACATTATTGAAGAAAAATAATCTTTCCTGGTTTTGCCATGTTTAAACTTAGATACACTGTTTTTGTTTCTTCTGTAGAAGAAACACACTTGATTTGTTTATTTCTTTTCTCTGCAATATTTGGAAAGTAACATTTAGGGGTGCCAAATTTATTAAAAAATACAGCATTACTCAATGCAGTTGGAAGGACTAAGGTTTAAGCAATGCTGAAAACTATAAATGGTCTAAGGCAGGATTCTTGCTTTGTTTCTAGTTTAGCAAGTTCTACTGGTTTGCTCTGATATGTTTGGCAGACAGTCCCTTTCCATTAAAAAAATATACTTTATTTTTAGAGCAGTTTAAGGCTCACAGCAAAACTGAGTAGAAAGCACTGAAATTTCTCATGTGTTCCCTGCCTCTTCCACTATGAACATTCCTCCCCAGATGGTGCATCTGTTACAATTGATGACCCACATTGAAACATCATTCATAATCAGTATCCATAGTTTACATTGAGATTCACTTGGTGTACATTCTATGGGTTTTGACAAAAGTATAATGACTTCTTTCCACAACTATAGGTTCATATAGAATAGTTTCACTGCTCTAAAAATCCTCTGTGCTCTGCCTCTCCATCCCTATCTCCCCCTAATTTGTGGTACCCCTACCTCTTTACTGTCTACAGTTTTTCTTTGGCCAGAATGTCATATAGTTGGAATCACACAATATGTAGCCTTTTAAGAATGGCGTCTTTCAATTAATAATATGCATTTAAGTTTCCTCCATGTATTTTTTTGTTGATATCTCATTTATTTTAATCACTGAATATGATTCCATTGCCTAGATATACCACAGTTTATCTATTCACCTTCTGAAGGACATCTCGGGGCTTCCAAGTTTTGAAATTGTAACTAAAGCTTCTATAAACATCTCTGTGCAGCATTTTCTGTAGATATAAGTTCTCAACTCTTTTGGGTAAATACAAAGGAGTACAATTGCTGGGTCATGTGGTTAGACTATGTTTAATTTTTTAATGTAGGAGCCAGGAGCCAGTTCAAGATGTGGCATTCAGATTCTGTCAGAGCTGAAAATAATCAAGGCCCAAAAGACTCAGAAAGATGTTTTGACATCTCCTACCACTCAACTGTATAAAAATAATTTAGATGGAGAAACTGCTCCAGAAGAGCTATCACCGTAGGTAACTACATTATAATATGAACTAGGGGTGGTAGACGGGACGGAATGTGCCAAAGTCTGTTAGAATTCCTCTCTATGTCCCACTGGTTCTGTGTGGCCCAGCAAAGATTTATTTACCAAACATTTACTCTTACATATTCCTGTGAATGTTTCCTTTTTCCTTTGAGGTCTCAGACCCCAACCCCCTTCTCCTTGGTTCAGAATGACATATATACTTCATTCTACCTGACTGTTTTTGGGAATCTGTGTCTAAGAATTTCCTGTACATATACAATTAAACTTTGTTTTTTTCTCCTGTTACTCTATATCATGTCAATTTGATTCTTAAATCAGCTAGAAGAACCTTGAAGGGTACAGAAAATTCTTCTTCTCCAACAGGAAGAAAGAGCCAAAGTGTTTTCTGAAGTGGCTGTATCATTTTGCATTTCCATCAGCAATGAAGGAGAGTTCCTCTTGCTCTACATTCTCACTAGCATTTGGATTTGTCAGTGTTTCGGACTTTGACCATATTTATAGGTGTTTAGTAGTATATCTCATTGTTTTAATTTGCATTTCCCTGATGACATATGATATGGAGTGTATTTTCATATGTTTATTTGTAATCCATATATCTTCTTTGATGAGCTCCCTGTTAAGGTGTTTGGACATTTGTTAACCAAGTTGTTTATTTTCTTAAATTTTAACAGTTCTTGGAATAGTTGGGATAACAATCATTTATCTGATATATCTTGGCAAATATTTTCCCCTAGTATGTGACTTGTGTTTTCATTCTCTTGACAGTGTTTTACACAGCAGAAATTTTATTTTTAATGAAGGCTAGTTTATCATCGCGATCTTTCATAGGTCAGGCCTTTGATGTTGTATCTAAAAAGTCATCACTAAACCCAAGGTCATCTAGATTTTCTCCTATATTACTTTATAGGAGTTTTATAGTTTTACATTTTATATTTAGATCTGTGATCCCTCTTTACTTAATATTTGTGAAAATTGTAAAGTCTGTGTGTAGATTCATTGTTTTGCATGTGAGTGTTTAACTGTTGCAACACCATTTGTTGAAAAGACTGTCTTCACTCCATTGTATTGCTTTTGCTCCTTTGTCAAAGATCAGTTGACTATATTTATGTGGGTCAATTTCAGGGCTCTCTATTTTGTTCCACTGATCTGTTTGTTTCTTCTTAAGTCAATACCATATTGTCTGGGTTACTGTAGTTTTATAGTAAGTCTTGAAGTTGTGTAATGTTAGTCTTTAACTTCACTCTTCTTCAATATTGTGTTGATATTCTGGGTCTTTTGTCTCTTCCTAAAAACTTTAGCATCAGCTTGTCGATATCCACAAAATAACTTGCTGGGATTTTGATTAGGATTTTATTGAATCTATAGATCAGTTTGGGAATAACTGACATTTTGATTCTATTAGGTCTTCCTATCCATGAATATGAAATATCTCTATATGTATTCAGCTCTTTTTTCTTTCATCACAACTTTGCAGTTTTCTCATATAAAGCTTGCACATATTTATTTTATTAGATTTACACATAAGTGTCTCAATCATCGTTGTTTTAGATTGCTAGTCTGATGATTCCAACATCTCTGTCATAACTGAGTCTGGTTTTGACACTTGCTCTGTCTCTTCAAACTGTATGTTTTACCTTTCAGTAAACCTTATAATTTTCTCCTGATAGTCAGACATGATGTACTGGGTAAAGGGAACTGCTGTAAATAGATCTTTAATAATGTAGTAGTGAGTGTGTGTGGAGGGGAAACATTCTACAGTCCTATGACTAGTGAGTCTCTGCCTCCGGACTGTGAAATTAACAAGTACTTCTCACTTTCCCTTCCTTTAGATGGGACAGTAAGTATCTCAGTATGTCTGTGGAGAAATCGTTCGTAGATGGTCTAGCAGATGAGACAAATAAAAGCCTGAAAAGTTAATGTGAAACAAAATGGTAGAGTCTTGAATACACAGTTAAGTAGTTTCAAGTTAATTTGATAGCTAGCTTGAGAGGATCAATGAAAATTTTAAGATAGGGAAATAAAATATATAAAGCCTTACTGAAAGAATAGTTTTTCTAAAAGAAGGACAGGGTAATTTGGAAGTAGGGAGACTCAGAGATGTAGACCAGTAAGAAGGCTAGCATAGATTGAAATAATCAAACCTGAACTTAAGGAGTGGCCAAGGAAACAGAAAAGAATGGATAAAAAGTATCCCATGGAAACTAAAACCAATATAATTCAGCAACTGGTTGGCCATATGGAATAGGAGAGAGGGTAGAATCAAAAATAATATAAAGAGTTCAAGCCTGAGTAGGGCTTTTGGAATGAATTAAATGTCAGGAAAATAAATTGTCTTGAGCAAGAAAATGAGAAGTTTGATTCTGAAAATGTTGAATTTGTAGTGCCAGTGAGGTGAAAATACCAGTGAAGTAGTTAACTCCGTAGGTCATCTGTTGTAGAGAGATATTAGGATTGAAGATATGGATGTAAGGGTTGTTCACTTAGATGTGATAGTTGAATCTATAGATGTAGATGAATTTTCTGAAAAATAGATTCTAAAGAAAGAAGAAGACTGTGAATTGAATCTTCATGAGTATACAAAAGTAATGGGACCCAGCTTAAAGATAAAGTGATTAGGGAAGATCTGCAAATAGCTATATAACTCACATGATGGGCTCACAAAGTAAGTTGTGCGAGAAGAATTTTGAGAAATATTTAGACATGCCCAGCAAACTTGTGGGCTCTTTCAACAGAAGTCTCCTGGCTGGAGAGTTTAAAAATCCTATGCTTGACCCAGTAACAAAGCTTAGTTAATTTAAGGAAGGACAATCTAGCAAAAACATCGTTTCCAAAGCATGGACTTTGAAAGGTGGTAGAATCTAGAAGTTAAGGATAGAGTCTCTAGAGCCAGAGTGTGTGTGTTTGAATCCCTGCCCTGCCACTTTCCAGCTGTGTGGCTTCAGGCAAGTATAGTTTCTGTGCCTCGGTGTCTTCAAATGCCTAATTAAGAAAACACTACTGCAAAAGTTCATTGTAGTGATTAAAGAAGTTAAAATAAAGCAAGTATGTACAATAGTTCTTTAGACTGACGAAGTGCCGCCAAAATGTTCATTATTATTATGTCCAATCTCCTGGCTCAACTCCCGTTAGATTGTCTGAGACCTATGGAGAGATACGTCACTATTCTTTAAGATATAGATGCGCAAGAACACTTCTCTGCAAAACTTCTAACAAGCTATAAAATAAAGGGAGTTACTTTCCATCACCCGGTCACACACTTTCAGCCTTGGCAACAGGAAGAGATAAATGTTGTTCAAAACAGATCAGGTAGAAAGACTTCGGTATCCAGAAAAACAAGGACAGATCGGCAGCATCAGTCTGGCCTACAACATTGAAGCACTGCCTGCCGTGCTAGCAGAGCTATGGCCATCAAAATTGGAGACCTACTATACCTAGATGCACAGCGTGACTGACTATAGCACCTAATAGCATGCTGCAGATACACTGAGAGTGGAGCACTTAAAGATATTCCCCCAAGGTGAGAAGTGACAAGGGCAGGCATAATAGAAGGACTGGAGTAAAATTTTTCATCAAATGGGGATAACAGGATAGTAAAATCTGGGTGGCACATATTTAGCAGACTGGAAGAATAAGGAGCTGACAAAAGACACAGAAGAACCAGTCAGAAGTGAGGAGAGTGGTTTTACAGAAGCCATGAAGGAGGAAATCTTCAGAAGTGTGGAGTTGTCAACTGCTTTAACTGCTGCAGGAATGTCCAGAAGAATGAATATTGACATAGGTGATTGAATTTGGAAACCAGAAAGTCATATTCTAGTAGTTTCAGTGAAATAGTGGTGTTAAGACACTGATTTTAAAAACTAAAATTGTGAATGGGTGATAAGAAAGTGAAGACAACTGTGAAATCTTCTCTGAAGGAAATGTAGAAATAAGAAAAATAGAAAAGTTAGTACCTTGATGGGGTGTTAGAAAGTGGTAAATTAATTTTTGGTTTAAGGAGAGCTAGGTCACGTTTGTCGGCAAAAAAGGAAAACCCGACACTGGGAGCTATTAAGAATTCAGGCAATAGAGAAACTAAAAAATGGAACATCATACAAAGAACAAGCAGAAAAAAGCTTCCTTATTTTGTATCTGTCTTTTCTAGTGGCAGGAACAACGTCTGTCTCTGAAGAATTCAAGTTATAGGCATTAATATAAGGAGAAATATGGAAAACTTATGATGGGACTTTCATGAATATCCCCAAAGATGAGCAAAAGAGTAAGCAGATTTCATAGAGAAAGGAACTGTAGCATAGTTCTGAGACTATGTTGTGGACCGTGAAGACTCTTCCAGGAAAAGGTGTTAGCAGTTGCTCATGGATTTTCGCATTAGTGTTCTACCATTAATGTGACACAGCTTCTCTAGGTTTGTGATGTTTTCTTTGTGTCTACTCATTTCTCCTCCTTCTATGCATTGACTATTTTACCCTCTCTTCAGTATATTTTATCTCTGCCCTGATATTAACCAGATTAACCATGCATAACTCAACATATCCCAATACCCTTAAGTTTATTTTATAATAAATTCCTCTTATTGTGTGTAACATTGATATAAAACAGTATCTAATTTGCTCAGATTTTCTGTTTGCTTATAATTTTTACCAACCTGAGAACTTCAGTCCAATCATTTTCTTTCATGGCCCTTCTTGCTTTTTCATCCCTCTGTACGTGCTTTCAGCCTCAGCTCTCCATATTCATTACATGAGCCTTTTGAGACTTGCAGTTTATGTTTCTTAAAAAGAGAATATGATTGGCCCAGCTTTTCATTATTTGGCCAGAGTTGTTCATGTTTTATCATCTCATAAGTTTCTGATAAGTTTAGGGAATGGCTTGTGACAATCAAGTGACCATTTGTAGTCTAATCCCCTATCACTGAGTATTGGTTGTGGAGAAGTATGAACTGAAACATCATGTGGGCAGAACATAATCAAGAAATAATCATTTGGTACTTGTCTTTTTCGGCCTGGCTTATTTCACTGAGCATAATACCCTCTAGCTCCATCCATGTTGTTGCAAATGGTAGGATCTCACTCATATGTGGAGTATAAGAACAAAGAAAAAAAAAATAATAAATAAATAAATAAATAAATAAATGAAGGAACAAAACAGCAGCAGACTCACAGAACCCACGAATGGACTAACAGTTACCAAAGGGAAAGGGACTGGGGAGATGGGTGGGAAGGGAGGGATAAGAGGGTAAAAGGGGCATTACGATTGGCAGACATAGGATGGGGGGGCACGGGGGTTACTGTACAGCTCAGAGAAGACAAGTAGCGATTCTCATCTCACTACGCTGATGGACAGTGACTGTGGTGGGGTTGGTGGGGGGGGACCTGGTGATGGGGGGAGTTCAATCATCACGGTATTGCTTATGTAATTGTAGGTTAATGATACTAAAATAAAATAAAATATTAAAAAAAAAAAAAAAAGAAATAATCAGGGGTCACTTCCCCTAGCAAGGGAATGGCTTTGACCTAGTAGGTACTGTGATCAACCGATTGAGGACACCAGTGAATTAAATAAATTAACACAGGTAAACCACATATATTTCTGAAATGATTCTCAATTCTGTCTTTTCCTTCTCATTCTGATCAACAGTCTTAGTTTATACATTCTTATCATCTCATATTTTGACCTTTGCTAACTTGTCTCACTGTCTCTGGTTTCTTCTCCATTGTAAACTATCTTATACATTGATTTTGGAGTTCTCTTCCTAAAATACATATTAAATCACACAAAAATAAAACAATAATAACTAGCACTTTAAAGTGCTATCTATATTCTATTCACTTAGCATGTGTAGTCTTTTATTATCCTTTTCAAGTGATAGATTACTATTATTATCCTCATCTACATATAAAGATGTTGATACTCTGAAAAGTCAAGTAATTTGTGCAAGAAAATTAAATTAGTAAGTGGTAAAATGAGGATGTGAGCCAGTATTTATTGACTTCAATATCACTTCAATAATTATGATTTTATACTCTCCTATACAACTTCTCATAACTTACAAAAATAAGTTCAAAATCCTTATGCATTCATACACAGTTCTTTACAATTTGTCCTGACCACACTAAGAGGCTCATTTCTTGCCTCTCTCTTCTGCCACGTACCTTCCCTACAATTTAACCATACTGAACTCCTCGCAGGTTTCTAAATATGTTACTTTAAGAAATATCTATTTATTCCTCAAATCTTGGGCTGGATATGTTTAAATGATGCAATTCTAAGTCTCTTCTTTGTACTACTGTAACTGGAAAGCTAAGAAATAAATCTCCAGACATTTCTTGTAACTGGAGTCATGAAGGCTGTGATAGAATTCTAACTCATCTCTTTGGCCCCAATAATCCCATACCCTGGTTATTCAATTAAATATTAATATAGGTAAGGCTGTGAAGGGATGTTACAGATATAATTAAAGTTCCAAGTCAGCTGATGTTAATGTACAGAGATTATCTGTGTTGTCTTGGAGCAATCAAGTGAGTCCCTTCAAAAGCAGAAAATTTTCTTCAGCCGGTGGCAGAAAGAGACTTCAGAGGCTTTTCAAGCAGGAGAATGGCTTACTAGGCCTGCTGTTGCTGGCTTGGAAAATGGAGAGAACCATGTGCAAAGACCAGAAAGTGGTTTCTAGAAACAAAAGAGTGACCTCTGGCTGACAGCTTTTAAGGAAATGGGGACCTCAGTCCTACAATCTGATGGAGCTAAATTTTGCCAACTACCTGTATGAGCTAGAAGCAGATATTTTCCCAGACCATCTAGACTAGAAGTCAACATGGCTGATACTTTGACTGCAGCCTTGTTATCCTGAGCTATGCCGAGCAAAGAACCCAGTGGTGCCATGTCAGACTTTTGAACTAGGTAACTGTGAGCCAAGAAATGGATGTTGTTTTAAACTGCTAAATTCATGGAAACGTGTTACACAGGGAAAGAAAACAGCTACAGAGTCAAAGTTTTGCTACTAAGTTTCACTCACATAAAATTTGTAAGGCAGAAGTCAGGCATAGGCCCTTTAAAATGGCTTTTCAGTTTTCTGGCTGGCCAAAAATGACTTTGGAGATGTCATTCCTCTATTTCCAGTTTCAAGAAAGTGACAATTATAGCAATAATAGTGAACAGACTCCACATTTCTGAATCTAATCATTAGCATTATGGATGCTGAGAAAAATAGTGGCTAACATGGTGCCTAGATTCCATATTCCGTTTTCCAGATAGATTCAGGGTTTGTAGTAGTAGTTATAACTTCCTGAACAGTCCTCTGAATCCCTGGATCATGGCCACAGCAGTGCTACATTAAAGTTCATAATTTATGAGATCACTTTTATTCCTTCTTTTCTGATTATGATGAAGGCATTAGTGTGTCTAATGTATCTGTTCTGAGGATTCTAGATGTCATTCCTAGAGGTCCAGTCTTAAGCTTCTTTTCCCAACTCTTGCAATAACTTCATAAATACCAGATTTACTCGATTAGGTCCCATTTTACTTAAAATATTTGTAGTGGTTTCTGCTACCTAAAACAAGCCCTGACAGATAAAGTGTTGGATACCAAAAGTAACTGCAGGCAATAGAACTTCAAGATTGGGAATCCAGGATTGGTTATCTGATCTGATTGGGAATAAAAGTAATGCAGTTTTGTTAGTCCTGTAGAATGCATCGCTGTTAGTTTATAGCACACTGAGGCAAATAGTTACTTAAATTTGCAATGGTGAATGTAATGAAGTAGTATTATGATAAACTTATTTTTGGAGTGAGGAATACAAGGTTTGTGTGTAGGATGTCTGTTTCTGACGTACTTGAGAGTTTAAGAAAATATAATGGTGTGCTCAGGCATATAAATTCTTGGCTTGGGATTTCTACATTGAGCTAAAACCTCTAGAGGGGACTGAGGTATCATAGTATAAAAGATTCCCACTGGCTACTGGCAGAAGTTTAAATAAATTCTACTTAGAGAAAAGCTTCCCCAAGTTATAACTATAGGATATCTTCAGATTAAAAGTAAGCATGTGTATACAAGAAATCCACCTTAAATATAAAGACACAGATAGATGAAAAGTAAATGGAAAAAGAAAAATATACCGTGCTAACTCTAACCAAAAGAAAGTGAAAGTAGTTAAATTTACTTCCGACAGGCATTTCACATCAAGGAAAGATATCAGGGATAAAGAGAGCATTACATAATAATAAAGGGGTCAATTCCCCACAAAGACATAACACCCCTTATTGTGTGTACACCTGTGATACTCAGGGTTCTCCAAAGAAACAGAACCAATAGGAGATTTTATATATCTCCATATATATATAAAATGAGGAATTGGCTATGTGGTTATGGAAGCTGAGAAATCCCACAGTCTGGTATCTATAAACTGGAGACCCCAGAAAGCCAGTAGTATAATTCCAGTCTGAGTCTGAAGGCCTGAGAACCAGGGGAAGAAACACCACATAATTGGAGAAAATATTTACAAATCATATGTATGGTAATGATTTAATATCTGCAATATATAAAGAACTCCTACAACTCAACAACAAAAAGAACAAATAACTCAGTTTAAAAATGGGCAAAGCCTCCAATGAACATTTTTCCAAAGAAGATATACAAATGACCTATAAACACGTGCAAACATACTTAATATCATTAGTTATTAGTAAATACAAATCTAAACTGCAATGCAATACCACTTCCCATGTACTAGAATAGCTTTTAAAAACAGTCACCAAAATAACAAGAATTGGCAAGAATGTGGAGAAATCAGAATCTTTGCACATTACTAATGGGAATACAAAATGGTGCAGCCTCGGTGGAAAACCATTTGAGAGTTTCCTAAAAGTTAAACATAGAATTACCATAAGGGACTCAAAAAGATACTTGTACACAAATGATTATAACAACATCATTCACAAAAGCAAATCGATGGAAGCAATGCAAGTGTCTATCAACAGATGAATAAACTTTAAAAAATGTAATATATCCATGCAATGTAATATTATTCAAACATTAAAAGAATGTAGTTCTGATACATGAATCATGTATGAATCAACCTTGAAAATATTATATGAAGCAAAATAAGCTAGACACAAAAGGACAAAAAGGAATATCTGGAATAGACAAATTCATAGAGACAGAAAGTAGGTTAGAGAATGGGTTGGTGAGAGAGGGGATGGGAATTTATTATTTAAAAGGTATGGAGTTTTTGTTTGGTTCAATGAAAAGTGTTCTGGAAATAGCTAGCAGTGATGGTTGCACAGCACTGTGAATGTATATAATATCACTTAAAAATTGTTAAAATGGCAAATTTTATGTTATGTACATTTTGCCACATTAAAAATTAAAAAGAAAGCATGATCCCAGAAAGAACAGTAAACACCTGAAAAGAAAGTTATGATTGTCAGTAAGCAAAAAGAAGAAATAACATATTTAAAACCCCAAGGGCTGCAAGTATATATATTGTCAGACACAAAGTATAGAGTAATTAGGCTCAAAATGTTTAGAGAAATAAAAAATGAAATTACAAAAAATGTTAGGATGTACCAGGTCTATAACACCTAAACCTAATCAGATATGTCATAAATGTGAAGCAACTAGACATCATATGCCATCAAGAAACTATTGGAAAACAATAGACATATTTGGAAAAAATGAAATCTTCCAGAAATTAAAAGCTGTATATTCAGTGTAAAAAAAAATCCTCAATGGAGAGGTTAATGGCAGATTGCAGTTCTCATACAACTAAACAGAGTATTACAATATACATTTAAAGTACTTGTTCAGAATGCAGTTAAGATCTAAGACAGAAAATATGAAAGAGAGACTAAAAGAGATGGAGGATAAACTGAGAAGGTCTAACATTGAACTGATTAAGTTTACCAAGATAAAATTAAGAGAAAGTACAGGAGGTAGAAAGTCAAAATTTAAATGAATATTTGTGACTTCTATTCCCAGAAAAAGTTACATAGATAATCAGAAAATAACCAGAAGTATTGAATATGTGTGTATATATGTATATATATATATATACACACACATCTGAATATACATATATATACACATATATGCCTTAAATATAATCTTAATATACTTCTTAAAACCATTTGAAGAGAACTGGGTCGAGATATTTGTAGAAGTTTCAAGACATCAAATGTATTGTACATACATTATAAATATAAAGAAATTATTATTAGATAAGTTCTAATAGCATTTAGAACACCAAAGATGAGAGTATTATTAAAAGCAGGCATAGAAAAAATCCAGGTTGCCTTCAAAAAGTGACAGTTAAATAGAAATCTGACTTTTCAATACAACAGTGTTCAAAAGACAGGAGAATGACATCTTCAGTATGCTGAAGCAAAACAGCTGCCAAAATGTAATTCTAAACTACATAAATACATTTCAACAATGAGGGGAAACAAAGACTTCGGTAAGCAATGAAACTTGGGATTTTTCTAAATGAGTACTGACTGCATAAAGCAACAATAGCAACAACATCTTTGGGTATTAAGATAAGTGAGAAAAATGGCAAATGCCTTAGGAGGCAGTTAAGTTGAGTGGAAGTGTTCTACGGTTCTTGTAATTTGTATTATACTTAGACTTCATTAGGTAGGCATATGTAATTTCTAGGTTACCCATATTAAAATAGAAACAAAATAAAATTTCCCAGCTAGTAGAGAAGAAAAAATTGAATGATAAAAAATTATTCAGTACAAAACAAGGTAAAAAGGTGAGAAAAAGAAACAAGGGGTAGATCACACATATAGAAAATACAACATAATATGGTTCTTTTAAACTCAAATATGTTGTAACTTCATTAATTGCAAATGATAAATTTATAATTATAAATTATAAATGGTCTATTTAAGAGGCATAATATTACCATACCAAAAAAACCCACCGATACACTGTTTTAAAGAGACACCTCTAAAGCATAAGAATACAGAAAGTGTATACAGAAAGAAAGAGAATGAAAAATGAAATAATAAGTCTATATGAATATAATCAATGTTAGGATGTACCAGGTCTATAACACCTAAACCTAATCAAATATGTCATAAATGTGAAGCAACTAGACATCATATGCCTCCTGATATGATGTAGTAGAAGTACGTAGCACCACATATGAAGCACTCTTTTCAAAGATCTAATTTTGATTAAGTTTAAAATCTACCTACCAGATTACAGGGAGTGCAGAACAGAAAGAATCATGCTAAAGGACAACAATATGATGCAATTATGGAAATCCAAAACATGGGAAATTCTACAAGTCTAAGGGCTTGATTTCACCAATAAGTAGCAGAAAGGGAAAGCAAATTGTTGTGGAATAAAAGAAACAAGAGACATATTGATCAAATGTGATGTGTGAACCTTGTTTGGACCTTGGCTGGAAAAACCAACTGTAAAAATGCATACTGAATCTGTAAGGGAAATTTTTATATTGACTGGAATTTTATCACCTTATAGCGTTATTGAATTTTAGGTGTGATACTCCATTGTAGTTACATTTTAAAAAGTGCTTAATTTTGAAATATATACTGAAGTATTGATGAATGAAATTATATGATATCTTGGATTTTTTTAAGGTTATCAAGTACTTGATTATACTAATAACAAAACAATAAAATAAATGAATGTTGCTGAATACATATTTGATATCTGTTCAGGGATGCATTTGACTTTCCAAACAAAGAAGAAATTATAGAAGAGGAAACGTATGACATATATGGTTTTAAAACATTCATACATAAAAATAACTCCAAACCTGGTGCCAATCTTTATGATCGATGTAAGAGTTAAGAGTTAGGACCTTTGACATGCATCCTCACTACATTAAGAGACCTTAAACATTTAAAAGAAAGCATCTTATTATTTGGAATTCTTTTGAATACATGTGATTACAACCCAACACAAAACAGCTTATGTAAAACAGAAAATTTATGAATGTGTCTAACATGGAAAGGCTGAGTAGATTTGATTTCAGGCATGACATTATTAAGGCATTCAAATGCTGCTGCTCCTCTGTTCTCCCTCATTCTTTTGACTCTGATTCACTTTGTGAGTTTTGTGTATTATCCTCATTCTGTTCTGAGTGTGTGTTTCCCTCAAGTGAGCTGGGTGAATTTGGAAGACACTGCAGTACATATCCATTGGAAAGAACAAATGATTAGCAGCAAGTGTTGGCTCAGTTTCAGTTACACAATATATTTACATTTTTGCATGGCAATGAGAAATGATGTTATAGACATATACTTAATTATACAGCAGTGTTTCCAAAGTGGCCTCAGATATGAAAATCCAATGCCACTTCTTTATTATATATCTGACTTGGTTTTTTGGTCAGGGCCTGCTCATAGCTCTACTGGAAAGCAAAGAAGAGAAACAATAAAACTAACCCCCACCCCCACTCCCCCACCTGCCCCCGACACACCAAATTGAGTTCAATCCTACAATCTCCTCCTATTCCAATAATTTAAACTTGTCTCTTCAGGTAATTCAGTGAGTCCATGCTTGGAAGATTCAAATACTTGCTCTAGTGTTCTGCCATCTTCCTCTTGATCCTTCTCAGGTGGTTTGTGGCTATATTTGGAAGGAAGGTGGACATGACTTATGTGACACCAGGACATTTAAAGGGTTATAGGATTTTTTGCACCCTTATGTAGTCCTTTGAATCTCCATTGGTCTCTCTGGATCCTCAGGAGTTAATCTGTGCTGCTTTCCAGAATTGCCAGTGCTGAGGTGAAACTGGTCTCACTTGTCTTCCCAGGGGTTATATGCTGCATGCGCTTGTGGAATTCATTTTCTTGGACATTGACCCCTAATCTTGAAGTTCCAATCCTTATGGTCATTCTTCTTTACAATCCCAGGTTCCTGCTGTGCCAGAAGTCTTCCATTAACCTTAAATAGCACCCTCACTGACACACACTGGAATAGCTGTGTCTCTATATTGTTCAGGCCAGAGGGAATTGGAGACTTTGCCTCAGGCTTATCAAACTACTTGCCTAATACTTACATATCAACATCATAGCTGAAAATTTGTGTTGCAAGTAGGAGCCTAAGCGAATTCTTCTAGAAGTTTGTGGCCTCTGCATAGTGTGTTAAAAGTCCGAATCTTTTTATCTCTCTGACTGCTCCATCCCTGTTGTTTTATTCTAGTAGTGGGAGTGAAAGTCCTACTATCTGATTTCCTAACTCTCCTTCTCTCTCAATTTTTTTCCCCAGCATTTACCAGGACCAGAAAGCTGACTTTCCTCTCTTTTTCCTTGAATACTTCTTGAAAATATTGTTTCATGAAACTTTATAATCAAATCAACTGTCTGCCTCTTGATTTCTTAAATAGGACCTAAAGTTATTTAAACAGCACTTGCCTGATCTTTAACAATCCTTATCTTGCTGAATAATTTAAGAATGTCAATTTTGACAGTAACAGTTGATCAAAGAAATTGATTATGGTGTTCAAGAAAATTTCCTTCCTAGAAGACATGGTAGAAGGCTGTAAACTGACAGTGTTCAAGGGAAATGGGGGATAAACATAACTGGTTTAATTTTTCTAAAATAAAATTCATTATAAAAGGATACTGGGAAATATTGCTATGTGGAAAGTAAGCACATCCAGATAGTACCAAATCATACAACTTGATGTGCTTAAAGCTAAAGCAGAGGGTGATGAGTGATTATAATTTTTGTGATTTGTCATAAATCATTGAACTGTAGATACTTTATTGTTATGGGAGTTCTTCACTGATGAGGAAGGCAGATGAATAAACAAGCATGTAGGATTAACTGATCCCAGGACCTGAAATAATTTCAGTGTTAGCATGAGGCAGATGCTGTGGGTCATTCCAGAGCCCTTAATGCTGTTTATTGTCTGTACCCCAGTGAGAAACCTACTTGGTGACTCGGGATTCCTAGTAGAACACTGAGGAAAAGTTGTGCTAGTAGATAGGGATAGGTAGAAAAAGGCTTATTATGTAAGGAGGTAAGGATGAAAATTAAACATTAAAAGAATGAATGTAGAGGAAAAATGGTAAGAGGTAACATTTCAGATAATCAGAAGAGAACTGAAGAGAAATCATCTCATTCTACCAGATACCAGAAGAAATTCTAATGCATAACCATACCAATAGGTTAAGCTGAAATCTTGGCACCAAGTCTCCTGAGTCACTGATGTCCAAAGTAATCTGTAAATATTTAGTTTGCCTATTCAGAAGATACCCAGGCTGGCTACCTTTTCCAGAGTTAAGTCCACTTTTTTGTTCATTTTCCTGCTTATGTCCTCTATTTTCATGCCCATCTTAAGTACTTTGTGTTATTGTCTTACTAGGGTTTTCTGTACTACACAAGACCTTTGATTTAAAGTCATCGCCTTCAATTCAAACTGGTAATTCCAACATCAAATTGTTTGGCATTCCCACCAGTAAGTTCATCTCACCCACCCGTCATATCTGGCACTATAAGCAAAATGATGATGAGCCAACAATTCAACCTGTGTACTCCGAGTCCAATCACTGGCATTATATAATTTTGTTTAGTTTTAATTCAATGTTGTCCTTCCCCCAAACAATGTATAGATTCAGAGCAATCCTAATCAAAATCGTAATTAGTTGTTTTTGGAAACCGACAAAGTGATTATAAATTTATATGTATTTGCAAAGGGTCAAGAATAGCCAATAATCTTGAGGAAGAAAAGCAGGTTTTATTAAAAGACATGGTAATTAAGTCAGAGGCAGTTAAAAGGAAACGTTTCTTCCAAGGTCATGCAATAGCTATAACATACCATAGGAGGATCACCTGGTTGAGTGACTGCTACTTTCTTACTATTGACAGGCCCAGGGGAGATTTTCTATGACTTGTTACTAGGGAAACCCATATGCTAAACTTCCCTCACCGCTTGCTGGTAATCAAACCCTTGTTAATCTGGGCTTCTTTGAATCCAACCTCAGAAATAGCAACTGTTCTAGAATTGACCCATGGTTCCGTTAGATTGTCCTCAGAATCCTTCAGCAGTAATTCAAACCTTACAAAGGGCTTTCCCCTCCTCCATAGTGTCATATAAAATTCCATGGTTCCTCTGAAATGCTCTTACTTTACAGTGAGTCAATAAATCTGATTTTGTCAGACTACTTGGTTTGTTCTTGGTCTTTCACAGGAGTTTGTAAGATCTAAGTGTGAAATGTAAAACTAGAAAGCATTTGGAACATAATGAAGAAAAATATCTTCATGAACTTGTGAGGCAAAGATTTATAAAAAGGAAAACAAATAGCACTAGCCCTAAAAACAATGACTTATAAATTGCACTACATTAAAATTAAGAATTTCTTTTAATCAAAACATACCATTAATAGAAAGACAATGCAAGCCAGAGAATGACTGAACATTTGACACACATTTAACTGTACATATATATTATGGAAAAAGGTGCTTGTATCTATCACATATAGAAAATTCTAGAAATTAATAGAAGACAGACAACCTAACAGGAAAATGAGAAACAGACTTTAGGCAGTTTATAAAGAGGCTATTCACATTGACAAAATTCCATTTTAAAACTGTTCATGAGTCTCTATTAAACTGAACGTGTGCATGGACTTTGAACCAGCAGTTCCACTCATGGGTATATGATCAACAGAGATGGGTGCACATATACATCAGAAGGTAAGGGCAAAAATGTCCATAGCACAACTGTTAATGATATCCAGGAACTAGAAATGAGCCTAATGACCAAAAGTGGTATGAACCAAGTAAGTTCATTTGCAGGAGATTCATACAATGGACTACCATGAAGAATTAAAAAGAGGACAAAGTCTTCCCACGTGCAACAACACTAATGAATTTCACAAATATAATGTTGAACCAAAAAAGTCAATAACAAGAGAATACACACTTTGTGCTTCAGGCAATATAAATTTCAAAACCAAGCAAAACTGATTTGCAGTGTTAGAAAGAAGGGTGGGAATAGTGACAGGTATGGGACACAAAGAGTATTAGGCACTGGAAGCAATTTGATGAGTATTGACTTAAATGGTCAATTCATCTACTGCACACTTATGATTTGGTGACATTACTATCTGTATGTTATTCCTTTTTTAAAAAAAATACTCATTTAAAAAAGAGGAAGAGCAGTTAGGCACAGAGAGAAGGCAATTCACAACCCCAGTCAAAGGAAAATGCTGAAAGATAAGGGTGTCTAAAATTGAGAAAGATTCTCAGTTTCCAAAGTGCATTCCACATTTTCCTTTCACTGTCAATCATGCAAAACAAGACTTTAAAGGAGAAAGTTTACCTGGAAAGTGACAGGGAAATTGAGCTTTTCCTGGGTGATTTTTTCAGTCATTTCTGGGTTGCTAGTACAGTTTGGGTGAATTGACAGTCTGAAAAGAACAAATTGCACAGAATTTCTCCAAGGTTTGCATCTAATCTGGCATGCTTGAGTGGGACTTTCTGCAAGCAGGGTTGTCATCTGGGCAAACTACTCCAAAAGAGTAGTTGACATCAAATCTCTGTTGATTCAGAGACAGAAATCTCAATTCCACAGCAGATACACTTACAATGGTCAATAGACTTGACCAGGTGAGGGACAGGGGCCTGGGTCAAATGTGAGAAGAAAATATAAAAACTGGGTACATGCAGTAGTGTGCCAGGGCTGCCATCACACCATTCTACAGACTGGGTGACTTAAACAAAAGAAATTCATTTTCTAAGAGAAGTCTTAGGTCAAGATGTTGGTAGGGTTGTTTACTTCTGAGGCCTCTCTTCTTTGCTTGTAGATGGTTGTCTTCTCCCTGTGTCTCCATATGATATCTCCTCTGTGTCTGTGTCCTAATCACCATTTCTTATAAAGACACCAGTCTTGTTGGATTAAGGCTCCCTGCAATGGCTTGAATTACCTCTTTAAACGTTCTATCTCTAAATACAGTGATATTCTGAGGTACTGAGTGTTAGGACTTCCACATATAAACTTGAGTGGGGGACATAACCCAGTCCACAACAGTACCTGTATCTGTGTATTAAATGATTAATGTAAAAATTACTTATAATTATCTTAAAACTTAATTTTAATACTGATCAAGAGCAGTTTTAGCCCATGGAAATATCAATAATCATTCCAGGACAAAGGAACTGACACAAACCTAAGTCAGCACATACAGCTGAGAGGTGTTCAGTTACTGCTATGGACTGAATTATGTCCCCTCAAAAATCATATGTTCAAACCCTAACCCCCAATATAATTATATTTGGAGATAGTGCCTTTAAAGGAGCAATTAGGGTTAAGTGAGGGCATAAGGGTGGGGCCCTAACCCAATAGGACTGCTGTCCTTATAAGACAAGACATAGGGGTGCACACGCACAGAGAAAAGGCCATGTGGGGATACAGTGAGAAGTTAGCCATCTGCAAGCCAAGGAGAGAGGCTTCAGGAAAAACCAACTTTGCCAACACTTGATCTTGGATTTTCAGCCCCCAGAGCTGTGAAAAAATTAATTTCTGTTGTTAAAGACACCCAGTATTTTGTTATGGCAGCCGTAACAGACTAATACAGTTACCCAGATATATTCAATTTGCATTTCACAGGGTATCACAAAAATCAAATGTTTAAATAAGAGAGAGGACTGGGAAGTCCCAGGGAAATTAGAGTTCTGTGGCTCATAGTTGGGCAGGTTTGCCTTGAGGTTTTCTTTCAAAGTGGGTATACTTGAGTTAGAACACCTGCAAATTCTCTATCCAGGGAAACCCACAACAAATGAGCTAAATTCAGCCCCCTGACTGGTTGCAAGCACTGAATCATAACCTCATGAATGATGAGTTGCTATACTTTCCATCTCTTCTACTATGAAATATACACAATTTTTGTTGGATTTTTTTATTTTGTAGATTGTGTTTCCACAGTGTTATACTGTACAATATTGCATAGTACAATGCATTATACACTTTTTGTTTATTTCAACTGATTTATCAAGTGACCAATAAAGCTGCCTTCTCTGAGTGAAGCCCAGAAAGACTCTCCCAAATGATTTAAGTTGTAAGGCAAGCAGCAGTACCACTCAGGCTTTAGCATCCATTCAACAGATCTGACCTCTCTGTAAACATCATATTGCTTCATGAGAACCTCCCTATAATCTGCTAACTGAAAAAAATAATTTAATGTGTTTAGCATGGTTACATGATATTCTGGCACCAGGTGGATGTGGCATTGAAGAAGAGAATGGAAGGGCACCCCCCCACACACACACCCCAATCCAGAGGGCAGAATTCGATATCATACTTCTGCTTTAAGTAGTATAATCTACATAAGAGAAAAGATGGACAAAGGTATGGATCTACATGAGCAGTAGTTAATGGTTTGCTGTGTTATAAGGGATTTGGAAAGTTCTGACAAGGAAGGTCACATTATCCTGTGATGTTTGAGCAGAAAAGTGAAAGGAGGAGAGTTGCCATTTAAGTAGCTACCTGATGAAAGAACACACCAGACAGAATCAATGTGCACTGCTCATAGGATATTTCCATAAGAAGGGCTCCGTTCCAGTGAAGCAAGTGTGGGGATGAAATCTAGCCTGTACTTGGCTCACTAAGCCTAACATTTGGTGAAGTGCTGCATAAACCCAAAGGCAGCATGACTTTTCTCTTTCACTAGGGGTGCCTTTTTTGTAACTTTTTCATCCAGAAGAGGAACTGCTTTGAATTAGGTTCCCATAGAATCAGATGCTGAGAAAAGAATTTGAGTCCAAATAGTTTACTTGGAAGGTCATCTCAGCAAACAGCAGCAGGGAAGTAGGAAATAAGGCAGGGAAGGAAAGTAAACCAAAAAAGTTTACATTATCACAACAATCATCACTGTGGCAACTGCGGGTTAATCCTAGTGAGATTCTATGGGAGATAATAATGAGGAGCATGTCTCTTAGCTACACCAACTGTGTAGTGAGAAAGCTGGGATATTTATCCACCAACTTCCCATACTGAGGGATGCTTCCAAGTCAATAGAGATACCTTACTCACCTGCATATCCCTTACTCACATGCAACATGAGCAAGAAATACATATTTGCCATTCTAAGAATTTAAACTGTTGCATGTGATTGTAATTAATTCATTGTCATTGTTATATAGTAGTTCAATGTGTGATTAAAAGCACAAATTATTTGTGCACACTACTATTGATAAACATATAGATACTTTGCTGATTCAAGACATTATGAAAAGTTCTGTGACTTGCAGTTAGACTTTGAGGTTTTCCTGCTTCCATGATGATTTGCAATTTATTATGTACCCAGAAGTATAATTTAAAAATAGTAATCTAGTTCAATATTTCATATGATTTTTCAAACTTATGATTTGAATTCTAAAAAAGTTGACTGTTATCTCTTTAAATAATGCCTTTATGTCATTTCCTCCCTTTTCTATATTTGGAACTCCTTTTAGTCATGAAATTACCTTAGGCTATTCTCAATGTTCCTTAATTTATTTTTCATAGTTTAAATATCTTTCTTGCTCTGTCATGCAGTCTGTGCTAATTCTCCAGTACTATCTTCTAATTCCTAATTCTTTATTCATCTGAATTCTAAGATTTATCAGATATTGCTGTATTTTATATTTCAATGATTATAACTTTGACTGAAAGGTTTATTATCATAGCCATCTGTTTTTGATTCATAGCCTTCCTTTAATTATTTATTGTTCCTTTTAGGATATCAACCCTTCCATTTTCTATGGTAGATAATAAACATATTCATTTTAAAGTAATTTTCAGGTTGTTTTATTATTTCTCCAACCTTAGAAGTGAATTCTCTGGCTAATTGTGTTTATTGGCTATCATTCACATTGTTAGTTTTACTTTTGTATATTGATATTTCAGTTTAAAGAGTTCAACTTGAATGGGAATTTCTTCCAGTCACACAGTTTTGTAGTTGACTACATCTGGTTTATGAGGGCACACAGATAAGAAATAAGTTATATATTGGCAAAGTCAAAGTTTTTCCTGACAAATAACATAAATGTCAAGCCTAGGACAACTGGTACATTGCCCGGATTTCAGGCTGTCTGCTATCTATTACATCGTTAGAGACAAGTTTGATATTACCTGATGACATGGAAAGTGGTAGCAGATTTTTAGATTTATTTATAAGTCAAATTAGTTTGTTTAATCCAAAGTCTCATATAATGAGCCTGATATTATCTCTTAAAATGTGGGGCATGATTTTGGTTCTCCTTAACACATGGGAGTTTAGTTTTCAGATGTTTCTACTTTCTTCTCTTCTTCCATCCAGACAGTGTGCAGCAACAGCCCTGTTATTCACTCTGTGTGTGTGTGTGTGGTGAGGGGAAGATTGTTATTATTTCTATTCCATAGGCATCTTAAATGAATATTGAATATTTCTATTTATTAGTATGTTAAACATCCATTCTTCAGCATATTCATGGGGTGTAAATACAAAGATTTGAAAGACAACTAATATCATCTAGATTTGAAATTTTAGGTCTGTTTAATCTTTAGTTCTCATCACAGTTTGAATTACATAAGTTTATCTAAGGAATCTGCCTACTGGACAGCATATGCACCTAGTTTTGTATAGCAACTCTTCAAAAAATATTGTTATAATATTGTCTCCTGAATGTTGCCATCTTGTGCTAATAGCTACTTCTACAGCAAGTTGTTTCAAAAAGGGATTAAATGAAAATCAATGTGTGTGTATGAGCTTTCATACACATATGAAAGATGAACTGTTTGGACTTCTTCAGATTTTTAAAGAGAGATCTCTCTCTCTCTCTCTTGTTCTCTCAACACACACACACATGTTCCTAGTTTCCATGCAGTTCTTAATGTCCCCATCAGCATATGTGCTCAATAAGCTATGAGGGAATCACTATATCCTTGGAGTTCACACTTACTTCATGTTTACTTCCTCTGCTTAACACTGTAGGGTTTGTTCAAAGCGTTTCAAAGATACAGATTTTATTAAGCCTCTGAGTCACATCAGTGTGATTTCTTTCTTCTTCCTTTTTAAAATTAGAAATGTTTTTTGTTAAATATCTCTAGTTTTGTCAGTACCACGCAAAAAAGAAGAATATAGCAGAGCAATGTGAAATTGTATATCAGAATGAGATAAACAGCATTTATTTGTATAATACAGTCTTAATAACCAGGTGATGGTTTTGTAGTCAGCGTGTGGCATTAACAATGGGAAAGGGCAATTTAATATATACCGTTATTTAATGAAGGAAGGTATGAAAACTGTGTGTCTGCATGAAATATTTGCTTATGTATTTAAGGGGCAGAAAGCCTGAACTATGCCATTTTTTTCCTTAAGTATAAGGAAAACAAAAATTGTGAAAAAATTGATTTGTATAACTATGATAATTATACTATTACTGTCTCCTCTTGAAATAGTGGAAGATCTGTCAATCCTGGCCTTAAGGTTTTGAATGGTAGTAATTGGTTGGAGATGAGAGACAGTTTTACTGTTGGAGTAAAACATGTAGTGTCTAGTTTACCATAATCTTCACCACTCCTTGCATTTCTGACACTTGATGGTTAAGATTTTAAATCAGCTTGTGACATACTACCTTCAATTAGGGTAAAAATTGAATGCTACTGATAAAAGTTCTGTAATTACTTTGGGGTTAAACTAAATATCAGGAAAAGCACCAATTTGAAGATTCCATGAGCAAAAAATAATGTTCAAGAAGTAATTGGTATTTTTTTTCAAGATAGCAATATAATACATATCATAAAAACACTATAAAAATTTAAAAATACTCTTTCCATTCATGATTTGTGACTACATATTAACACTAAGTTAAGTGTTCTATTAATTTATGAATCTTAAGAAGCTAATGACAATTACAATGTTTCTAGGTTACAGAAACATCAAGGATACCGAGTGTTCATAAAGGATTTGCATCCTTCTTTTGGGGTAAATATTATAGGAATGTTTGCCTATTTGTCCAGTGGGTGTGCTGGCCAGTCCTGCTTGGGTTCCTGTCTATCTCTCAAAGTCCTTTCAACAAGCCCTTTCAACAATTCCTATGTTTTCTTCCATATATAAATATTTCTTGATTAAGAGGCATCATAAATCCTACATTACACAGGAAATCATTGAAGTTTTGGAATATTTTGGCTTGTTAATAACTCACTCTTAGTTCTTCAACATCGGATATCTCTTTTAATGATTCTGGAGAGGACAGCCAAGATAGTAGTGAAATGAAAATTGGCTATTTACTAATAGCTTAGACGGTTGAAACTCACAGTTAAAATGATTATCTGTGGAGTTTAATTGTGTGCTCTCCCTAGACCCCATTACTTTAGGTAATCGAAAGTCGGCTGTGTGATTTCCGTAGCATAAGTATGATATGCAGCTTTTTAATCATGTTGTCAACTTCAATTTCTTTCTTGCTCTAAGAAAAAATGCTTTAGAAAAGCTTTGCTGTAATGTAATACTTCAATTCAGTTATCTCAATGTGTTTTTCAGATGTAAATTTTTCAGATGATTTCTGAAGTTGGGTAATTCAAAGGTAGATTTTTATAATGCCATGTCAAAATTACTGAATGTCTACTTTAGATCAGAATATACTGCATATTGTTTATAGAGAAATTCTTTTTGAAATAATAAATGCTCTGAATGTCTAAAAGGATAGTTTGAGCAAGTGTGTTTTCCTTAACTTTAAAAGTATATGTAGAGACTTAAAAAATGTCTGTTTTCCCCCAAAGGTGGATACTATTTGGCTATGCATTCCTTTACAAATTATGTAAGTCCAGGTGTTCTTGGGTCAACAGGGTTTAATGACAGCTTCCTTATACTACACTCACTTCAAGGAATAGAATCTTCCAAAAGTAGAGAATTTGGGAATGTCAAGCAATCATCTTTCTTTAAATATAGCTATCAATTGATGAACCCAGATGTCACTGTCATACCATAAGCATTTTATCAACTTCAAATTGTACTTATTTCTGTTCAAAACTTCCTAAAAGGAGATGTTAGCTGTCAATCAAATAAACAGACCATTAGGTTGGAGTAGAATGATCCACATGGGCATGAAATATCCATTTCAAATTATTGGTGAGCTTTATATGATTTCTAGACTCATCTCAGCAAAACAGGTAGTGGATTTTACTATTAGAAGACTGGAAAAAAGTCTCCATCTTATGTAGTATTTTACTTGACAAAACAACACTAAAATATCTAGAAATGACTAGAAGATTGGTACATGAAGAGCAGAATTCTGAAAGGATGAATAACATACAGAAAAAACTAAAATAATCTCCTCAGATGTATATTTAGAAATGTTCAGAAAATTTTAAGTTAATGAGAAACTAAGAAATCCTAAAACTTTGGAAATTTAATTATAATTACCATGCAAAAATATATGAGGCCACGTGATGGTACTGCTAGAATTCCTGTTTCGATTACTTCAAATTTTTTAACACATATTTGCTAAGTGTCTACATAATGTACCTGGGAACCAGGGATAGAGAAAAAATAATGTACAGTCCTTATGTATTAGTCAAAATACATATATACATGTCATGGTAACAAACAATGCCACTTAACTATAAAAGTGGACAAATTAATACCTGTGTTCCCAGAAACAGACGAATATTGAATATAAGTAGCACAGAAGTCCATGTAAGATTCCCCTCTTCTCATTACCAAATATCTGATTCATTCCCCTTCTCTAATGCAGAACATACCCAGTTCCTCATAAAGTCCAGAATTTCTGTTTTATATGTGAGAGTCTCTATATCACAGTCAGATGTGTACTTCTCTTATTCCAGAAGCTTGTGAACTAAACATCTAAGCATAAACTTGTGGAACAACAAAGAGTAATGGCAATAAAAATCCACATTGAGAAATAATGGAAAACAATGAAACACATACAACAGTTATTGATACATAGAAATTCTAAAATAGGATGGAGCTACCTTTGGATTGGCGAATGTTCATTGGTTAGACTCTCTTCTGCTTCTTTGCCCATCATGCTCCATAGTCCTGGCCCTAAACTCTGGAAGAGTCTCCATTTGCAATTTCTTCTTGGCTGCATGTGAAGGGAGTCCTGGGGAATATGTCCTTCTCAGACTTCTTCCTAAATACAGATGGTCCAAGGTACATTTTGAAACTCAAGAAAATACAAATATTTTGGTGCTGATTTCTGATATCTTTAAAAAAATGATAAGGTACACTAGTCTTAAATGAGAAGAATCAGTGTTGTAAATATGTCAATTTTCCCTGAGTTATTTAAGTTTAAATCTCCCCAATAAAAATATCATTAGATATTTTTCTGAACCTGGATTTTAGGGTTCATTTGGTAAAAGTGAAAAGCGAGAATGCCTAGGAGACCTTAGAAAAAAATAATAATGTTCATAGGAGGGCAAATCCTACCAAATACAAAATATATTATCTTATTTCTTTCATTAAATCACTGCAGCATTTGCATATAAATATGTACATAGACCAATGGGCCAGAATAAAAAAAAATATGTGGAAATGTTTATGATAAATACAGTATCTCAAAGTACTGGGGTGGAAATGACTTTTGAAATGACTACTCTTAGAACTTCAGAAGAGCAATAAAAAAAATCCCCAAAAACAAAATAAAACAAAATTTGATCTGTTCCTCACCCCATACACCTAGACAAGTTCCAAGTAGATCAGAAGTTGAAAAGTAAAAAGAATTAAACTGTTACATGGGACTAGTGAGTACCTTGTTAACTGTGACTTAAAATCCAGATGTTGTTGTTTTTCATTAGGAATTCAAGATGGCAGTATGAGAGGTGAGACAGAGAACTCCTCCCAAAACCACAGATAGTTAATACAACTAACCTTAAAACAGCAACAGGAAAGAAGGCTGCCCAAGAGTGCATACAGACCTCATGAACAGAGCAGACCTCACAAAACAGGGTAACATACGAAAGCCTTGATCTGGCGGGACCTGAGCCCTTCCCCCACCCCAGCTCACTAGCTGGAGAAAGAGAAATGGAGCGGAGGAGGGGGTGGAAGCCTGGGACTGCTGAACACCTAGCCCTAGAGATCTGCTTTGCATGCAGAAATCTACATTGTGTGATGCTCTGAAGGATGGGAAGATAGGACAGGCGGAGTGCTTGAGACACAGATTATGGCCATTTGTGGAGGACGGGATCCACACCCAGCCACTCTGAGACAAGGGAAAGACAGGCGGTCTGAGATGCTTACTAGCAGCGAGAGGGCTGCTGAAGGCACGAGGTTTGCATGGAGCTTGCTGCACGGGAGAAGGAATAGGGGGAGAAAGTTGTCTGGGTGAGCTCTGCTCAGCAGATTGGGAACTTTGGGGAGTTTCAGGCAATCAATCCCCCTGGCTGGCTACTCAGCTATGAAGCCCCCCACTGTGATATGCAGCCTTTTGAGCCTTCCTTATGGCCTGACAGCACTGGCTCGCAAAATGGCAGTCACTCCTCTGGCATCAGGCCAGTGAGAGAGAGGCCTCACCTACAACAGCTAGAGACACCAAACACAGAGGCTTACACCTGTGTACTTGGCAAACAGGCTCTGATATGGAAGACAGGCAGGGCTGACGGTAATCCAGAAACAGATCTTTCCTCCACACAGGCACCAGCTTTGCTCCCCTGCGACCCCCAACCTCACTCTAGGGACTGAGCAGCTCCAGAGATTGAAGCTTCTGGGCAAGAGAGGGCACCACACAGAAATATGAAATGTCAAAAGAACATGGTTTAGGTCAATAACTCACAAACCCCAGAAAAAGAGCCAAATGAAACTGAACTCACCAATCTTCCTGAAAGAGAGTTCAAAATAAAAATCATAAACATGCTTATGGAGGTACAGAAAAATATTCAAGAACTCAGGAACGAATTTAAGATGGAGATTTAATCATTAAGAAATTCCATATCTGAAATGAAACATACAATGGAGGGATTTAAAAGCAGATTAGATGTAATAGAAGAGACAGTAAATGGAACAGAAATTAGAGAAGTGGAATACAAAGAAGCTGAGGCACAGAGAGATAAGAGAATCTCTAAGAATAAAAGAATATTAAGAGAACTGTGTGACCAATCCAAACGGAACAATATTCGCATCATAGGGGTACCAGAAGAAGAAGAAAGAGAAAAAGGGATAGAAAGTGTCATTGAGGAGGCAATTGCTGAAAACTTCCCCAATCTGGGGAAGGAGATAGTCTCTCAAGCCATGGAGGTGCGCAGATCTCCCAACACAAGGGACCCAAGGAAGACAACATCAACACATATAATAATCAAAATGGCAAAGATCAAGTATAAAGACAGACTTTAAAAAGCAACTAGAGAGAGAAAAAAGATCTCATACAAAGGAAAACCCATCAGGCTACCATCAGATTTCTCAACAGAAACCTTACAGGCCAGAAGGGAGTGGCATGATATATTTAATGCAGCGAAGCAGAAGGGCCTTGAACCAAGAATACTCTACCTGGCAAGGTTATCATTTAAATTTGAAGGAGGGTTAAGCAATTTTCAGATAAACAAAAGCTGAGAGAATTTACCTCCCCCACACCACCTCTACAGTGCATTTTGGAGGGACTCCTATAGATGGAAGTATTCCTAAGGCTAAATAGATGTCACCCAAGGGACAGCAAAAGAGTACAGAATATGATTCATAATAGACAAAGAACAGAGGAGGAAGAAAAGGAGGAAGAAAAAGGATCTTTAGTTTGTAGTTTGTGTTTGTAATAGCATAGGAAGTGAGTTGAATTGGATTGTTGGGTAGTAAGGGAATTACCCTTGAACCTTTGGTAACCACGAATCTAAAGCCTGCAATGCCAATAAGTACATACCTATCGATAATCACCCTAAATGTAAATTGTCTGAATGCACCAATCAAAAGACACAGAATCACTGAATGGATAAAAAAACAAGACCCATCTATATGCTGACTGCAAGACTCTAACTTCAAACCCAAAGATATACACAGACTGAAAGTAAAAGGATGGAAAAAGATATTTCATGCAACTAATAGGGAGAGAAAAGCAGGAGTTGCAGTACTTGTATCAGACAAAATAGACTTCAAAACAAACAAAGTCACAAGAGAAAAGAAGGCATTACATAATGATAAAGGGGTCAGTCCAACAAGAGGATATAACTATTATAAATATCTACACACCCAACACAGGATCACCTACCTATGTGAAACAAATACTAACAGAATTAAAGGGGGAAATAGAATGCAATGCATTCATTTTGGGAGACTTCAACACACCACTCACTTCAAAGGACAGATCAACCACAAATAATATAAGTAAGGAGACAGAGGCACTGAACAATGTATTAGAACAGATGGACCTAAAGGACATCTACAGAGAACTCCATCCAAAAGCAACAGGATGCACATTCTGAAGTGCACTTGGAACATTTTCAAGAATAGATCATATACTAGACCACAAAAAGAGCCTCAGTAAGTTAAAAAACACTGAAATTGTACCAACCAGCTTCACAGGTCAGAAAGGTACAAAAATAGAAATAAATCACACAAAGAAAATGAAAAAGCCAGAAACACATGGAGGCTTAATAACATGCCTCTAAATAATCAATGGATTAATGACCAAATAAAAACAGACATCAAGCAATATATGGAGACAAATGACAACAATAATTCAACAGTGCAAAATCTGTGGGATGCAGCAAAGGCCGTGCTAAGAGGGAAATATACTGCAATACAGGACGACCTCAGGAAAGAAGAACAAACCAAAAAGACAGTCTAAACTCACAATTAATGAAACTAGAAAAGGAAGAACAAATAAGCCCCAAAGTCAGGAGAAGGAGGGACATAATAAAGATTAAAACATAAATAAATAAAATTGAGAAGATAAAACAATAAAAAGAATAAATGAAAGCAGGAGCTGGTTCTTCAAGAAAATAAACAAAATAGATAAACCCCTAGCCAGACTTATCAAGAAAAAAAGAGAGTCTCCTCACATAAACAGAATCAGAAATGAGAAAGGAAATATCACTACAGACAGCACAGAAATACAAAGAACTATTAGAGAATACTATGAAAAATTATATGCTAACAAACTGGATAACCTAGAAGAAATGGACAACTTTCTAGACAAATACAACCTTCCAAGGCTGATGGAGAAAGAAACAGAAAATCTGAACAGACCAATTACCAGCAACAAATTGAGTTGGTAATCAAAAAACTACCTAAGAACAGAACACCTGGACCAGATGGCTTACCCACCCCCTAGCTACCATAAAAGCCAAACCTGTCTTTCTTCCTTACTCTCAAGCCATTCTTATCTATGCTTGAGTGCTTGCCCTGCTCTCCTCAGAAGGCTTCATTATGTGAGCAATAAAACTCTTCACACCATGTGGTGCATATGTGGCATCATCAGCCTTGACATCCAAACCAACTTTTGCCTGGAGGTCCAGTACATCTTTCTGATATGACCAAACACATTTATTTACTTTTGATTCATAGTCCACTTCCAGGAGTTTATCCTAAAGTTATACTAGCAAAAATATGAAGAAAAAAAGAAAATGTTTATTCCTTGCATCACTAGTTTTATAATTACAAACAGAAATAATCTAAATGTCCAGTAAAATTGACTGAGAAAATGATTGACCAGCCACATGATGAAACGCTGTGCAGATATAAACAGGATCTCTATATACTGCTATGGAATGATTTCTAAAGTATATTGCTAACTGAAAAGGCTTAGATGCATAAGAGTATGTATAGTATTCTAACTAGAATCTAAGTAAGATATATATATGTATCTATATATTTATACATATTTGTTTATATACTCTTAAAAAATAAGGTAATCCTAAAACAAATTAATAAAAGGTTACCTAAAAAGGGAGGCAGGGACAGGGTGTAGGCAATAGAAATGGAAGTACACTACCATATTTGTAAATTTGTAAATTTGACTTTTGTTATATATAAATGTCTTACATACTGTAAAGCAAAATTAAATCAAAATGAAAAAATCAATATTTAAAAGTAAAAAGCAAAGTGTATCAAATAAAATGAACTGTGCATCTTCTTGGTGACATAAATGCATGGAGAAGAATTATTTCATATTACCTTAAAACATAGTAAATGTATACATTGAAGAGAGAATATTCTAAGGACAAAAGAAAGTGTAAAGAAACCTTAGACTTTTCTAAATTATATTTTTGCTAATATTGATAGTTTTCATCTGAAAGTTTTATGTAGATATTGCAAGATGAAACCAAGAAATATTTTGCTAATGTCATTAGAACCTAATGTTTTCAGCATAATGGAACAGAGATCCAAAAACATTGAACTCCTAACTTTAAATTGGAAAAATCAGTAAGAATTCAATTTTGTAAATTCAGAAATATCTAGTTCCTTGATTTTATAGAAAGCAAAGACAAATCTAGATGTGAAGAGAAGTCCTAACATTGAGATTTTGACTAAATATGACTTCCCAATTAAAGCAACCAGAGTTCCTTGGAGAAATAGCTAGTAACAGGACTATGGGTCACAAAATGTACAAAATGAACCTGAACATGTTTCCATAACAGAAAATAAGAAAGCTATAAAAATATTAAGTGGGTTCAATAGCCTGCTTGAAGAGTTTCCCACTGGCCACAATTGGGAAATTTTGAGCATCAAAAACAGTAGTAACAGCAATGCGTAGAAACACAACAAATAGATAAAAAATTCAGGATTTAATTATGTTAGTTTAAAAAATAGCTTGTTAGTTTACTTTGCAGGTTTCTAGGGAGCCAAACATTAGAGCCATACCTTGGCAATACTCCAGTTAGGTTCCAGACCACTGCAATAAAGGCAATAGCTCAATGAAGTAAGTCAAATGAAATTTTTTGTTTCCCAGTGCATTTAAAAGTTATATTTACACTATACTGTAACCTATTAAGGGTGCAATAGCATTATGTGTAAAAAAAGCAATGTACACACCTTAATTAAAAAGTCTCATTGCTATGAAATGCTAATCATCGTCTGAGCTTTCAGCAAGTTGTATTTATTTTGCTGGTGTAGAGTCTTGCCTCAGTGTTGATGGCTGCTGACTGATCAGGGCGGTGGTTGCTGAAGGTTGGCGTGGCTGTGGTAATTTCTCAAAGAAGACAACACAAAGTTTGTCATATTGATTGACTCTTCCTTTCATGAATGATTTCTCTATGGCATGTGATGCTGTTTGATATCAAATTACCCACTGTAGAACTTTTTCAAGAGTGGAGTCAATCCTTTCACACCCTGCTGCTGCTTTATCAACTAAATTTGTATAATATTCGGAATCTTTTGTTGTTATTACAACAACCTTTATAGCACCTTCACTAGTAGATTCCAAGAAAACGCTTTCTTTGCTCATCCCTAAGAAGCAACTCTTCATCCATTATTTTATCATGAGATTATAGAAATTCAAATATAATAACAATGAAAAAGTTTTAAATATTGCAAGAATTACCAAAATGTGACACAGAGACATGAAGTAAGCAAATGTTGTGGGGAAACAGTGCCAATAGACTTGCTTGACAGGGTTGCCACAAACCTTTATTTTGTAAAAAAAAAGGAAATACCTGTGAAGTGCAAGAAGGTAAAATGCAATAAAATGAGGTATGCCTGTATTCTGGAAACCAGCATATAAAAGGAAAAAGTCAGACATTTATCTGGCTTCTTTTGTACAGATATACCCAAGGATAACCAAATAGCTAATGTAGAGAACTTATCTTTAGAACTGTACCAGCTAATAAATAAAGAAATGACAGAATTAGTATATCCTCATTTGGGAAACCCTAGTGAAGTAATGGGCAGTACTGTCTGCATGAAAGACAGGAGAGAGAGGAACATATTAAATGATATCATGAAAATACAATCTGTAAAATCCTGAGTGTGCATAACTACAGCAGTTGTTCTCAAACTTTAGAGTGCAGAAGCAGATGATTGGATTCTTCGCCCAGAGTTTCTGATTTAATAGGTTTTGGGTAGGCCTTGAAAATTTGCATTTTTAGGTTCCCTTATGCTGCTGGTGCTGCTGCTGGTTGATGTACTTTGGAAACCGGTGGCTTCTTCAATAAATATATAGAATCTATAGTTTAAAATCCATTTAAGAAACATGCCAGCAAAATAATCATATATGATTCCTGTTGGAATCTTGATTTGAATAAACAACTGTAAAAAATATTTACGAGAAAATGAGAGAAATTAGATTATTGATTTTTGATACCAGAAATTCTCATTAAATGTTTATATTCCATTAAAAAAATTTGTTTTATGTGTTTTTTAAAATGTGTATTTTAGAGGTATATACTAAAACATCGTTGGTTAAAGTTCAGGATGAGTGTTGAAAACATGGTGTCTATGATTCTCCCTAGTTCTCTACATGGATGAAATTTTCTAAAATAAAAATTCATTTTAAGAAATAAGTAGCTATATTCTCACTTATTTTTAAATATATAAATTAAACTTAAGTATATATATACATAAAATGTCTTCTTGCGCCTATCTTCTCTCTCCCTCAGTTTCAAGGGGACTACCTTGAGGTTGTCGATATTCTCTTGGAAGGCCACACATTTAATGGGATCTTTGTTCTGAGTTACTTTATTCAACTGGAAGTTTTTATTGAGAATCACACATTTAGAACTTTTCTCAGAGACAATTTTAATCAGATTGAAAATTTTATAGGAAATTTTTCCTCAAAGCCTTTATCACTCTTATCTTTCTATTTAGAGCCCAGAGCAGTAGTCTTTTCAAGCCGTGAAAGGTCCACAATTTCTGGCCTTCTCTATTCTCATTCTCTTTTTTTTGCTTGGAAATTAGCCAATTATTTGCACACTCCTTTTTTTTTTTTTTTTTTGGTAATACAGTACTGTGCAAGTACAAATAAGCTGACACCTTACTAGCATTTTGCTTTTCTTTTTTGCTTTCCAACCTCTTTTCTTTACTACAAGTTCATTCGTTCCATGGTCTGCTTCACAATTTATCAAAGATGGTAGTTTCCCCAGTGTTTCCCATTGTATAACATGGTTAGCCAATTTTTCAGTCTCTATTATAATGTTTTATTTTATTTTATTTTTGCCACAGCTGTTCCCAAAATCACGTTGAGTATTTTGTATTCATCAGAATAGTCTGGACTTTGCTGCAGGAACAAAAACTTGCCACATTTCTGTGGGTCAAGGCAATCGCCCAAGACACAGGGTGATAGATGTTCCAGCATCTTCAGGCCTCACATTTGGAATATGTGCTCTTCTATGTTACCGTGGCTGGGGGAGAAAATACTAGCGGTGCCTTTTTTTTTCAGCAACACATCAGCCATAACTGTGGCACAATCTCCTGCCTAATTCCAAGGCAAAGGCAAGTGCAATCCTGCGTGACTTAAAAGAGAAGAAGAATCTGTAAAATACCTTGACTTCAGTGATGGTGGGTCAAGCAGAAAAGAGCAAACCCAAGTGACAAGAGAGAGCAAAAATGGATTTGATGGAAGTATGTTCTCTGCTATAGAAACATGGTGAATGACGAAAACGGATTCTGCTGGTTCTGTCTATTAGCACTCCTTTCACCACCCCATCCCTAGGGAGCAGAATCCCTGTTTTATGTTACACAATGATATTTATGATTTTTTACAAACCTATTTCATCTTATGAAATGGTACTCATGTACACTAGTCACTCGTCCCTTTGTATACAGGTATGGCCTGTGACTCAGGCCTAACCATACAAATTTCTCCCGGAGCCATTGAGGAAAATGCTTTCCAGTGGGCTGCTAAAATTAACAAGATATATATGTGCAGGCACGGACAGCCACCTTGGTCACTATCTGGAGACAGCCTCTTTTGAGAAATGGAACAAGAGATAAGGCCAAATGATCTTGTGTGAGCCTGTGGCTCTAGCTGCCCCTGAATCCAGCTGCAAACTAGGATTTCCAAGAAAAATAAAATAATTCACTTTTTTTTCTTAACCTAATCTGAACTGGATTTTTATCACTTGTGATCAAAATGATTCAGAATAATCCAGAGGAGGTAGATCATAAAGATTATTGAGGAGTTTATAAGAATTATATATAGGATGCATGAAAGACTATTCTAGGCAGAAAGGAAATAAATGGAAATGCATGAAGGCTAGCTCAATCAACACCAGATGTGTGTAAGCTTGTATGTATGAGAGGATAAAATGTGTTTAGTGGTGTAGGAAGAGATAGCATTATGAACAGAGGCCACAGATATAACCAGTGTCTTATTCATGAAGACTCATATTGTCAGTGAAGCAAACAATTTTAATCTAGCTTTAACAGCTAAAAAGTAACATTTTGACCTCATTCTTCCACTTCTTTGCTTTATTTCTCAAGCTTCCTATCTCAAGACATACATTAGAATATTGGAATTAGTATATTAGAATATTGAGGGTCCAATAACAATAAGCTTCTTTTCCTATCCAGGTTTTATAACAATTTTACTGATTGATTAATCTTTTTTAAATATTTATTTTGTAGAACTCGCACTCCACATCTCCAGATATAAATTATCTCCAGATATAAATTATGTGGGATATTAGAATGTACCTAAATGAGAATTAAAGCTCAACCCTAGCTGATAAACCTCTTGGTAGATTTTAGAAGGAAGGCCACACCTCAAGGCAGAGAATCCCTAGTGTTACACCATCTATTATTGCCTCTTTATGCCCCTTCTCCCCTTCCTACACCCTGCACATACACCCCACAAACAAAGAGACCTTGCTCCTTTACACAAACTTCTAGTGCATTTGATTCTTCTAATAGCCCTGCCTTTGACATTGCTCTTTACAATAAAGAGTTTGCCTTTATCAGTTATGATACCCAAGCTATCAGTATTTATTTTGGATGGAGTGGGTAGTGGGGGCAGAGGGATGAAGAGGAGGGAATGTTCACAGTCTAACCCATCCACTGTTAATCTGCTTTCTGTGTGAGCCAGAGTACAGTGCTGCACTATTACCCTGCTGGCTTCAGTTGCAAGTGGCTTGAGATCCTGTAGTGAGATAAGTTACAGCCCAGGAATATGTGATAAAGGAAAAAAATAATTAGTATAAAACCCACTGTGATAAATACTACCAGGGTTCACTAACATCTGGTTCTCCTTCCCTGATTTTTTTTATTGAAGTATAGTTGACATATAATATAATATTGGTTTTGGGTGTTATAGCATCGTGATTTGGTAATTATATACATTACTAAATGCTCACTGTGTTGAGTGTAGCAACCATATTTCACCACACAAAGTTATTACAATATTATCGACTATATTCCCTATGTTGTACTTTTCATCCCCATGAGTTACATATTTTATAATTGGAAGTTTGTATAAAAGGAATAATTTATACCTTTCACCAGTTTTGCCCATGCCTCCACCTCTTCCCCTATGGCAATCACCAATTTGTTCTCTGTGTTTATGAGTCTATTTGTGGTTTGTTTTCTTTTTTATATTCCACATATAAATGAAATGCTATGGTATTTGTCTTTCTCTGACTTATTTCACTCAGTATAATACTGTCTAGGTCTATCCATGTCATTACAAATGGGAAGATTTCACTCTCTTCTATGTCTTAGTAATATTCCATTGTATATATGCCACATCTTCCTTATTCATTTATCGACTGATGGACACTCAGGTGTACTTGTACTCAGTGTACAAGTGTTCCCTTTTCTCCACATCCTCGCCAACACTTGTTACCTATTGTCTTTTTGATACTAGCCATTCTGACTAGTGTAAGGTGAGATCTCATGGTGCTTTGGATTTGCCGTTCCCTGATAACTAGTGATGTCGATCTCCCTTTCATACACCTGCAGGCCATTTGTATGTCTTCTTTGAAAAAACGTCTATTCATGTTTTTTGACCATTTTTTAGTCAGGTTATTTTTATTTATTTTTTGCTATTGACTTGTATGAGTTCCTTATATATTTTAGATGTTAACCCCTTGTCAGATATATGGTTTGCAAATTTTTTCTACCATCTCATAGGTTTACTTTTAATTTTGTTGATTCTTTCTTTTGCTGTTCAGATGCTTTTCAGTCTAATGTAGTCTTGCTTGTTTATTTTTGCTTTTCTTTCTTGCCTAGGGAGACATATACAGAACAGTTTTCTGCCTATGTCTCCTTTTAGGAGTTTTGTGATTCCAGGTCTTAGATTTATGTCTTTGATCCATTTCAAGTTTCTTTTTTGTATTGTGTAAGACTGTGGTCCAGTTTCATTTTTTGGCACGTAGCTGTCCAGGTTTCCTAACATCATTAACTGAAGAGACTGTCTTTTCCCCAATGTAAATTCTTGTCTCTTTTATCATATATTAATTGACCATGTAAGCATGGGTTGATTCTGCTTCCTTTCTTGACATATCAAAACTGCAATTTTTTGCCCCCCTTGTAGTTAAGCAGAACAGGAGATAAGTTCCTGTCTATAAGTTGCAAGTGAAAATGATGTGTGTCACTTCCAGGCTGAGGCAGTAAAAGTCTGTGTGAATCTTTAGCCTTCCTTCCCCTGTTGCAGAGATCAGGAAAGCTTGCTCTGAGCAGCAGGGGCTGCATAACAAAAGTGACCTATATCCCTAACTCACCATATGGAGGACAGCTGCTCTGGAACACGAGTTGGATCTGCAGCAGGCTTTGTGTGAGCAAGAAATAAATGTTTATTGTTAAGTAACTGAATTTTAGTGTTCTTTGTTATCACCATAATGCAGATTACCCAAAAAGACTTTCCTCTATCATCACTCCTATCAATGGTACAAGGCCTTCTTTCCATATAAAGTTCTGTCTCTCCTCAAACATTGATCACCACCAAGGGAGTCGCATATTTTTTATACTAGATATTGTGACCAACCAACCTTCAAATTTCATTTATGATATCTTTTCAAGTTGGATTCAGTGGAGAAAGTCACAAAATCATGTTAATTTCCCCCTGGATCTATCAATTTTTTTATAGCAGCTTATTAAGATATAATAAGCTTCAGCACATTAAAGTGTACAATTCAGTGCATTTTAGTATATTCACAAAGAATTGCTATATTACTATTTTCTAATTCTAGAACATTTTCACTACCCCAGAAGAAACTTCATATCCACTATATGTACTCAGACTTCATCCCACTTGCTACCTCTGCCACCTCCTGTCAACTCATAAAATTCTTTATGTCTATAGATTTCTCTGTTCTGGATATTTCATACAGATGGAGTGAAGCAATAGGTTGACTTTCCTGACTAATTTCATTCACTTAAAGTATTTTCAAAGTTACTGTAGCATATATCAGTACTTCATCTCTTTTTGTAGCTGAATAATAGTCCACTGAATTGGTATACAACATTTTCTTTATCCATCCTAAAGTTGATGGATATTTAGATTGCTTTCACTTTCTGGATATTATGAATAATACTGGTATCAGCATTTATGTATAAGTTTTCATATGAACACATAGGTTCATTTAATCTGGGAATGTAATGAAGACTGGAATTCGTGGGTCATATGGTAATTACATCCCTAACTTTTTGAGGAACTGCTAAAGTGTTTTCGTAAGTGGCTAATGGTAATTTTACATTCTACCACCAATGTATGGGGTTCTGAATTTTTCCAATCCTTGTCAGTACTTGTTAGCATTCATCTTTTTTATTATAGCCAACCTAGTGGAGGTGAAGTGAGAGCTCATTGTGGTTATGATTTGCATTATCTTGATGACTATCGGTGTTGAGCCTCTTTTCATGCATTTATTTATCATGTGTATATTTTCTTTAGAGAAATGTCTATTCAAAATCCTTTGCTCATTTTTGCATGAGATTTCTTTTTATTTTTAAGTAGTAGGAATTCTTTATACATTCTGAATACAAGTTATACAATACAAATATGTGCTTTCCCATTCCATTGGTTGCTTTTCATTCTCATCATGGTGTCTTTTGAATCGAAAATGTTATAAAAAATGTTGAATGTTTGGATAAAGTTCAATTCATCTATTTTTTCTTTTGTCACTTGTGCATTTGGTGTCATGTCTAAGAAACCACTACCTCATGCAAAGTCATGAACAATTACAGCTGTTTTATTCTAAGAGTTTTAGATTTTACATTTAGTTATTTGATCCATTTTGAGTTAATTTTTGTATCTGGTATAAGGTGAAAAGGTCCATCTAAATTATTTTTAATGTGTATATCCAGTTATTCCAGAAATATACATTGAATAAATAATTATTTCCCATATTAAATTGTCTTGGCACCTGCGTAAACATAAATTAACAGTAAATGTGAGGTTTTATTGCTAGATGCTATTTTTTGTTCCATACATTTAATGCTGGGCTGATATCATGCTTTTTTTTTTACTTTATTGAGGAATAATAGATAAATATCCTTGTATATATTGAAAGTGTACAATGTGATGGTTTGATATATACATATACATTATAGACTGATTACCAGTATCAAGATAACTGAAAATTTTTGCCCATTGACCTATATCATCCCATTTCCCCACCTTCAGTTCCTGGCCTTGGCAACCACTACTCTAGTCTCTATTTCTATGAACTTGGATTTATTTATTTTTAATTCCACATATAAGTGGTACCATACAGTGTTTGTCTATATCTTTCTGGCTTATTTTATTTAGCATAATGACCTCCAGATTTATCTATGTTGTTGCAATTGCCAGAGTTTCCTTTTTTAATGGCTGAATAATATTCCTTTGCATTTACATATACCATATTTATCTTCTTTATCCATTCATTCACTAAAGGACATTTAGGTTGTTTTGATATTTTAACTAATGCAAATAATGCAACAATGGATACGAGTATGCAGGTATCTATTTAAGATAATAATTTTAACATATATACACACACACACACACTCAGGAGTGGGATTGTTGGTTCACATGATAGTGCATTTTTCAATTTTTTCAGGAACTGCCATACTGTTTTCCATAATAGCTATATGATATTACATTCCTGCCAAAAGTGTATAAGAGTTCTCTTATCCTCCATATAATTGCCAATATTTGTTATCTTTTATCTTTTTTAGTAATAGCTATCCTAACAAATGCGAGGTGATTTCTCACTGTGGTTTTGATTTTCATTTCCAAATGATTAGTGATGTTGATAGACCTTTATATATACCTGTTGTCCATTTGTATGACTTCTTTGGAAAAATGTCTATTCAGATACTTCGTCTATTCTGAATTGGATTGAATTTTTGCTATTGAGTTGTATGAGTTCTTTATATATTTTGGATATTAACCCCTTATTAGATATACAGTTTGTTATTATTTTCTACCATTTTGTAGGTTGCCTTTTTAATTTACTGATTGTGCCTTTGCTGTCCAGAAGATTAGCTTGAACTAAACAAGTAGTTTAAACTAGCTCTACTTGTTTATTTTAGTTTTTGTTGACTGTGCTTGGTGCCTTATATGAGAAATTATTTCCAGGGACAATGTCAATGATCTTCTTTGCTATGTTTTCTTCAAGAAAATTTAGTTTCAGGTCTCACATTTCAGTCTGATCCATTTCAAGTCAATTTTTGTGAATGACATAAAGTAGGGGTTCAGTTTTATTCTTTTGCATGTGAATATCCAGTTTTCCCAACACCATTTAATAAGGACTGTCATTTATCCATTGTGTCTTCTTGGTACCCTTGTCAAAATTAGTTGACCATATATGCTTAAACTTATGTCTGCACTATTAATTTCATTGGTCTATGTGCCTGTTTTAATGCTAGAACCATACTATTTGATTACTATAAGTTTTTTATATAGCTTGGAATCAGGTAGTGTGGTGCTTCCAGCTTTGTTTTTCTTTTTCAGGATTTCTTTGACTATTTGGGATTTTTTTGGTTAATGCAAATTTTAGGATTGTTTGTTCTGTTTCTGTGAAAAATATCATTAGAATCTGATTTGGATTGTATGGAACTATAGAAAGCACTGGGTAGTATGGACATTTTCACAATATTAGTTCTTCCAATCCAAGAACATGGAATATCTTTCCATTAATTTGTGCCTCCTTCACATTTTTGTTCATGGGCTCAATAGCAGATTTGACAGGCAGAAGAAAGAATAAGTGAACTGAATACAGGAACATTGAAATTGTTGAATCTGAAAAGTAGAAAGAAGAAAAAACAGAAATGAACAAAGCTTAAAAGACTTGTGTGGCACCATCAAGCAGACCAATCTATACATTATGGTAGTCCTAGAAGAAGAAGACAGAGAAAGGGACAAAATGATTATTTGAAGAAATAGCTGAAACTTCTGAAATTTGATGAAAAATATGAATTTAAAAATCTAAGAAGTTCAATAAACACCACAAAGGATAAAAATAAACAGACATACACCAAGAGACATTATAGTCAAACTGTGAAAGAAACAAAACACAGAGTGAATATTTAAAGGAACAGGAGTTCCTCAACAAGATTATCAGCCAAAGTGAAGGAAAAAACCTGTCACCATAGAATTTTACATCTGAGAAAACTCTCCTTCAGTAGTAAGGTAGAAATTAGTACAATCTAATATACTAAAAAAAATGGAGGGAGATTATTGCCACTAGACCTACCCTCTAAGAAATGCTAAAGAGAGTTCCTTAGGCTAAAATGTAAGTATGTTAGAAACTAATGTGAAGCTAATGAAAATATAAAAATCTCTAATAAGGAAAATGGACATAGACAAATATAAAAGTCAGTACGGTAATTTTGGATTCAACTCCACTTTTTAAGTTTTGTAGGAGTATACACCATGGCCAAGTGGGATCTATTCCTGCAACAGAAAGATGGTTCAGTATATACAAATCAATCAGTATAACTCCCTACATTAACAGAATAAAGGGAAAAAAACCCACATGATCATGTCAATTGATGCAGAGAAAACATTTGACAAAATGAAGCAACCTTTGCTGACAAAAAAAAAACACTCAAGTAACTAGGGATGAAAGGACACTTCCTCAAAATAATAAAAGCTAAACATACAATTAACATATGATCCAGAATCTCCATTCCTCAGTATATACTCAAAGAAACTGAAAACAGGCACATGAACATGTATTTGTGTGCCAATGTTCACTGTAGGTTTACCCACAATAGCAAGAAGGTGGAAACAGCACAAGTGTCCCTCAATAGAAGAATGGATAAACAAAATGTGGTATAGGCATATAACAGAATATTACATAGCTATGAAAAGGAATGAAGTTCTGATACATGCTACAACATAGATGAACCTTGAAAATATTATTTTAAGCTAAATAAGCCAGATGCCATAGAACAAATATGGTATGATTCCACATATTTGTGAAACCTGGAGTAGGCAAATTCATAGAAATATTAAGTAGATTAGAGAGGCTCCTCAGGGCTGGGGAGAGGGAGAATGAGCAGTTATTGCTTAATGTTTATGGAGTTTTGGTTTGGGGTAATGAAAAATTTTTGAAAATAGTGACAATGGCCGTACACCATTGTGAATGTAATTAATGACACTGAACTTTACAATTATACTAGTTAAAATGGTAACTGTTATGTTGTTTATATATTGCCACAATAAAAAAATACAAAAAAGTAAATCAAAGCAAATCAATGAGATAAAAGTTCTTGCAAATTTTAGTTAACAATTTTGGTCACTATTCTCATTACTTTTATTCAGGAGTAGAATTTCAGTGGTCCTTACTCTGCATTTTGGAGTACATGTCACAAAACATCTTTAAAAGTTCCCAGGTGATTTCAGTGTTCAGTCAAGATTGGGAACCTCTCACCCAGAGGGAGCAACAAAGGCCTGAAATCAAATGACGGACAGTTCAGGTTTGAGCATCAAGAAAATAGCACCATCCCTATGCCCATTTGCTCTTAACTGCTTAAAGCACTTGAATCATATCCCATCCTGTGTATTTGTACTAAAAGAGTGAGTATGTGGTGAAATTATCTAGTGATCTTTTTGATTACATATTCTTATAGGACTTCTGCGAAAGAAAAATATGAACCTAAAATTTAGAAGAAAACCTACCATATCCTTATATGTAATAAAAAATTTGAAGGGACACTTACTTATCCTTGATAATGTATGTTAAAAGTTATAATAAAAACATCGGAAAAAAAACTATTTAATGTATAGATTTTGCTTGACATACAATTTCTCTGTAATTATTCTAAACATATACTGAAACAGAATAATTCTGTCATTTCATTATATCAAAATTTGTAAAAATATCAATTTTCTATTTAAATTCCCATATTTACGTTAAGAAAATAAATTTTTGTATTACATATCAAATATTTGAAACCTTTCAAACGTAGATTTAGTACTATCTTCTATTAAATTTGTGTGCTTATTTAAAAAAAAATAGAAATTCTATGCAGTTTCTTCATGTGAAACCACTGAAAAATAGCATACTTTTGTCTCTAACTCTGGGAGACATTTCTTTAATGGAGGGGTCATAAAACTGTTGATTTATCATTAATTCATTAATATTCTTTTTTTGGCATCATTAATATACAAATACATGTGCAACATTATGGTTACTAAATTCCCCACTTCATCAAGTAACCCCCATACCCCATTACAGTCACTGTCCATCAGCGTAGTGAGATGCTATAGAATTCCCCCCCTACATTATGTCTGCTAATTGTAATGTCCCTTTTTCCCCCTTGTCCCTCCCTTCCCAGCCATCATCCCCAGTCCCTTTCCCTTTGGTAACTGTTAGTCCATTCTTCGGTTCTGTGAGTCTGCTGCTGTTTTGTTCCTTCACTTTTTTTCTTTGTTCTTATAGTCCACATATGAGTGAAATCATTTGATACTTGTCTTTTTCTGCCTGGCTTATTTCACTGAGCATAATACCCTCCAGCTCCATCCATGTTGTTGCAAATGTCTGGATTTGTTTTCTTCTTATGGCTGAATAATATTCCATTGTGTATATGTACCACCTCTTCTGAATCCATTCATCTACTGATGGAGACATAGGTTGCTTCCATTCTTGGCTGTTGTAAATAATGCTGCAATAAACATAGGGGTGCATATGTCTTTTCAAACTGCACTGCTGCATTCTTAGGGTAAATTCCTAGGAGTGGGATTCCTGGGTCAAATGGTATTTCTATTTTGAGTTTTTTGAGGAACCTCCATACTGCTTTCCACAGTGGTTGAACTAATTTGCATTCCCACCAGCAGTGTAGGAGGGTTCCCCTCTCTCCACATCCTCGCCAACATTTGTTGTTGTTTGTCTTTTGGATGGTGGCCATTCTTACTGGAGTGAGGTGATATCTCATTGTGGTTTTAATTTGCATTCCTCTGATGATTAGTGATGTGGAGCATCTTTTCATGTGCCTGTTGGCCATCAGAATTTCTTCTTTGGAGAAGTGTCTATTCATATCCTCTGCCCATTTATTAATTGGATTATTTGCTTTTTGTTTGTTGAGGTGCATGAGATCTTTATATATTTTGAATGTCAACCCATTATCAGATATGTCATTTAAGAATATATTCTCCCATACTGTAGGATGCCTTTTTGTTCTACTGATGGTGTCCTTTCCTGTACAGAAGCTTTTCAGCTTGATAGAGTCCCACTTGTTCATTTTTGTTTTTGTTTCCCTTGCTAGAGGATATATGTTCAGGAAGAAGTTGCTCATGTTTATGTCGAAGAGATCTTTGCCTATGTTTTTTACTAAGAGGCTTATGGTTTCTTGACTTACATTTAGGTCTTTGATCCATTTTGAGTTTACTTTTGTGTATGGGGTTAGAAAGGAATCCAGTTTCATTCTCTTACATGTAGCTGTCCAGTTTTACCAACATCAGCTGTTGAAGAGGCTGTCATTTCCCCATTGTATATCCATGGCTCCTTTATCTTATATTAACTGACCATATATGTTTGGGTTAATGTCTGGACTCTCTATTCTGTTCCACTGATCTGTGGGTCTGTTCTTGTGCCAGTATCAGATTGTCTTGATTACTGTGGCTTTGTAGCAGAGCTTGAAGTCTGGAAGCATAATTACCCCTGTTTTATTCTTCCTTCTCAGGATTGCTTTGGCTGTTCAGGGTCTTTTGTGGTTCCATATGAATTTTAGAACTATTTGTTCCAGTTCATTGAAGAATCCTGTTGGTATTTTGATAGGGATTGCACTGAATCTGTAGATTGCTTTAGGTAGTATAGCCATTTTGACAATATTTATTCTCCCTAGCCAAGAGCATGGGATGAATTTCCATTTGTTAGTGTCCTCTTTAATTTCTCTTAGGAGTGTCTTGTAGTTTTCAGGGTATAAGTCATTCACTTCCTTCGTTAGGTTTATTCCTAGGTGTTTTATTCTTTTTGATTCAATTGTGAATGGAATTGTTTTACTTATTTCTCTTTCTGTTAGCTCATCGTTAGTGTATAGGAAAGCAACAGATTTCTGTGTGTTAATTTTGTATCCTAGAACTTTGCTGAATTCAGATATTAGTTCTAGTAGTTTTGGGGTGGAGTCTTTAGGGTTTTTTATGTGCAATATCATGTCATCTTCAAATAGTGAAAATTTGACTTCTTCTTTACCAACCTGGATTCCTTGTATTTCTTTGTTTTGTCTGATTGCCGTGGCTAGGACCTCCAGTACTATATTGAATAACAGTGGGGAGAGTGGGCATCCCTGTCTGTTCCTGATCTTAGATGAAAAGCTTTCAGCTTCTTGCTGTTAAGTATGATGTTGACTGTTGGTTTGTCATATATGGTCTTTATTATGTTGAGGTACTTGCCCTCTATACCCATTTTTTTTGAGAGTTTTTATCATGAATGGATATTGAATTTTGCCAAATGCTTTCTCAGCATCTATGGAGATGATCATGTGGTTTTTGTTCTTCTTTTTGTTGATGTGGTGGATGATGTTGATGGATTTTTGAATGTTGTACCATCCTTGCATCCCTGACATGAATCCCACTTGATCATGGTGTATTATCCTCTTGATGTATTTATGAATTCGGTTTCTAATATTTTGTTGAGTATTTTTGCATCTATGTTCATCAGGGATATTGGTCTGTAATGTTCTTTCTTGGTGGGGGCTTTGCATGGTTTTGGTATTAGAGGATGCTGGCTTCATAGAATGAGTTTGGAAGTATTCCCTCCTCTTCTATTTTTTGGAAAACTTAAAGGAGAATTGGTATTATTTCTTCTCTATATGTCTGATAAAATTCAGCAGTGAATCCATCTGGCCCGGGAGTTTTGTTCTTGGGTAGTTTTCTGATTACCAATTAAATTTCCTTGCTGGTGATTGGTCTGTTTAGTTTTTCTGTTTCTTGTTTGGTCAGTTTTGGAAGGTTGTATTTTTCTAAGAAGTTGTCCATTTCTTCTAAGTTTTCCAGCTTGTTAGCATATATTTTTTCATAGTATTCTCTAGTAATTCTTTGTATTTCTGTGGGGTCCGTCGTTGTTTTTCCTTTCTTATTTCTGATTCTGTTTATGTGTGCAGATTCTCTTTTTCTCTTATGAAGTCTGGCTAGGGGTTTATCTATTTTGTTTATTTTTTCAAAGAACCAGCTCTTGGTTTCATTGATTTTTCCTATTGTTTTATTCTTCTCAATTTTATTTATTTCTTCTCTAATCTTTATAATGTCCCTCCTTCTGGTGATTTTGGGCCTCATTTGTTCTTCTTTTTCCAATTTCAATAATTGTGACTTTAGACTATTCATTTGGGATTGTTCTTCCTTCTTTAAATAGGCCCAGATTGCAATATACTTTCCTCTTAGAACTGCCTTTGCTGCATCCCACAGAAATTGGGGCTTTGTGCTGTTGTTTTCATTTGTCTCCATATATTGTTTGATCTCTGTTTCAATTTGGTTGTTGATCCATTGATTATTTAGGAGCATGTTGTTAAGCCTCCATGTATTTGTGAGCCTTTTTGTTTTCTTTGTACAATTTATTTCTAGTTTTATGCCTTTGTGATCTGAGAAGTTGGTTGGTAGAATTTCAATATTTTTGAATTTACTGAGGTTCTTTTTGTGGCCTAGTATGTGGTCTATTCTGGAAAATGTTCCATGTGCACTGGAGAAGAATGTATATCCTGTTGCTTTTGGGTGTAGAGTTCTGTAGATGTCTGTTAGGTCCATCTGTTCTAGTGTGTTGTTCCGTGCCTCTGTGTCTTTACTTATTTTCTGTCTGGTTGATCTGTCCTTTGGAGTGAGTGGTGTGTTGAACTCTCCTAAAATGAATGCATTGCTTTCTACTTCCTCCTTTAATTCTGTTAGTATTTGTTTCACATATGTTGGCGCTCCTGTGTTGGGTGCATATATATTTATAATGGTTATATGCTCTTGTTGGACAGACCCCTTTATCATTATGTAATATCCTTCTTTACCTCTTGCTAGTTTCTTTGTTTTGAAGTCTATTTTGTCTGATACAAGTACTGCAGCACCTGCTTTTTTCTCTTTGTTGTTTGCATGAAATATCTTTTTCCATCCCTTCACTTTTAGTCTGTGTATATCTTTGGGTTTGCAGTGATTCTCTTTTAAGCAACATATAGATGGGTCTTGCTTTTTTATCCATTCTATTACTCTGTGTCTTTTGATTGGTGCATTCAGTCCATTTGCATTTAGGGTGATTATCAACAGATGTGTACTTACTGCCATTGCTGGTTTTAGATTCGTGGTTACCAAAGGTTCAAGGGTAGCTACTTTACTATCTAACAGTCTAACTTAACTATCTTATTAAGTTATTATAAACACAGCCTGATGATTCTTTATTTCTCTCCCTTCTTCTTCTTCCTCCTCCATTCTTTATATGCTTGGTGTTTTATTCTGTACACTTTTATGTTTCCTTGAATGTTTTTGTGAATAATTGATTTTATTTTTTGCCTTTGTTAGTCTTTGGATGGTCTGCTCTCTTTGCTATGATTTTATTTTCTCTGGTGACATCTGTTTAGCCTTAGGAGTGCTTCCATATAAAGCAGTCCCTTTAAGATATCCTGTAGAGGCAGTTTGTGGGAGGCAAATTCCCTCAACTTTAGCTTGTCTAGCAATTGTTTAATACCTCCCTCAAATTTAAATTATAATTGTGCTGGATACTGTATTCTTTCTTCAAAGCCCTTCTGTTTCATTGTGTTTAATATATCATGCCATTCTCTTCTGGCCTGTAAGGTTTCTGTTGAGAAGTCTGGTGATAGTCTGATGAGTTTTCCTTTGTAGGTGATCATTTTTCTCTCTCTGGCTGCCTTTAATACTCTGTCCTTGTCTTTGATCTTTGCCATTTTAATTATTATACATCTTGGTGTTGTCTTCCTTGGGTCTCTTGTGTTTAGAGATCTGTGGGCTTCCATGGCCTGAGAAACTATTTGATATTTTAACTGTTTGTCTACATTTATGATTCATATTTAAGCTTAGTTTCAAGAAACAGTGAAATTTAAAATCATGTTACAAAAAAGATTTATGCATTTCAACATATTAGTTATCAACAAATGCATCTCTACTGCTTTTTTATATTATTAAAAATGTGAATTCTTCCGCATTTTTGTGAAGAATCACTTTATAGTTCCATTTCCTTGTTTTTTAGAGGTGAAGTCCAATTTTAATAGTCTCTCTAGCTATCTTTCTGGTTGTTGATATGGAAACTCACTACAACAAATACCAGGCTAGAAATAGAAAATGATACCATTGCAGAGATGCAGCTCACTGTCTTCATATTCAGCACATAAAACTCAATATACTTCGAGGCTTTTGGAGGAGAAATATCATGCCTTTTCATAGTCATATTTTTTTAAATCTCAGCACCAGAAATGCCTTACTGTCTACTTTGGTGGATAATTTAAGGGTTAAGAAAGACTTCCTGATTAGATGTGTTTGAGAGACTTTTATGAGGGATGCTGAAAATAAGGTTTTTTTGCTTAACACTGCCCAGAAATTTAGTGAAGTACCCTATAGCACAAACTGTTAACAACTAGGCATTTTCATTACAGAGGAGTATTGAGAAGAATCAGAAAATATTTCTTTGGAATTCTTTTAGAAAAATAGTATACTTTTTACTATAGAATATATACTGAAAACAATTTGACTAATTTACTAAAATCTATTTTTGAGATTTAGGATTTATTATAAAACTTGGTCATATAAACTTATTCTTATATTTATATTTCTGACAACAGGCTTTTACTGCAATTAGTGTCTTATTTACTTAGATTTGAATCTGTATGTAGAAATTGAAATATACATATATTTAATAACAGCAAGCAAACCATGAACAACTATGAATCTACCTGCCTTTTTCAATTTATTAATGGTCTAAATTTAACTACAGCAACTATAGGAGCTGGGATTGGACAAATGATAAAAATTGTGAAAAGATAGGTTCACTGTACATATATTGGAACACACTGTTACTATATGCATTGCTAATCTGTCTCGCTCTCTCTCTCCTTAACAGCAACACTGATGGCCAAATAATTTTTTTATGGCATGTAATTGCAGTGTTACCATTTTTAGTTGCCTATATAGCATCCAGTTTTCCTTGTCTTCTAAATAAATATCCTGATTTTTATTTCAATATGATTCAGAGGAAGTTAACTCCATTCAGAATTTCAGTGGTGCATCTTGATTAGTGTAAGCCAATAAGCCCTGTTGTTTCTTCACAATTGTTGGTTTGAGACGGTAGGTTGAGAGGTTTCTCTTCCCTCCTGAATGTGAATAAGAAAGTTTGTTACGGCAGTTGTTTTGGCTGCCACGTAAGCAACCACAAGGATCCAGCCTAAGGACAAAGGCTGGCACAGTGAGAATGATAATGTGAAGAAATGGAAAGAACCTGAGTATTAAAATTGTCATTGATTCTCTGACTCAGTGAATCCTGAAGCCTACCCTAACTGGAAGCATTCAAATATATGAAATAATTGGTATGATTAATTTTATAAAGCAGTCTTATTTGGGCTTTTCCATTATTTGTAGCTAAAACCATCCTGACATAGAGGTCTTGCTCTGGGTGATAAAACTGAAGTTTCATCCCTGACTTATTTCAGTGGGTTAGTTACAGTAAATTAAATCTGGAGAAAAATTCAAAACAATGATAGTATACTTATGTTGTAGGGTTGGCTATTAGAGAATGTAAAGTAAGGGATGACAAAAATGAATTTGTGATTTTTTTAAAAGCAGCACTCTGATCGCAGGTAAGAGATAGGACTGGAAGTAGATATCAGAAAATAATCAATTCATGGAAAAATTTATGGATATTAACCTAATGGAAATGAAGATGTCAAAAATGTTTTGTGAGGTATTTTTAGGACTTCAATTTCAAGAATTTCATGATTGAATTGATACAGGTGATGGGGAAAATGGAAGCATCTAGGATGAATCACAGAGTTCCAGTTTGGGAAAATGAGTGGATTGTGTTAATATTGATATGGGAGGAAATAAAAGAGTTAAGGTAATAGGAAATGCCAAGTTCACTTTTTTAACAACTTGGAAATTATTCTTTTTAAAAAATAGACTGTTTTTTAGAGAAGGTTTGAATTGACAGCAAAATTGAGTGGAAGGCAAAATGATTTCCCATATATCCCCTGCTCCCACACATGCATAACCTCTACCATTATCAACATTCCCCACCAGAGTGGCACATTTGTTACAATTGATGAACCTACATTGACATATAATAATAACCCAAAGTCCACAGATCACATTAGCTTCACTGTTGGTGTTGTACATTCTGAGTATGGTCAAGTGTATAATAACCTATATCCACCATTATAGTATACAGAGTAGTTCACTGCCCTAAAACCTTCTGAACTCCCCCTTTTCTTCTGTCCCATTCTCCTAACTCCTGGCAACCACTTATCTTTTTACCCTCTCAATAGTTTTGCTGTTTCCAGAATGTCATATAGTTGGAATCATACAGTATGTAGCCTGTGCAGATTGGCTTCTGTTACTTAGTAATATACGTTTAAGTTTCCTCCATGTCTTTGTATGACATGATAGCTCATCTATTTTTAGAGGTGAATAATACTCCATTGTCTGGATATACTGCAGTTTATTTATTCATTCACCTACTGAAGTACATCTTGGTGGCTTGCAAGTTTTGGCAATTAGAAAGAAAGCTGCATAAATACCCATGTACAGGTTTTTGTGTACATGTAACTTTCAGATCCTTTGAGTAAATATCAAGGTGCACACTGCTGGATCATATAGTAAGAGTATGCTTAGTTCTTTAAGAATCTGTCAAACTGTTTTACAAAGGGGCTGTGCCATTTTGTATTCCCACCATCCATGAATGACAATATCTGTTGCTTCATAACCTCACATTTGGTGGTGTTGGTGGGCTGATCTTGACTCTGCTAATAGGTGTACTGTGGTATCTCATTAATGTTTTAATTTGCATTTCCCCCATGACATGATGTAGACCATTTTTTCATGTTTATTTGCCATCTGAATATCGTCTTTGCTGAGGTGTCTATTAATATCTTTGGCCCATTTCTTAACAGGTTTTTTCTTATTGTTGAGTTTTAAGAGTTCTTTGAATATTTTGCGTACAAGTCCTTTATCACATATGTTTTTGTAAATATTTTCCTCCAGTCTGTGGTTTTGCCTTTTCATTTTCTTGATGGTGCCTTTTGCTGATCAAAAATTTGTATGTTTAATGAAGTTCAGCTTATCAAGTTCTTTCTTTTATGGATCATGCCTTTGGTGTTGCATCTAAAAATTATTGCCAAACTCGGGTCATCTAGATTTTCTCCTGTTTTATCTTTTAGGATTTTTATACTTTTGCACTTTACATTTAGGTTTGTGATTCATCTTGAGTTAATTTTTGGGAGAGGTATAAGTTCTCTGTCTAGATTGTTTTTTGCATGTGGACATCTAGTTGTTTCAGTATCATTTGGAAAGGACGATCTTTCCTCCATTGTATTGCCTTTGCTCTTTTGTCAAAGATAATTGATTATATTTGTATGGGTCTATTTCTGGGCTCTTTATTATATCCCATTGATGTATTTCTCTTCTCAAGTCAATACTACACTGTCTTGATTACTGTAGGTTTATAGTAAATCTTGAAGTTGGGTAGTGTCAGTCCTTCAACTTTGCTCTTCTTCAGTATTGTATTGACTATTCTGGGTCTTTTGCCTCTCCATATAAACTTCAGTTTCTCTCCGTATGAAACAGTTTGCCAATACTCACAAAATAACTTGGTGAGAATTTTATTGGCTAGCATTCAAGTTTATTTTTAATATTTTGGATTTGACATGTGTGGAAAATTCATGTGTATATTGCACATAGAAATCTGTGTAAGCAATTTAAACTGCCGTAACGCTTCTGTGAAAATGAAAAACATCAATTAAACCTTGGATTTCTTTCATTATAGTCAAGCTGAATAACAGCTAAAATATAAGAGCTACAAAAAACAGCATTTTTTGTTTACACCTGGAAAAATACCGTGACTTTTTACCTATATAAGTATTTAAAAACTATAAGAACTGAAACTTTAATAAGAAACAAAGAATTTTCACATAATGAGAATATCATTATTATGGGGGAAGAAAAATTTGAGGACATAAAACTAATAAAAGAGAGAAATTGGTGAGAAATCAATGAGAAGTCAAGGACAGGTGAATATGCTTCCTAGAAGTAAGTCTGGTACAAAGCCTCAACCAGAAAGGGCCTCTGAACTTTATGCACTCCTTCAGTTTATTTCTGCTCTTTTCTTAATACATTATAGCTTTCATGAAAGCCTTTGCTCTTCCAATGGCTTTAAAAGCAATCTAAAGAACATGATATGGTATCAAAAATGTGATATCTTTTTTTTGTCTAGCACCAGAAGAAAGAGACAGGACAGTGCCATCTGGAGTCCTAAGGAGATTAAACAGTAAATATGGTAAGAAAAGAGAGTACCAAATGCATTTTCACAAAACATTAAAATGCGTCTTCTCTTAAGCAATGGATTTCAAACAAATAAGAATCTAAGTGCAAAATGGTTCTGTTTTATCTCTTAGGAAAGTAGAGATTAAGGTGAATGTATTTTGGAAACTTATTCAAATTACACTTTGAAGTTAATCAAATTCTTTGCTAAGTTTTTTAAATGTGTTTTCTAATATCATTCTGAAGAATATAATTATTATTGTGAAATAATTCTAAAATAGCATTTACTTACTCATTTTAATCAATTAATGTAAAGAAATACAGCAAAAGCCAACAGGAGGCTATTTAATAGATGTTCTGTTAATTCCAATTATTCATTTAATTCATTTATTAGTTGGTTCATATGCAAAACCATAATTTTAAAAGAAAAAATATGATTTACAAGTTTTTGAAGTAAAAAATTTCTGTGAGCTTATATACTGCTTTTATCTAGACACTGAAAATATTATTTTTTCTTAGCAAATTCATACTGTACTCCCTAGATCCAGATGTTAATCTGTAATTTATGATGAGGCATGGTTTTTCAGTTACTTTTTCTTTAAAATATAGAAGCAAGATTTTTAAAAAGTTTGATGTGTTTCACTAAGTTTGTGACTACATATAAACTTTTTAGAAATATCTGTGGCAGATTTTATTTTACAAAAGTAGCCACATGAATGTTTTCTGTCTTGCATTATTTTCTGGAATCTTGTCACTCCCCATAAAGTGATAGATTCTATTCTCTTATTATTACTGCAAACCTTGAGGGCTTGTGACTGCTCCAACCAATAGAGTATGGCAGAAGTGATGCTATTTGATTTCTGAGGGGAGGTCATTGAAATGTTACAGTTTTCATTTGATCCCATTTCTTTCTTTCTCTTTCTCCCAGGACACTTGCTTTTGGAACCCAGTCACCACATGGGAAAGTCATATGAAGTACTTCTGTACAACAGCCTCAGCTAAGGTCTCAGCTGTGAGGCAGCATGAACTTCCAGACAAGTGACTGAATGAGCCTTCAGATAATTCCAGTCCTCAGCCTTCCAGCTGTTTTATTTATCAATTGTTGGGTAACATATCATCCCATGGCCTAGTGACTTAAAACATTTGATTATATCTCATTTTTATGTGGGTTCACTGGGCTCATCTGGGGGCTCCTCCATTCCATTGAATGGGGGTTGGAGTTGCAGACATTTGGGGGCTTGAAAATGGAAGATTTTCATTCCTATGATTGGTAGTTGAGGCCAGATGTTGACTCTGATCTAAGTTTTGGCTACTGGCCAGCTTCATTCTACTTGTTGTGCTCTCTCCATTAAATTAGGGCCTCTCATAGAATGAGGGTTGGATTCCAAGAGGGACTCCAATACAAGCTTTGCAAAGGAAGGAGATGGAAACTGCCAATCCTGTTTTACTCGAGGCTCAATAGTTTCACAAATCATTTCTGCTACAGTCTATTAATTAAATCAGTCACAGGATTGGCCAAGATTCAAGGGACGTGAAAATAAACTACTTCTTAGTCAGAAAATAGCCTGCGCATACAGGGATGATTGCCATCCTGGAGACTATCTAACAGGGGTTACTATTTTAGTCATATGTATTGTGCATATGTGGGTGTGTGTGTTCATACATTAACGTATAATTAAGTAGGTACTCAGAGAAACTATTCTACATGAAAAGTTATCAGATAATACCAATGATTTATTTAATAGTTATTTTAGCATAACTGATACAGTGTATATATGTATATATTTACAAACTTTCACTTTTCAATTTTGTATGTTTTGTCTCAGCATAATAAATAATAACAAGATAATTCTTAAATAAATTAGACTATACATACTCTCCCAGCCCATCCTGGAATCACTTTACTATTCATGAATATTTCTTCTAGTTTTTTATAGCTTCAATTGTTACATGTAACTCTTTAATCTTTGGAGATTTTATCATTGACTAGCGATCGACCCCTATAATGCACATAAATTGTCAGCACTCTGAGAGCAGATTCATTTCTCAGGAAAATACTTATATTAGCTAAATTTGCCATAATGCCAATGTTTTACTTACAGTGTTGCATGGACAGAAATATTTTTCTTAAACTGAAAGCATTTTCTTCTTGTTTATAAGCTTTATGTGTACTGTATTTGTCAAGCAGTCACAAAGCATGCCCAGTTTCAAGGGGAAGAGACATAAAACCACCTCTCGATGGGAGGCATGACAAGGTAGTTTTGAGGCCATATTTAATATTGCCATGCTGTATTTACTTTTGTTGCCTTTATCTTACTAACTTTCTATTAGGGAAATTTCTTTTGTTTCATTTGAAAGGGAATACATCAATTTCATTTTTGTTGATAAGCTTTTACATATGTATATGTTTTCACCAACATTTTTTTTTTTAGGATATCAATATCTTTGTCTGCTCCCCAGGCAAGACAAGTACCAACTTCTCAGAAAAAAAGGAAAGATTAAGTATTTCTTAGTGTATTCTGACCTCCCCTGTGGCCATGCTTTTTTCTGCTTTGTTATCGTCTTGGGTTTTATTTTTGGATCATTATGAATGTATATAAGTTTTTGGTCTACTCCTGTTTTAATATTAGACAATGTTAATGTTTACCAAGTTAATTTTTAAAAATATTTTCCTCACATATTTTCTAGTATCCTATTAGATTTATTTCTTTTCTTGTTGGAGAACTTTCTCTAAGGATGTTTGCAAAGAGGGTTTTTATGTAGTTCAACATCTGAGTCCAGTATGACAAAATTTCTTTATTTCACCTTCTCAATTTAATGGTAATTTAAAGAGAATTTTATGATTGAATTTACATTCATTTTCTGAAAACATTTCTGCATTGTCTTCTTGCATTCATTGTTGATTTTTAAACATCTTTTGCCTCTCTGGCTTTAGTTGTTTTGTGTGATCTTTTCTTGTTTCTTTCCTTTAGAAATTTTTCACGTTGCCTCTTGCGTAAATATTTCAACATGACCCAACTCACTAATTTTTCTCTTGTCTCCATCTTTTCTACTCTTCAACTCATCCATGGAGTTCTGTCTTTTAATTATTATGTTTTCATATCCAATTTTTGTTTGGTTCTTCTTTATTGAGGCTTGTTATAGCTTAAAGTTGCCATTATCATCTTTTATTTCCTTGAGGATATTTAAAGAGGTTATTTTAAATTCTTGATTGGACTGGCCCATTAATTCAGTTACTTGGTTGTGTGTTCAACTTTTTAAATTTTTACAAAAATTAATTCCTCAGATGTTTCAGATTATCATATACCTCTACATTGGGAGAGGTATAAAAGTACAGGCCCTAAGTTATGAGGTTCCTCCTGAGTTTCAGCGCATGTGGATGTGTGTGTGTGTGGAGGTGGTGGGTAACACAGGTCAAGATGAAAATTCTCTGGCATTAAAATCTGGGCTTAACTTCTGAGCAGCTCATTTGGTGACTAATCCTCAGAGAACATCCCACTACCAACAAAATAGGTAAATTCCATTTTACAAAACTGTCTTGTTGGGTCACAGTACCCTATCCCTTAAGTTGAGTATGTATGGAGGGAAGGTGATGGGCAGGAAGATGAAGCTTATGGATCAGAGCTAGTCCATATCAGTGTTATTTGCTCCCCACCCAGCTGTGATCCCACATTTCCTTGATAATAGCCTGTTGTCACTAGCAATTGATTGGCTGAGCTGGTTTTTCTGCCCTGCAGTGTTGATGATGTTTGTAAGAATCATTTCAGAGCCTTGTTATGAAGAAACAAGAACATAATTGAAAATCTGTCCTTGAATCCATAACTCTGCATAGCATCACACCACTGTCTGCCTTTCCAAGATTTCTAATGATTTAAGTATTAATTTTTCAAATACAGCCAACCTTCCTCTTGTATCCATTACGTTGGAATTTGATGAAGAACCCAACAGGCCAGATAATTCACAATATTGTTAAGATCCAAGATCTCTCTCCTTTTCTTTCCAATTCACTTTGCAGATATATCAATATCAATTTAAATGTCCAAGTCTTCTATCCTGGAGCCATTCACTAACTTCAAAACAACCTTGAATATCCTTGCACTAATAAATGATTCTGCAGTCAACAAATATTTAATGAACTCTATTGTGTAAAGCATTTGAGAGTACAATGAACAAGATAGTCACAAGCTCTTCTCATAGAACTTACAGTGCTTATCAGCTGCATTTATAGTTTACTCTAAACATATATTACCTCCATATTCTTAGGAGCACTCATATATTCAATTTATGAGATATTCCACATAAGCAAAGGTTTCAGACTGGATTTACATTACATTTTCAGATTTAAATGGATATTGGAAATAGTCTAATATGGTCACAGGCTTCTTTTTATTGTGGTAAAAACTGCATAACATAAAATTTACAATTAACAGCTTTTAGTACATTCACCTTCTATAACCATGCTCATCTAGTTCCAGAATCCTTTCATTACCTCAAAAGGAAACTTTTTATCCATTAAGCAGTCACACTCCATTATCCCCTCTTCTCAAACCCTGAAAACCATGAATTTACTTTTCCTCTTTACAAGTTTTCTGAGTTTGGATATTTCCTGTATATATATGTATATATACATGTGTATGTGTGGTTGTGCGTCTAGGTTCTTTCATTTAGTATATTTTTAGGATTCATTCACCTTGTAATATATAGACGTATGCCATTACTTTCTATAGCTCAATAATATTCTGTTATATGGACATACCACCTTTGTTTATTCATGTATCAGTTGATGGATATTTGGGCTGTTTCCATTTTGCTATAGTAAAAAGTACTACTATGAACATTTTCAAGCAAGTTTTTGTTTGAACACCTTTTCAAACCATGGAATGGAATTAATGGGTCATATAGTAATTCAGTATTTTACTTCTTAATTGCCAAATTGTTTTTAAAGTGGCTACACCATTTCACATACCCTCTAGCCATGAACAAAGGTTGCAATTTTTCTACATCTTTACAAACACATTATTTTCTGTTTTTTCTTTATTCCTTTCCCTTCATAGCCATTCTAAAAGAGAGTAAAATGGTATCTCATTTTTATTTTGATCTACATTTACTTCGTGGTTAATGATGTTGAACATCTTTACATGTGCTTACTAATAGACATTTGTATTTCTTCAGAGAAGTGTCTATTCAAGTCTTTTGCCTATTTAAAAACATTGGTTGTCTATTTCTTAAATAGTTTTAGTTTTACAGAAAAATTGAACAGAAAATACAAGGAGTTTCCATATATTTGCAGAAAAATTGAACAGAAAATACAAGGAGTTTCCATATATTTGCTGTCCCTCACCTACAATTTCCTTTATTACTGATATCTTGCATTGGTGTGGTACTTGTGTTAAAACTGATGAACTAATATTGGTACATTATTAACTGAAGTTCACAATTTACATTATGATTCATTTTCTGTGTTGTACAGTTCTTTGGGTTTTGCTAAATGCATAATGTCATGTACCCACCATTGTATATAAATTTATATATTTAATATAATTTGGAAACATATCATTGTTGAAATATTTATTATCCTCTCTTCTCTCTCTCTTCTTATTCTAAGACTCCTACTATGCATATATTGGTATGTCTCATAATATCTCTCAGATCTATGAGACTGTGTTCATTTTTCTTCAGTCTCTTTTCCTTTTTCTCTCTGTTCCTCAGACTAGATAATTTCAACTCTCTTATCTTCAAGTTTGATAATTCTTTCTTTTGCCTGTTCATATTTTATGTTTAAGTGCTCTAGTGATTCCTTTTCACCCTTTTAGCTATTGTATTTTCCTGCTTTAGAATTTAGATTTTATTTTTAAAAAGCAATCTCTACCTCATTAGTGATATTCTCTATTGGGTAAGACATCATTCTTCTCATTTCCTTTAGTTCTTTTACACTGTTTTCCTTTAGCTTTTAGAACATGTTTGAGAAGTTGATTTAAATAATTTGTCTAGTACATCCAATAGTGGGGCTTCTTCAGAGACAATATCTATCAGTTTCTTTTGAGTTTTCCTGTGCATGAGCTGTACTTCAGTTGAATGCCTTATAATTTTTGGTTGTAAACTAGACATTTTAAATATTATAATGTGGTAACTCTGGAAAACCTGGAAAACCCCTATTTCCACGGTTTGCTGTTGTTGCTTCTGAGAGCTGCATCCATCCATTTGTTTAGTAACTTCACAAAGTTTTTTTGAAACATCTGTATTCCCTGTCATATGTCGTTGCTGATGTCTATTCCATTATCTCATTGGTCATCCAGGATGTGACAGAAATATTCTTCAATACGTTTAGCTAAAAGATATATAAACTATTCTACTCTTTGAATGTTGGCATTGTGCTGTACACTCCTTCATTGCTTAGCCAGGCCTCCTATAACTCTTCTACAACCTTCTCCTCCTGCTCATGTGGAACCCAGTAGTCAGCCTTGGTGTGAGCCCAGGCTCCTCTCAGGTATTTTCTGAGTATATGTCTGGCCCTGGGCAAAGGCATTTCACTACAGATTCCCTGATATATATAGATATATATAGAATCCCTTCAAAGCCCAGGTTTTTGGTCTCTGCTGCTTTCTCTGTCTCCCTCCCCTTGCCTTAGGCATCTGAAGATAGTACATATCTTTAAATACTTTCAAAAGATGCCAGCCAGGAATCTATTTCAGCCTTAAGAGAGTTCCAAGAGGTATTAAACCAAGGAAAACCTATATGATGCTCCTTTAGGACAGACCAAACTAGTTACAACACAGAACCACAATTTTTTTAAAACAAAGTCTCTATTGCCCTCCCCCTTGGGCCTAGTGAGCTGTAGCAAGAATGCAGGCTGCTGTCCCCACAGCGACCACTGGTCTGGGAAATGAGATGTGGTGAGATGGTGAGCAAAATTGCCACTATGCTTAAGACTTAGCAGCCTCTGTCTTTATTTAGCACTTTCCTGGTTGATGTAAATTTTTAATTACATCTCAGCGTTCTAAAAAAGTTGATTCTGACTTTTTTGCCAGCTTAATGGTTGCTTCAGTGGAGGGACTGATTCTTGAGCTTTGTTTTCTGTCATTTTTCTTGAGGTTACTCGTACTCAGTTGAGTTTATAGATATGGACACCAAGTACCAGACAGATGAGTGTCTTGCTCAAGGACATGTAATAAGTTTATCACAGAGGCAAGATTAGAGTTGCTCTCTCACTAAATCACACATAATGCATAAGAAAAAACAGCATGTCGTCTAAACACTTGTGCCTATTAAATTAAACACCACCTATATCAAACAACCCCAAATCCATTATATAAGCATGACTTGTTTGCTGCAAAAGGTATTAACCTGCTATGATTAGCTTACACAGAAAATCAACTTATTAGAAGGAAAATGTGTAAATAACAAAATCTTTTCTTGAAGAAGAAGAAACCAAAAGAAGCAAAGAATCTGCAAAATTGACCTCACTGAAGTTTGGTTAGGATAACATCTCTGGAGCGGCCACCTCCGGCTACAGTTGATGCCATGCCTGGAATTTCAGTTCTACAATCAGGATAAATTCTAAATATCTCTGAATTTTTGTGTTACTCTTTCACTTTTTGAGTTTCTTCTCAAGAATATCCAATATACCCAACTTAGACATGTATCACCTTTGATTTTCATGATAGTAGGCAGGATTCTGCTTCCCATCATGACCCTCTTTCCGTAAAAAGGAAGGGTTTAGGAATGCCCATTACTAGACAATAATAATAATTAAAAAATACTATACTACATCCTTTTCACTTATTTTGTTTCACATTTTTTATTTAAGGAACTGTGTTACAAAGCAACTTTGTTGTTTCTTTCCTTTCTTGCACATTCTCTTAGCTTTACTCTTTTGGTCAACAATTGACACTTTTCAATAGAGAAATACAAATTTTATTTGTGCCTTTTATAAACAGGCAATTATGTTTATATAAATATAAATTATGTACTTACCTTAAGCACTATCCGTTCCCCGATGTTTACAAATTTAAGAGTTCAAAAAATCAGAGCCAATGAATCAACTAATTCAAATTATCTTTACCTTGGAGATATAATGGAAACATAGGTTTAGTCTAAGGAAATACATTTTTAAATGTGATGGTCTAAAAGAACAGACCAACAATAATGCTCAGTATGTGATATAACAGTGGTAAACTAGCTTAGCTAATTTTCCAAAATATCAGTAAATATATAAATGTTCATGTATTGAGAAGGAATTTTCCAAGCCATAACAATTTACAAAATTCAAGTATACAAATTATATATATATTTGAAGCAGTAATACATTCACATACTTCAAATACCTAAGGATGAGCAGAGAAGGTTCTTTACCAACTTTGTTCCTTGGTAACTTAGTTACTCTCCTCCAATCGAAATTAAAATGCTTACTTCGGAGTTCTGGGAAGATGGCAGCATGAGCAGGGCGGCCGAAATCTCCTCCCCAAACAATATATATCTATGAAAATACAGCAAATACAACTATTCCTAAAAGAGAGACCAGAATACACAGGAAAGCACATAGTGTGCATCTGCACCTGAGAGGAATGGGCACACCGTGAGGCGGGTAAGATATGGAGCCGCATTCCGGCAGGACCAGAGCACTCCCCCACCCCAGCGCACCGGCAGAAGGAGAGGATTCAGAGAGGAGAGGGAGTGGAAGAACAGGCCTACGAAATAAACAGCCCTGGTGATCTGCACTGGGAGCGCTGACACACATCGTGCGGTGTAGTGGGGATTGGAGAGGAAGAAGGTGCAGGTTTTGAGCTAAGAATGTGCCTGCGTCCTTGCAGCCCGCTCCTGGGACAAAAGAAAAGTGTGCGCTTTTTTTCAGTGGTCTTATGACCGTCCAAGCACACTCAGCCCAGCAGACTGGGAGTCCTGAGGAATTTCGGACCCCTTGGCTGGCGACTGGGAAAAAGTAGCCACACTGAAACTTCATACAGAGAACAATAGCCTCCCATTCATTGCCACGTAGCCAGAGCTGCAAAAGGACCAGTGGAGTGCAGCGGCCGTGGCTGCGAAATAGTGGAGCAACAGCGCCACCTACAACATCCTTACAGAATCTACTCCCGGTGGGATTTTTTTTCTTTTTTTTTCCTTTCTTTTTTTTTTCTTTTATTTCTCTTAATCTTTTTTCTCTTTTCTTTCCCTTCTTTCTTTTTTTATTTTTAAAGTCTTAAAGAGCCCAGCTGACATACGTGGCACCTGCCAGCGACCACTTCTATCGTCATGAAAAGACAGAGGAATATGATAAAGACAAAGCTCAACAAGAAAACACCAGAGAGGGAGCCTGAAGGGATGGAAATGCACAATCTTCCTGAAAAAGAATTCAGAATAAAAGTCATAACCATGCTGATGGATCTACAGAGAAATATGCAAGAGCTGAGGGAGGAAGTGAGGGAAGTCAGGAAAGACAATGCAGAAATGAGACAAGCCATCAACGAGCTCAGCAGCAGACTGGACGAGATGCAAGAGACTGTTAATGGAATAGAAATCAGAGAACAGGAATACAGAGCAGCTGAGGCAGAGAGAGATAAAAGGATCTCTAGGAATGAAAGAATATTAAGAGAACTGTGTGACCAATCCAAACGGAACAATGTTCGCATTATAGGAGTACCAGAAGAAGAAGAGAGAGGAAAAGGGATTGAAAGTGTCTTTGAAGAAATAATTGCTGAAAACTTCCCCAAGCTGGGGAAGGAAATAGTCTCTCAGACCATGGAAGCCCACAGATCTCCCAACACAAGGGACCCAAGGAAGACAACACCAAGACACATAGTAATTAAAATGGCAAAGAACAAAAATAAGGACAGAGTATTAAAAGCAGCTAGAGAGAGAAAAAAGATAACTTACAAAAGAAAACCCATCAGATTATCATCAGACTTCTCAACAGAAACCTTACAGGCCAGCAGAGAATGGCATAATATATTTAATGTAATGAAATAGAAGGGCCTCGAACCAAGAATATTGTATCCAGGACGATTATCATTTAAATATGACAGAGGGATTAAACAATTTTCAGACAAATGAAAGTTGAGAGAGTTTGCCTCTCATAAACCAACACTACAGGATATCTTAAATGGACTGCTATAGAGGGAAGCACCCCTAAGGCTAAAAAAATGTCACCAGAGAAAATAAAATCATAGCAAAGAAAGCAGACCATCCAAATACTAACTAAAGGCAAAGAATAAAACACCTATTATATAAAGAATGGAGGAGGAAGAATAAGAAGGGAGAGATAAAGAAACATCAGACAGTGTTCACAATAACTTAACAAGAAAGTTAAGTTAGATTGTTAGATAGTAAAGAAGCAAACCTTGAAACTTTGGTAACCACAAATCTAAAGCCAGCAATGGCAATAAGTACATATCTATCAATAATCACCCTAAATGTAAATGGACTGAATGCACCAATCAAAAGACACAGAGGAACAGAGTGGATAAAAAAGGAAGACCCATCTATATGCTGCCTACAAGAAACTCACCTCAAACCCAAAGGTATACACAGACTAAAAGTGAAGAGATGGAAAAAGATATTTCATGCAAACAACAAGGAGAAAAAAGCAGGTGTTGCAGTACTTGTATCAGACAAAATAGAATTCAAAATGAAGAAAGTAGCAAGAGATAAAGAAGGACATTACATAATGATAAAGGGGTCAATCCAACAAGAGGATATAACCATTATAAATATATGTGCACCCAACATGGGAGCGCCAGCATATGTGAAACAAATACTAACAGAATTAAAGGAGGAAATAGACAGCAATGCATTCATTTTAGGTGATTTCAACACAGCACTCACTCCAAAGGACAGATCAACCAGACAGAAAATAAGTGAAGACACAGAGGCACTGAACAACACACTGAACAGATGGACCTAACAGACATCTACAGAACTCTACACCCAAAAGCAACAGGATACACATTCTTCTCAAGTGCACATGAACATTTTCCAGAATAGACCACATACTAGGTCACAAAAGGAATCTCAGTAAAGTCAAAAATATTGAAATTCTACCAACCAACTTCTCAGATCACAAAGGTAAAAAACTACAAATAAATTTTAGAAAGAAAACAAAAAGACTCTCAAATACATGGAAACTTAACAACATACTCCAAATTAATCAATGGGTTAATGACCAAATCAAAACAGACATCAAAAAATATATGGAGACTAAAGACAACAAAAACACAAAGCCACATCTTCAGTGGGACGCAGCAAAGGCAGTTCTAAGAGGAAACTATATTGCAATCCAGGCCTATTTAAAGAAGGAAGGACAATCCCAAATGAATAGTTTAAAGACACAATTAATGAAATTAGAAAAAGAAGAATAAAAGAGACCCAAAGTCACCAGAAGGAGGAACATAATAAAGATCAGAGAAGAAATAAATAAAATTGAGAAGAATAAAACAAGAGGAAAAATCAATGAAACCAAGAGCTGGTTCTTTGAAAAAATAAACAAAATAGATAAATCCCTAGGCAGACTCATTAAGAGAAAAAGAGAATCTAAACACATAAACAGAATCAGAAATGAGAAAGGAAAAATAATGACAGACCCCACGGAAATACAAAAAATTATAAGAGAATATTATGAGAATCTATATGCTAACAAGCTGGAAAACAGAGAAGTGGACAACTTCTTAGAAAAATACAACCTTCCAAGACTGACGAAACAAGAAAAATAAAAAACTAAACAGACCAATCACCAGCAACGAAATTGAAGAGGTAATCAATAAACTACAGAAGAACAAAACCCCCAGACCAGATTGATTCACCTCTGAATTTTACCAGACGAATAGAGAAGAAATAACACCCATTCTCCTTAAAGTTTTCCAAAAAATAGAAGAGGAGGGAATACTTCCAAACTCATTCTATGAAGCCACCATCACTCTAATACCAAAACCTGGCAGAGACTTCACCAAAAAAGAAAATTACAGACCAATATCCCTGATGAACATAGATGCAAAAATATTCAACAAAATATTAGCAAACTGAATTCAAAAATACATAAAGAGGATCATACACCATGATCAAGTGGGATTCATCCCAGGGATGCAAGGATGGTACAACATTCGAAAATCCATCAACATCATCCACCACATCAACAAAAAAATAACAAAAACCACATGATCTTCTCCATAGATGCTGAAAAAGCATTTGACAAAATTCAGCATCCATTCATGCTTAAAACTCTCAACAAAATAGTTATAGACGGCAAGTACCTCAACATCATAAAGGCCATATATGACAAACCCACAGCTAACATCATACTTAACAGTGAGAAGCTGAAAGCTTTTCATCTAAGATTGGGAGCAAGACAGGGATGCCCACTCTCTCCACTGTTACTCAACATAGTACTGCAGGTCCTAGCCATGGCAATCAGACAAAACAAAGACATACAAGGCATCCAGATTGGTAAAGAAGAAGTCAAATTGTCAATATTTGCAGATGATATGATATTATACATAAAATACCCTAAAGACTCCACTCCAAAACTACTAGAACTAATATCCGAATTCAGCAAAGTTACAGGATTCAAAATTAACACACAGAAATCTGTTGCTTTCCTATACACTAATGATGAACTAACAGAAAGAGAAATCAGAAAAACAATTCCATTCACAATTGCACCTAAAAGAATAAAATACCTAGGAATAAACCTAACCAAAGAAGTGAAAGACCTCTACTCTGAAAACTAGAAGACACTCCTAAGAGAAATTAAAGAGGACACTAACAAATGGAAATGCATCCCATGCTCTTGGCTAGGAAGAATAAATATTGTAAAAATCGCTATACTACCTAAAGCAATCTACAGATTCAACGCAATTCCTATCAAACTACCAACAGCTTTCTTCAATAAACTGGAACAAATAATTTAAAATTCATATGGAACCACAAAAGACCCCAAGTAGCCAAAGCAATCCTGAGAAGGAGAAATAAAACAGGGGGTATTAAGCTCCCTAACTTCAAGCTCTACTACAAAGCCACAGTAATCAAGACAATTTGGTACTGGCACAAAAACAGACCCACAGACCAGTGGAACAGAATAGAAAATCCAAACATTAACCCAAACATATACAGTCAATTAATATTTGATAAAGGAGCCCTGGATATACAATGGGGAGAGGACAGCCTCTTCAGCAGCTGGTGTTGAGAAAACTGGAGAGCTACATTTAAGAGAATGAAACTGGATTACTGTCTAATCCCGTACACACAAGTAAATGCAAAATGGATCAAAGACCTGAATTTAGGTCATGAAACCATAAAACTCTTAGAAAGAAACATAGGCAAAAATCTCTTGGACATAAATATGAGCGACTTCTTCATGAACATATCTCCCCAGGCAAGGGAAACAAAAGCAAAAATGAACAAGTGGGACTCTATCAAGCTGAAAAACTTCTGTACAGCAAAGGACACCATCAGTAGAACCAAAAGACATCCTACAGTATGGGAGAATATATTCATAAATGACATATCCGATAAGGGGTTGACATCCAAAATATATAAAGAACTACGGACCTTAACAAAAAAAAAGCAAATAATCCAATTAACAAATGGGCAGAGGACATGAATAGACACCTCTTTAAAGAAGAAATTCAGATGGCCAACAGGCACATGAAAAGATGCTCCACATCGCTAATCATCCGAGAAATGCAGATTAAAACCACAATGAGATATCACCTCACACCAGTGAGGATGGCCAACATCCAAAACATGAACAACAACAAATGTTGGTGAGGATGTGGAGAAAAGGTATCCCTTCTACACTGCTGGTGGGAATGCAAGTTAGTTAAACCATTGTGGAAAGCAGTATGGAGGTTCCTCAAAAAACTCAAAATAGAAATACCATTTGACCCAGGAATCCCACTCCTAGGAATTTACCCTAAGAATGCAGCTGTGCAGTTTGAGAAAGATATATGCACCCCTATATTCATCACAGCACTGCTTACAATAGCCAAGAAATGGAAGCAACCTAAGTGTCCATCAGTAGATGAATGGATAAAGAAGATGTGGTGCATATACACAATCAAATATTATTCAGCCATAAGGAGAAAACAAATCCTACCATTTGCAACAACATGGATGGAGCTAGAGGGTATTATGCTCAGTGAAATGAACGAGGTGGAAAAAGACAAGTATCAAATGATTTCACTCATATGTGGAGTATAAGAACAAAGAAAAACACTGAAGGAACAAAACAGCAGCAGACTCACAGAACCCAAGAACAGACTAATAGTTACCAAGGGGAAAGGGACTGGCGAAGATGGGTGGGAAGGGTGGGACAAGGGGGAAAAAGGGGCATTATGATTAGCAGACATAATGTTGGGGGGCACGGGGAGGGCTGTACAACTCAGAGAAGACACATAGTGATTCTGTAGCATCTCACTACGCTGATGGACAGTGACTGCAATGTGGTTGGTGTGGGGGACCTGATGAATGGGGTAGTTTAATGACCATAATATTGCACATGTAATTGTAGATTAATGATACCAAAATAAAATATTTAAATTAATTAATTATTTAATTAAATTAAAAAAAAAAAAGAAATGGGCTGGGATATGAATAGACATATTTCCAAAGAAGAAACTCACATGGTCATCAGGCACATGAAAAGATGCTCCACATCACTCATCATTAGAGAAATGCAGTTTAAAACCATAATGAGATATCACTTCACAACAGTGAGGATGGCCAACATCCAAAACACAAACAACAACAAATGTTGGCGAGGATGTGGAGAAAGGGGAACCCTCCTACACTGCTGGTGGGAATGCAAATTAGTTCAACCATTGTAAAAAGCAGTATGGAGGTTCCTCAAAAAACTCAAAATAGAAATACCATTTGACCCAGGAATCCCACTCCTAGGAATTTACCCTAAGAATGCAGCAGTGCAGTTTGAAAAAGATATATGCACACCTATGTTTATCGCAGCAGTATTTACAATAGCCAGGAAATGGAAGCAACCTAAGTGTCCATCAGTAGATGAGTGGATAAAGAAGAGGTGGTACATATACACAATGGAATATTATTCAGCCATAAGAAGAAAACAAATCCTACCATTTGCAACAACATGGATGGAGCTAGAGGGTATTATGCTCAGTCAAATAAGCCAGGTGGAAAAAGACAAGTATCAAATGATTTCACTCACATGGGGAGTATAAGAACAAAGAAAAAACTCAAGGAACAAAACAGCAGCAGACTCACAGAACCCAAGAATGGACTATAGTTACCAAAGGGAAAGGGACTGGGGAAGATGGGTGGGAAGGGAGGGATAAGGGGGAAAAGGGGCATTACGATTAGCAGATGTAATGTTGGTGGGGCATAGGGATGGCTGTACAACTCAGAGAAGACCAGTAGTGATTCTATAGCATCTCACTACGCTGATGGACAGTGACTGTAATGGGGTTGGTGGGGGGGACCTGATGAAGAGGGTAGTTTAATCACCATAATATTGCACATGTAATTGTAGATTAATGATACCAAAATAAATTATTTAAAAAAACCTCCTAAATTTGAACTAAAAATAAGTACATAAATAAAATGCTTACTTCTACCTTAACAGTAATATTCCACAAAAAATTGTTTCCTCTCAGATTTTCAATCAAGATGCAAAGCAAAAGTCACCTCACCATTCAGGCCTCTTTCTGAGTTACTACCATCCACTTCGAGGGCTACAATACTGGAGTAAGTCAGAGTTGAGAACCTTTTCTCAGGTTGTTTGACTGGTATTATTTTCCTGTACTCCTTTTGAGTTTTCTCCATTCTACTGTTCCAAGAGCAGAAATGATTTTATTTCCTATCTATGTTTATTTACTTAGTCATGAATTCTTTTGCACTTTGTTTTATGGTATAAATTTTGTGTTTTGGGTTCTTTAGACTTTACCCCTAGTATTCAAAGAAAACTTGATATCCAGAAGAAATATTTTAGTTTTTAAGAGTCTCAGTTCTTGCATTTGAAAATTTCATCTGGATCCTCTTTCTATTTGAGTGGAAGTTAGGAAGTCCAGTGGAGAACTGGTGTATGTACCTAAGCAGAAGACCTTATCTAACTACACCTACTTCTCATGGAGTGAAAATAAAAGCCTTCGTTGACACATGTTAAGCTCAGTTTATGAGTGATATGGGGTTAAAATCTCAATTATGCAAGACCAGATGTCAACTTGTGTGTTTTAAGGCCCAGTACATGTCTATCTTAGGGAATGTCCAATGTGTAAACAAAAAGAATATACATTCTGCCATTCAGGATGTAGTGTTCTATAAATGTAAATTAGGTTAGGTTGGTAGATATTGTTTTTCAAATAGTCTATATCCTTACTGATTTTCTTTCTTTTTAAAAATTATGGTGATATATCCAGCTATGTTTAGGCATTTGACCACTTTTCATTTCACTTTTCAGTTTTTGCCTCACATATATTGAAGCTATGCTATTAGATACTATGCATTTATGACTGTCATATGTTCATGATGATTTGATTCTTTCAACATTATAAGAAGCTTGTATTTATCTCTACTAGTATTACTTGTACTAAAACTTTCTTAGTCTGATTTTAATAAAGTCAACCCAGCTTTGTTATGGTCTTCTCTTCCCCTGATAATTTTCATTGTTCTGAAATATACTTTATCTGATATTAATACAGCCATTGCTGTTTTTTAGGAACTGATATTTGCATGGACTATTACCACCCCTTTCCTTTCAAACTACCTATGTCATTGCATTGGCAGTAATTTTCTTGTAATTGGCAAATTATTGGATCATATTTTAAATATTACTCCAATCTCTTTTAATTAGTGTATTTAGACTATTTGCATTTAGGATAATTATTGATATGTGAGAGCATAGTTCTACCATTCCAGTTTTTTTTTGTTTGTTATTCTGTTTCTCATTGATCTGTTTCTCTTTTCTTACCTTCCTGTGGTTATTTAAATATTTATTTATAGTGATTTTTTTATTGAGGCATAGTTGATATAAAATCTTACATTGGTTTCAAGTATACAACACAGTGGTTCATCCCCTCACTAGTGCAGTTACTATCTGTCAACATAGAAAGATGTTGCAGAATCATTGGCTACATTGTCCATGCTCTACTACCATCCCTGTGACTAACATATTATTATTGAGAATTTTTGTGCACCTTTAGCCTCTTCACCTCCCCACCCACCCACCTCAACCCTTCCCATAGGTAACTACCAGTCACTTCTCAGTGTCAAGTCTACTACTATTTTGTTCATTTTGTTTTTAGATTCCACATATAAGTGAAATCATATGGTATATCTCTTTCTCCACCTGGCTTATTTAAGTTAGCATAATTCTCTCTAGATTTATCCATGTTGCTGCAAATGTCAGGATTTCTTTCTTTTTTATGGCTGAATAATAATCCATTGTCTTTATGTACCACATCTTCTTTATCCATTCATCTGTTGATAGATACTTTGGTTGCTTCCATATCTTGGCTATTGTAAATAATGAGGCAATAAACATAGGGGTGTGTATATCTTTCAGGATCAGGGATTTTGTTTTTTTCAGATAAATTCCTAGAAGTGGAATTACTGGGTCATATGGTATTTCTATATTTAGTTTTTTGAGGAACCTTCATAGTGCTTTCTACAGTGGCTGCACCAATTTTCATTCCCACCAACAGTGTATAGGAGGGTTCCCTTTTCTCCACACCCTTGCCAACACTTGTTCTTTCTTTTCTTTTGGATAGTGGCCATTCTGACTGGTCTGAAGTGATATCCCATTGTGCTTTTGATTTGAATTTCCCTGGTGATTAGTGATGTGGAGCATCTTTTCATGTGCCTGTTGGTTACCTGTATTACTTCTTTGGATAAATGTCTGTTCAGTCCTCTGCCAATTTTTAAATTGGGTCATTTGTTTTTATGATGTTGAGTCATACGAGTTCCTTATACATTTTGATCTTAACCCCTTATCAGATAACTCATTTATGAATATATTCCTCCATACATAGGTTGCTCATTTGTTCTGCTGATGGTGTCCTTTGTTGAACACAAGCGTATTCATTTGATGTAGTCCCACTTGTTTATTTTTGCTTCTGTTTCCCTTGCCTGAGGAGATGTAGGCAGGAACAAGTTGATCATGTTTATATGCAAGAGATTTTTGCTTTCGTTTTCTTCTAAGAGTTTTATGGTTCCAATGTCTTCCATTTATGTCTTTAATCCATTTCGAGTTTACTTTTGTGTATGGAGTTAAACAGTAATCCAATTTCATTCTCTTTCAAATAGCTGTCCCATTTTCCCTATTTAGAATGTTTTTTTAGTTTTTTGTTCTGTATGATTTTCTTAGTTTTTGCTCTATGCGCTATGAAGTATGTGTATAACTTATCACAATATACTGGTATTGACCTCTCCCACTTTGAGTGCAGTGTAAGGGGAAAGTGGAAAATTTTCAGCTATTTTTTTTAGTATTTTTGTTCTCTCCCCCAGTACTCCAATGAGATATATATTTAACTTCTCAATACTGTCATACAGGTCACAGAGGCACTTTTTTCTATCTGTACTTCATTTAGGATAGTATCCATTGCTATACATTTAAGTTCATAGACATTATGTTTTTTAATGTTTAATCTGCTGGTTGTCCCATCCAATAAACTTTTTACTTCACCTAGTATATATTTCAGCTCTAGAAGTTCTATTTGTTCCTTCTGTACATTTTTCTTTCTCTCCTCATCATTTAGTTCATTATTTTCCTTAAATACCTAAGGATACTTATAACAGCTGTTTTCAGTTCTTTTCTGGTGATTCAATCATCTATGTCTTTTATGTTTCTTTGTAGACTGACTTTCTCTCAGTATAGGTCACATTGTTCTGCTTCTTGGCATGCCTAATGACCTTTGATTAGATGGTAGACATTTGTAAATATAATGTTTAATGTATTTTCCCCTTACATTAAAGTGTTTTTAATTATATTTAAACAGGCAGTTAAGTTAAACATCAGCTAGATCCATTTGAAGCTTGTTTTTATTTTAATTAATTAATCAATTAATTTACTTACTGAAGCACATGCAATAAAAAGCACAAATTTCAGTGTACAACTTGATGCATTTTGACATATGTGTACACTCATATAACCATCCCCTAGCTCAAGATATCAAACATTCTTGCTGATTTTTTTCTCCTTCACCTATTTGACCCATGCCTCCACTTCACTCCCCTTACAGCAACTACCAGACTGTCCTCTGTGTCTATGAGCCTTTTCCTTTGTTTTGTTTTTTAGATTCCACATAAGTAAAATCATAAGGTACTTCTCTTTTTCTATCTAATTTATTCACTTAGCATAATGTCCTCTAGGTATAACTATCTTTGTTGTTGTTGTTTACAAATGTTGTTAGGATATGTCTGTAGTACCCTTTATTCTGGAGCTAATTTAGTTCTACTCTTAAGGTGTGAACACTTTGGGGTCTCTACTGAGTATGCTGTAGTAAAAAGAAGCTTTCTTTTAGCTGGTTGGTCAGAATTTGAATGTCTCCCAACCAGAGCTTCCAGTATTGTTCTTGGTCCAGCCTCATGGAGTTGCATCCTATGGGTGTACAGCTTTTTATTGAGCAAAAATCTCAAACAGTTCCCTCTGCAGATTTCCAGAGCTCTTCCTTTGTGCTATTCTTTCCTTCCAGCACTCTGCCCTACAAATTCCAGCCACCTAAACCTTCTTAAATTCCAGTTCCTGTATCCTAAATTTTGGGACACCACTGGTCTGGGCTCCTAGGCTCACCTTCTTTGTTCCTCTGTCTGAGATATTGTTATATTCCTACACTCATCACAATCCTATGCTGCATGTTGGTCTGTGTCTGAAAACAGTATTTTATCTTTGTCTTCTAGTTTTCTAATTGTTTCTGGAGGGCAAATAAGTCCACTACTAGCTATTGTATCAAAGCAAGAAGAAAATGTTATCTTGCTTTTCTAATAAACCAAATTTACCATATGCTGTAAGTAAAACAATCACTTATGGTAATTTATGCTGTGTCTTTATTTATCAGCAGTTGCCTTCCTTAGTTTGATTTTGTCTAAACCATAAATTTAATGTCCGTTTATACTTGTTTTGTCAATCTTTTATATGTATACTTATAATACATGTATGTATATGAATGTATGTATATATGTGTGTATATACATATAAAATTTTATCCCTAGTTTTATCATTAGTGACATCATGTTTAAAATCTACCAAAATTTCACTTAAACTATGTATAAAAATAACAAATGATAAGTCTTCAAGGATGTGTGTTCTCTCTCATATATTTTGCCAAGGTGGGTAAGGACTCAAATTCAATGGTCCAGTGAAGCATATAGTTTTTAAAATAATGTATAAGAAACGGAAACAAGATATGAAAAAACTGAAATCAATATTTGTGGCCTTTGAAAGGAAAGACAATATTTTTAAAAGAAGCTACTCAGTTTTTTCCATAATGATTTTTCACTCTACTACAAATAATGCTTTAACTGGTGCATGTGTGTATTGCTTATGATTATCTGATTCCTCATTATTTCCCTAGGAAATATTATCAAACCATATATATCTGTTTAATTTACAATGGTATGAAATAGAAAGTACAGATTTGTGATAGTTTATTTCAGTCAAAAGGAATAGTCACTAAGATTACCTCAAGGGATAAATAATGAGTGCCATATATGGCAATAAAACAAACAGTAGTTTTACAGGATTGCAGAAATAATTGTACAACTGTACAATTTGAGATGCAATGCAGTTTAGGAACTGAGAGTACCCAATCCTCTGGGGGTCCATATTTTCATATTAGTCCCTCAACATCATGCATTCATTAAGCCTTCTTCATTGTGACAATTCCATTCCCCTTGTCTTTACTTCTATAATTATTACTACCAACAAACTGCCTCAGTCTCTACTTTGTGTATCTTTTGTGCTTGTATTTTCTTTGTTATGATTTCTTTTCATTTGTTGTTTCTGCTTACTCATAATTTTACCTCTGTATGAGTCACTTTCAGCTTCTATTGTTACTGGCAGATGATAGGTTTTCTCCATATTTAATAGTTTAACTTGCCTGGTTCATCACTTCTGTTTTGATAGAGCTTTTTTCATGTTGGGTATGTTTATAAGACACTGGAAACCTTAGAAAAAGGCTGGATATAGCATAAGAACATATTCCCTCAGAAGTGGCTGTGTTATTGGCAGAAACTGATGTAAAAAATACTATTCAGATTTTCTCTTCCTAGGAATAATTTCAGATATTTCAGTTCCTGCAGAAGCAGGAACTAATTAATATATTAGTTAAGCAGATTATTTAGTTTTCAATTAACAAAACAAACTTGAATAGCTTAAGTAAAAAAAAATGGATGCAAAACTAGTAATTGAAATGAAACTACAGTGGCTCAGTTTCCAGGTTCAAATAAATGGCTGAACAGCAGGAATCCCACTCCTAGGAATTTACCCCAAGAATGCAGCAGCCCAGTTTCAAAAAGACAGATGCACCCCTATGTTTATTGCAGCACTATTTACAATAGCCAAGAAATGGAAGCAACCAAAGTGCCCATCAGTAGATGAATGGATTAAGAAGATGTGGTACATATACACAATGGAATATTACTCAGCCATAAGAAAAAAACAAATCCTACCATTTGCAACAACATGGATGGAGCTGGAGGGTATTATGCTCAGTGAAATAAGCCAGGCCGAAAAAGACAAGTATCAAATGATCTCACTCATATGTGGAGTATAAGAACAAAGAAAAAAAAAACTGAAGGAACAAAACAGCAGCAGACTCACAGAACCCAAGAATGGACTAATAATTACCAAAGGAAAAGGGACTGGGGAAGAAGGGCGGGAAGGGAGGGATAAGAGGGTAAAAGGGGCATTACGATTAGCAGACATAGGGTGGGGGGGCACAGAGAGGACTGTACAGCTCAGAGAAGACAAGTAGTGATTCTCATCTCACTACACTGATGGACAGTGACTGTAATAGGGTTGGTGGGGGGGACCTGATGAAGGGAGTAGATTAATCATCACAATATTGCTCATGTAATTGTAGGTTAATGATACCAAAATAAAATAAATTGTAAAAAAATAATAATAAAAAATAAAAAATAAAATAAATAAAAATAATAATAATAAAAAAAAAAGAAAGGCAAGAACATTTGAGAACCATGGTCTTTGATACTGTCAGAATTGTCTCTTCAGCTTTCCTCTCTCCTTTTTTCTTTACTGTGCTTTATTCTGTAAGCCTGGTTTTTTTCTGTAAAATGAAGGGTATGGCCACCAACAATTCTAGAAGTATAACCTTATGTCCCTGTGACTAGAAAGGAAAAGTCTGTTAACTATTAGCTCCAGTTAGAAAAATTTAAAAAAGTGTCTGTCTCAGTTTTTTTAAGTGTGTACGTCCTGACCATCAATGGTGCCCCTAATGGTAGGGTCACATGGAAGTTCCTTTTCAGTCCATATAACTAAAGTGGAAAGAGGAGAAACAATTCCTTAAGAGAAGATGGTAGTATAGTCATAATAATGACAGTAAATAAATTGAAGATTATTATAGTGACTAATCTATTAATAAACATTTATTCTTGTTATCCTGAGTGCACATTCGTAACATGTTTACACACTAATCTGCATTGCAAATTTAAGTAAAGAGTACACTTGTAAAACCTGATTCCTTTTTAAAATGGGATTTATAATAAAAGTAGATTAATGCATTTATGAATGCATTCAAAATCAAAGCATTACTATGACTCTTATCTATAAAATTCTAAACAGCTGAATTGTAAAAATATGCAGTAAATTCTTCAATTGTTTGGAAATGTATTCTAGATGTAGTTTGGTGGTACAATTTCAATGTGTAACTTAAAGCATTTAAATTAGTAAAAGACATTTTCAATGCTAATTACTTGCTGCAGTCTTGATAATTTGAAGCATCTTCAAATCTGCATGTATATTAGATAAATAAACATCTGTGAATTTGAAAATTGTGTGATATTTTAAAAAATAGTTTCTTAAGGCTTAAAATATTTGTATTCAATAGTGTTATCTTGACCCTAAATTTTCATAAAACATCTATTAGATCCCTAAAATAAGTCTCAGGTCAATATTTAAGATATATTGCTATTATTTATGCTATAATTTATTACGTAAAATTATATAACTTCTCATATAGAATGAATATTTTAAAGGTCAGATGAATGTTTAGATACCATAATGTCAAGCTTCTTTCTTGTCTCAGACACACATGAACTAACATTTATAATTCTCAGTAATCTGGGACTGAAATACAAGATGGAATTGCATAAAAATTTCTTATTAGTTACACGATCCAATTTCAAAATTTTATCTAAAAATATGGCCTTTGAATATAATACATAATTATATCTCTGGTCAAGGATATGACCAATCTTCTAATAAAATTAATATCATGGGTCTATTACAATGAGTGAAGGTTGAGATATTTTTATCATCTCTATTAACACTACTAATAATGACAAAATTATGGGGATAAAATAGGATCTAGACTTAGAGCAAGAGGGAGAGAAGAACGAAGGACAGGTGGAAGGAAGGAAAAGATGGAAGGAAATCTATGCTCACAGAAATTGTAATTATTTCTTTGTAATTAAAGCTTCACTAAATTTGAACCAAAATAATTTTAAAATTGAATTTTCATATCAAGAGAAGACATACAATACTAGAAAGTAGTATTGAAGAAGAGCTACATGTGATAGCAAAAATTTTAAACTACAGAAAATTCTGCTAATCTCCCACAAAGACAAAAGACACAACAACTATGAAAGAAAGAGAATCATACTTTCACTGAATTTTTCATTTGCATAAATATAAGTTATAGCATGGGAGAATATCTAACGAACAGAAAGAAAATAATTGTAAGGCAAAAATAAATGTTTAAGCAAAATATCATTCATATGGGAAGATAAAGAGTAACATTTTCAGCTATACAAGTTGTGTTAAACGGGACTTTTTTGGTTATCAGTGATAAAAACCAATCCACAATAGTTTATATAACTAAAAATTCCACATATAGCCTTTGAGAATGGCTATATTGAAGAGTTCAAAAATTTTCCTTAAGAATTTTATTATCTCCCCATTTCGGTTCTGTGTTTGCATCATTCTTAGTGTGAGAGCAAGAGAAACTCCATTTTAAAAAAGGTCATCTTAAGAAGGAGGCCTCAAACCCGACCTAGTTCTAAGAAAACTTTGTCAGTCAGGCAAAAGGAGTTTCCTGTTACTCACAGGTTGGTCAAGCTTCTTATTTTTTTCAAGCCTTCAACTGATTTTGGAGTGTAGAATAGCTCCTCATGGGTCACACTTTGTACTTTAGCTTTGTGGGAAAATGGAAGTTTCTGACCAGGATTCCCACCTGGCCTTAATAGTGCACACTGTATCCTGTTTGCACGTCTATGGAATGTTTTACCAGGGACAGAGCAGGTGGTCAGTCATGGGATTGTAGGTCTAGGGTACGGGTGGAGAGGACTGCCTATGTTCCTGGTACGTAGTTGGTAAGGCATCCACCAATCACCACAGACCTGCCCAGAGAGTTGCTCCTGGAGCATGGTAGCAGGGGGCTGGCCGCTACTGGGAGAGTGGAGAGAGAACTGTAGAGCCCCAGTGCTCCTGGAGAATTAAGCCCAAGTGTGGAAGCAGGGAGCTTGGAGGGAGGGAGGTGAGGAGAGCCTGAGGCCTACTGAGTAGAGGATCAAGCTCATGCTGAGGAGCAGAACCTGTAGCAGGCCTGGGCAGTGCGATTGAGCCAGCTGTGTATCAAGCTGCCTGTGACCACAGTGAGAATAAACGCAGTAACCCCCTTTTCCCCCCAACTTTTTTACCCTTGCCTTTCTTCGGTCTCACCAAATTCATAGAGAACTTGCTCCAGGCATGAAACCCCCTCCTTGGGGAGCTACAACCTTTATAGGTCTGTTGGGAGTTGAGTCTAGTTTTAGGCCTAGAAAAAAAAGATTGGTGCTCAGGGTGGGTTCTAAGGACAGTAAGCATTGTTTTACAAAGCCACTGCCTCAGGGAGGGCCTTTAAAGTTTTCTCAGACAACACATGGTTAATCCCCTTAGACAGTAGTGAGGAGGCTGCTACCAATGGAGGTGAAGAGATGGTTTCTTATGTGGATAGAAAGGTCATTTCCACTGAAGATAGAGAAGGTATTTCTATTGGCAAAGAAAACTCATTAGAATTTAGGGGGTCAATGCCTCCAGTTTCATCAGAGTCTTCACACACGTCCCCACTCCAACTTTCAGGTTCCTATTCCTTCCCAGTCAATTCCTTCACTTTAAGAGTAGATATCCTGAAAGGCTGGGAGTTCAACTTGTGTTGTAATTCAGCCAGGTACAAGATGCAATTCTACATTTGATTTTTGTCAATTGCAGCCATGTGGTTACAGGATATAAGGGTCTGCTTCAGGGCACACATAGAAGCTTTCAGGTTATTTATGCAGTATTTCAGCTGGGAATTTGAATCCCTGAGCTCACCCTTTTCTTTTCCCACTTTATCCAGTGACTTTAGGAGCAACCATATAATCATTATACTCACTAGTTTAAGAGAAATCTTTGAAGGTATCATATACACAGTTCTAGTTCCTTTTTTCCTGTAAGTGGTTGATTAGGAGTATTCAATGATAGTATTTGTACATTTCCATTGCCAGATTTTGCCAAGGAATATCAGTGCTCTCTTTACTACTGGAAATAGAGGCATCTTTAAAACTAATCAGATTAAAGTGCTCATTCCAGAACCCCCTGAACCAACTCAGAAAATGCATTGTTAAAATTCTGTTCCTCTAAAACCATTCTTGTTACCAAAATCTGTATTAGTAAGAGTTTTCCAGAGAATCATAATTAATAATATGTGTGTATAGTCAACCTTAAAAATAAAAGTTATTTTACTAGCAAAATGAGTTTATTCAGGAATAGTAGAGGCATTGCAATTTGGGACAAGCAAATTATAGCAAACTATGGGCAAGTCTAAAATAAAATAGGAAGGTCAGCCTTTATTAGGGTTTAGGAGGAAATTTGAGGAGGGTTGTTCTGAACAAAATTCATTGGAGAAGAACAAAAGTTTGAGGTTGTGGAGGTTTCTTATTGGCTGCAAGTGGTGATTAGTGTGTTGTTAGAGCAGGCAAAGATCTTCCTTCTTTTTCTTAAAAAGGAAGAGATGAAATTCCTATGTGAAAAGTGTCCTCCTTTGTCAGGATAAGATTTATCGTCCTTGTTCGTGCTGGTTATTCAGGCTACAAGGAGTAGTATGTGCATGAAAGCTCCCCCTTCAGACTTCCTGACACAATTTTAAATAAGGTTTCCTCTACTTATTTTCACAATAATATGTGTGTGTGTGTGTGTATACATATATATAGTACTTCAGCTTGGAATTTGAATTGGAAACCCAAGCAAGCCAATGACAATTCTGAAGGACTAAAAACCAAGAGAACTGATGATATTGTTCCAGTCTGAAAGTGGGCATGCTTGAGATCTAGGAAGGGTGAATATTTCAGTTCTAGTATGGAGATGGGAAAAAACAATGTCCCAGTTTAAAGGCAATAAGGCAAAACAAATTCCCTTTTACAGAAGGATCAGTCTTTTTGTTTTATTCAGGCCTTCAGTTGATTTGATGAGGTCTACCCACAGTAGGGAGATATGGGTAAAATTGCAATATTTCCAGTATCTCTCGCCTGGCTTTAGCACATCCTCTTATTAACAGGTGTTTCCAAGAGGTGGAGAGAAGTAGTCCATCTCCATATCAATAGGTAATTACAAGAGCAAGCGAGGGCTTATCTGGACCTTTTGAGGAGGATTTGCTCGTTTCTGCTGCAGCAGAAGAGAGAGATGCGGGAAAACTGCTTGTAAGCAATAAACGGGTTTTAAACTTTATTTCTCCCTTTGACTTATTCTGGTTTCAGCTAAGTATTTTGCCCCAGGATTTTCCCTCCCCGGAGTTACAGGAAGGTAATTTGCTTTATCAGTGTACAAATTCAAATATTAATGTCATTCAGAAACATCCTCAGAAACATAGACACACCCAGAAAATGTTTGGCTAAATGTTTGGGTACCCTATGTCCCAATCAAGCTGAAATATAAAATTAACTATCACAGTCCCCACAAAACTGAAATACAAACTCACTAAACAATACTTTTAGAGGAGACTACAGAATACTGCAGTTAAATCAGAACAAAGATCTCAAGATAGAGCAAGACAAACTAGACCAAAACAATTTAAAGTTAGATCTAAATTGAAGATGATTAATAGAATTTTTGACTATTTTCTATTGTTCAGAATGAGATCTTGAGATGTAAAAAGTACAGTTTGAAGTAACCAAATAACAGTAGCTGGAGAAAAGTATTTTGAGACTATTCAAAAAATTCCAGAACGTCAAGGAAAGGGCATAACATGAAGAGTTAAACACATACAAATCTTCTTATCATAATAACCAGTCTGTGTGTGTGTGTGTGTGTGTGTGTGTCTGTGTGTACGGAGGTTTTGAGATAGAGATATAATACTTCAGTAAAAACCTTCTACAATGATATTATGTTAGATACAAAATATTTAGTCACCTAAGATTGTTGGGTCACATTGCAAAGTTACATAAAATACTTGTGTATACTTTTCAATTAGCATGGAGTTCTGGAGCTCCATCTACAAGCTCCAAATCTTTCCAAGTTCTACCTGACGTTTTAGCCTGGTTTAATTTTCTAATAAGATAGTTCTGAAACTTGTGGATAGCTGGAACTTCCAGAACAGTGGCAGGCAGCATTTATGTAGCTTGGAGGAAGACATACATTCCCACTGGGTAAAATTATCTAGAATTTTCATCAATTTTAAAATAAGTGACTCCTTAAATCTTGCTGAAAAGACATTAGATGAAACATTATTAAAGCAAAACATGATGCACATGGGGAAAGTAGTCACTGAGTAACGTTTTAAAACTGTGTTCTCTGTCCTACCCAGCAGTGAAGTAGGCTCCATCCATCTGCTTAGCCCACTTCCAATCTTGCTCTGTCTTATACAAGAACTTATACATGCCTCTGTCCAGCAACCTTGGAAAATATGTTGATTTAAAATTTTTCTTAAAGGAGTTTTATACATGTGACAGACATTTTCTCTCTATATTTTTTTCTATTCAAATTTTGACTGCCATGACAATAGCTCCATGTATCCTATAATCCCTATCATTCACATGCTTCTCTTCTATCTTCCCCTATTCACCTTCTCCTGCTCCATTTAGCCTCACCATTGTCCAGCTTGTAGTGCACATAGGAGATTCCCCTCTGCTCACCAGTCACTCTAAGCATTTTAATGTGATTAGAGAATTTGATGGCTCCACAGCCATGGAGATTATTTTGATAATAAAATCACTCTGGTTCATGATACTTAATGTGATGCGTAAAACTTTGCAGGCTAAATAGCCAGAAATCCTTATTATTCCATCTTTCCAATAAAGTGGTCTGCATTTGTGTTAAACTAATAACAATAAACTGCATTTTAAATCTGAGGGAGTATAAACCAGTTTTTGTAATTTTAATGTACTTTTCCTACCTTATCCAACATACCAATAATATAATTATGCCAATATTATAATAATGACATATCTGGCAGTGTAAAATCATAACTTAAAGAACTGTAGCACTGCTGCTCGGAGGCATGACTGTATTTAAGAAATCTATCCCAGAATGTGACTTTTTTCAAGCCTTATCTAATTATTTTTAACATCAGTGAACTTATATTAATCATATTTACTCTCATAATGGATCTAAATAGCAGCATCAAGGATAATATCAGAAATCCTGATGTATTTTCTCTGGTTCACATGCCACTCCTCCCCTCATCCTCTTCCTAACATAAGCTTTTTCTTCAAAAGCCCTTCAATACTTAGTTAATCCTGAACCTTCTGGTGAATAGTTTTACTTCCTAGTGATACATGTCATATGGAATCTACATAGACATACTTAAGATAACTCATATTGTCTACCTTAAGTTTTATATCTTTATTTTCACTTATTTTTTTGTGTTAGCTGATTTTTAAAATTCTATTACTGGTGCTGATGCCACACTTGTGAAACCCACAGTTGCTTTTCCATCAAATGAAAGACTTTATGGGATTAATATGGATATGTAAGATAGCATACAGTTGATATATATGAGCTAAACCAAAGGAAAATCCTGGTTAACTCTTTATACATGATATTTTATTTCCATTTAATTAGGCCTCACTTTATAGTTTACTTTAAATTTGGAATGATTCTCATGTTCTTTGGAACTGACTCATTGGTACCAGCAATGGTTTGTCAGAAATGTGTTTCACGTTAATTCATATGAAATACTTTGAAAATAAATGGTAGTAATAAAATCATAAAATTCTATTGGGAAATCAGAGAGTTAATTTTTGTATCATAATATTCCTACAGATGCCACTGCTTCAATTGCAGCTTGTGCTCTCTATGATAATTTATTCCCTGCTTCAAATTGTTTATATGAACACGTGGATACATTTTCTTTGTGGCTACAGGGAAACAGATGTCAAGTTTCTGCAGATAGAATCTCAAGTAAGAATAGAATGAATGTGGCAGAGTTGCACATAAACAATTCAAACTAGCAAAGAATATTACAGAGTTTTGAGGAAATTGCATTTCTCTTTCTATTGAAAAAATATTATTTTAGTAAGATACTAAATTAGTATCAGGTATTATTTTGGTAGCATACTAAGTTATAATAACTCTTTTATAAAGAACTATATAATAAGCTTCTTCTGCTTGAGATTTGTGTCAAAATACTGAGTAAATTTGGTACTAGAGTAAGCAGGTTATTGTGCTATTGTGTAAGACCTCAGTTCTCTATGATCAGTCCACTTGTATGACCTGAGTTCTTCTCATCCAGTGTATTAAACAACTGAGGACGCAGTGCAGTATGGAAATTAAAAGTGTGCACTTTGAATTCAAAGGAGTCATCTATATTTGAACCCTAATTCTGCCACTTACTGGCTGAAAGATTTGTAAAAATTAAATAACCTCTCTGCTTCAATTTTTAATTTGTAAAACGGGATAACAATTATAGCTGCCTCATAAATATTTAAAAGGATAAAATGAAATATACCCAAAAAGTGCTTAACATGTTGCCCAGCAGTAGTAAGTGTTAATTAGCCATTATTATTGGTATATAAGAGGTATCTCTTTCACATTAAATACTCAGATTTCACTTACCATCAGATCTATATAATATGAAGATAATTTTTTAAATCATTTCAACAGTTGTACTGCATCTTTAGGACACATGTGATTATGCTTCCAAGGCAGAGTATATGCTTTTATGAGTACAGAGCAATTTCCTTTTTTTTTAGTACATGGCAAGTCCAGTGCTTTTTTTGGAGCAAGTAATAAACTTCACGTTTTTCCCACTGCTAAATAAGATAAAACAAGTAAAAAATATGGCTCTTGCTCTCAAAGAGTTTTAATTTTGGAAGAGGAATGTGATACATATTGATGTTTTTACATTTTTGTGATATTGATGATATTGATGTGATACATTTTTAACAATGTGATGTTAAAAATTTAAGACAGTGTCCCAAATGTTTGATATGATGTTTTCAAAGTAAGAAAAGGATAGATTTACTTGGAAGAGAACCACCATTTTCTCAACTATTCTCTGCTACTGTAATCAGAGCTTTGAAACATATTGAAAGCTTTGGAAAATGAAAATGAATCCAACTGATAGTCTTTATCTTATCTCCAAGAATTGAAAGTGGCTGATAACAATGATCGTGTTCTGGTGAATAGCATTAATAGTAGCCAAATATTTTTATATGCTTAAATAGTAGTTCTGGAATAACTTGCAGAAATTATTATTTATGACTTGGTAAGGATTGTCTTCTAATTTTGACTGATCTGATGGAAAAGTAGTTTCTGATTATTTGGATTATGTATGTAGCTGATTATGGAAAGTAATCTCAATGATAAAATCCTTAACTGCCTCCACAACCACAAACATTAATATTGTATGCCTCTAAATCCTTATAAATAAAGCTTCCCAAATGTAAAAAAGACACACTTCCTACCTCATTGTTACAGATCTCATTACACATTTATTAATATTTTAATAAGTTGAGGGCAAGTGCTCTGAAATCTTACTGAACATTCTCTTTCTTCTTTTGTATGTGACTTCAAAGTGCCTGTATCACATGTTTTATATTTTGTTATAGGGTCAAAGCAAATGAAAATTATTCAAAAGATGTTTAAGCAAATACATTGTACTATGTCAAAAGACAAAGAGCTGAAAAAATGTTTTCTCATGTTCACGCAATGATTTAATAATAAGCCTTGTACTTTATTAAAATGTAATGAATAATGGATTTTGTTTTTCAAAAGGCAGCATAAATGTGTTTTTATTGTTACACAGGTAATACAACACTCTTTTTCAAATGCAGATTTTACTGTATATTTCTCTGGTGTTTCTTTAATTCCCAATTATTATGTATCAGAAACCCTAAGATTATATTGCCACTAATTTTACTGTAACTAGTTCCCCCATATAGTATTTCTAAATGATTAGCGTCTACAGCAAATCTTTTTATTATTTTATTTTTTAGCATGCTTGGAAACATTTTAAAATAGGAAATTCACAGGTAAGTGCAAAGAGACTGCAGCTAGGGGATGGAGTAGGAAAGCCATATGAACTACCGAAACTAACCAACAAAATCTCCCTTTTAAGACAAAGCCTGAAAGCAAAGGAGCCAATGAGATCCAGTGGGGTTCAGAAAGTATGGAGCCATATATTAAATACATCATGAAACTCATAGAAGACCAAGTAGATTCCTCATATATTTCTGGTAGGAATGTATAATGTTAAAACCAATTTGGAAAACAGTTTGACAATCTGCTCAGAGCAATTTAGACACTTTCTAACATATTCCTCAAAAATCATCCTACCTCTGTTCAAACACTACAAACACTAATTGCAAAGCGGTTCTCACATTTTTAGGTGTTTGTTACAGTGGCATTCTCTTTCTGACGTCGTGATATATAAATTTTCTGTTTTCTGTATTGCTACTGATATACAACAAGGATCCTTTATCCTTGATTTTAGCCTTGTGAGATCAAGAGCAAAAAAAATCAGTAAAGTCCACCTAGACTTCTGAACTAAAGAAGTGAGAAATAATAAATATGTGTTGTTTTAAGTTGCAAAATTTGTCGTAATTTTTATGACAATGTCTTAGTCCGTTCAGGCTGCCATAACAAAATGTCATAGACTGCGTGGCTTAACCAACAGAAATTTATTTTCTCACAGTTCTGGAGGCAGAAAAGATCAAGGTCGAGGTCCAACAGGATTTGATTTTTTGTGTGGGTCCTATTCCTGGCTTGTAGAAAGTTGCCTCCTCACTGTGTACCCACACGATCTCCTTGTGCGTATGTGAGGACAGAGAGAGACATAGCTCTCTGGTGTCTCTTCTCACAAGGACACCAATCCTATTGGATCAAGACCCCCATGCTAATGATCTCATTTAGCCTTAATAACTTCCTTAGAATCCCCATCTCCAAATACAGCCAGTTGGGACTAATGCTTCAACATATGAATGGGGGGGGGATATAAATGTATAGTACATAACAGCAAAACAACACTAATACAATGCATACAAGATTAAAACTCATAAAGATTTTTTAAAAGAGTTGCAAGTAACAAATAAAATAAATGAAATAAGAAATATAACCACAGACCCTACAAATATCAACAAGATATTATGAACAATTTTGAAAAATGAAACTTGCTAAAGCAGATGGAAATATACTCTCAGAAGCTGCATGTTTATTAAAAATAATTATTTCCATTATTAAAATTTTCTCACATAGTAGATTCCATGTCCAGATGGTTACATTGCAAAATTGCTTTGAATTTTTAAGAAACGACAGTATTTATACACAAATTATTCCACAAAATAATAAAAAAAGAGGGAGCACTTTCTTACTAATTTTTATGAAGTCAAAATATCCCAGATACCAAAACAGCCCAAGATTTTAAAAAAAGTGTATACCAATCTCCACCAAGAATAGATATGCAAATATCTGTAACAAAATATTAGAATATTTTATATAAAATATATAAAAGTGATATAAAAGCACATTGGGTTTATTTGAGGAATGCCAGATAGTTTAACATTTAGAAAAATCAATCAAGGTCATTCACCAGATTAATAGAAAAAGAGACAAGTATATGAAAATGTCAATAGATTAAAAAATGCTTCTAGTCAGATAGAATACAAATACTTTTCCTTAATCTTTTCAGTTAGTACAAATATACCTAGACATTATACATAAAACAAGCATAAGGAAAATTTTTTAAGTGGAGAGAAGGCAGCCTGGCTAGGATCTCAGAGCCCAGAGAAAGATGTGGTGGCCAGTTCCACAGATTTTTCTTTCTGTAATCTCATATATTCAAGATCTGGAGCTTAAGGATCCTGGAAACCAGAAATGCCAATAGATGCAGGAACAAAGACAGTCCTACCTCTCCCTACTGGAGTGGTGTCCAAGGAGTCCTATTAGAGAGTCAGGACATTTACAGTGACCTCAAATAACAAGGCCACCCCCTCACCTGTTGTGTCAATAGAAGACACCTGGGGAATAGTAACAAGGCACTCTTATCTTTCACAGGGAGAGATACATCAGTGGAGCTTCGTGGGTGCGCAGAACACCAGTCCCTGCCCAGTGAAAATGGAGATCTTTCTTCTCTTCAGTGTCAGTGGAGACCAGGTAAGGAATGTAGACCTGCCACAACTGGCTCCCCTGCTATTCTTCTGTTGCAGCAATGCAAGGAAACCTAGCTAAAGCAGACAGTTAAAATAACATCCAGGATCTTGTAACATAATACCTAAACTATTCAGGCTTACTTGAAAATCACACAACAGAACTAGAACCAGGAAAATCTCAACTTAAGTGGCAAAAGAATCAAAACATGTGAACTCCAAGATGAAAGGCATGTTAGAATTATCTGACAAATATTTTAAAACAGCCATCAAAAAAAATGTATCAACAAGCAATTATGAACATGCTTAAAACAAATAAAAATTGAAAGTCTCAGGAAAGAGAAGTTATAAAGAAGCACCAAGTGGTAATTTTAGAGCAGAAACATATAATAACTGAAGGCGAGAAAGCTCTGAACCAAGAATCTTTTAACTTGAAAAATTGTCCTTCAAAAATGAGGGTGGAGGAAAGTCTCAAGATGGCAGCGTGAGCAGGGCAGTGGAAATCTCCTCCCAAAACCATATATGTTTTTAAAAATACAACAAATACAACTATTCCTAAAAGAGAGACCAGAAGATACAGTACAACAGCCAGGCTACATCTGCATCTGCGCGAACTCAGCATCTCCCAAAAAGGGTAAGATACAAAGCTGTGACCCAGTGGGACCCAAGCACTCCCCCTACCCCAGCACACCGGTGGGAGGAAAGGAGTCAGAGTGGGGAGGGAGTGGAAGCACAGGACTGCTAAATAACCAGCCCTAGTAATCTGCACTAGGAGCACAAACACACATTGCACTGTGTACTGGACATTAGAGAAACGGAAAAGTAAAATCCGAGACAGAAACTGCGAGCAGGTCCCACAGCCGGCTCCCCTGGGACAAAAGAAAAGCGGGGACTTTTTAAAAGCCTTAAAGAGACATGGGCTTAACAGCTGGACAAAATCATCCCAGCACACTCACCCCAGCAGGCTGGGAATCTTAAGGAACTTCAGGTGCCTTAACCCTCTGGGGGGTAACCCAGCCCCGAAGCCCCTCACAGAGATAAGCAGCCTGCGATTCTATCCCCTTGGCTGGTGCTACAAGAAAACTGGTTGACATGTCGCAGCTGCAGAGCAGCTGGGGAACAGCCCCACCCACAGCAACTACACAGTTTACTCCCAGCATGCAGCTAACCGGGGCCAGACCCAGAGGCTGCCACCGGTGCAGCTACCCAGCACAGACAGAAGAACCCAGAGCAAGGTCCAGAAGCACAAAGGGGCACCGTTCTTGCAGGAGAACACACCTGGCATGTCTGCCACCCCCCGCAGGGCTCCAGGCTATTCCAAGGGCTGCCCTGCCCATGGCAGCTCAGGGGATTATCCCAGAGACAGCTCCTGGTGTGGGGGTAACTGACACAGGCAGCGGAGAAGGGCAAGGTGACCAGCAAGCAGGAAGGGACGTTGTTCTCCCAGCTGACACACATGCCACCTGCCTGGGACCACTGTATTGCCATGAAAAGGCAGAAGAATCTGGTCCAGTCAAAAATCACTCAGACAACCTCAGAGAGAGGGCCTGGTGAGATAGATATAACCAATCTTCCTGAAAAATAATTCAAAATAAAAGTCATAACCATACTGATGGACATGCAGAGAAATATGCAAGAGTTAAGGGGTGAAGTCCAGGGGGAGATAACACAAATGAAGCAATTGATAGATACCATCTTCTCCTGTTTTAAAGGCCCACCCAGCTGTAATTAAGAAAATAACAATGAAACAACCGCGGGCTCCTCAGGGGGAGGAGCAGCCCCCTCCCCAGGTTGTGGAGCACTCCATGCTCCGCCCCTATACCCAGGATGAGCTGGTGGACAGGAGCGTCCGGTATAGGCAGAGGCCATTGGAATCTCTGCCTACATGGCTTTTACATCTCTGGTATATGGGGTTGGAAAACATTGTTGTGTCGGATATTGAGATGAGTACAACAGCTTCCCTGATGACTCACCATTCCCTCTGGAAGCAATTGCAAAATGCCCGTCACACCTCAGGGAATCAGACACTCCTGGAATGGCTGACAGCTGCCATCAGGATAGTTTGGCCTAATCAGGGTGATTTACCATATTTTCTCAGTAGTTGGGAAATGTATGCAGAGCTACAACAGGTACTGTGGGAACTGGGTATGAAAAATATCAGCTATAATTTCAACCCCCAGGGCCCTGATGAGGAGGTGTTCATTCACTATAGGAATGAGAAATCTGGTGTTGCATACAGGTCCCACATCTCTCTTTGGGTCCCTAGTGAATACTCTTGCCTCCACCTAGGGCAACCCGTAAGTGAGGCTACTCACGCTTTAGAAGATTTGGGGGAGGTTGAAACAATAAGGGCACAGAGGGAAGTATGGGCGACGACTGAAAGGAGAAGTGCAAAAGGCCCCGTGAACGTCTCAAGGACCCAGGTGTGGGTTGATTTGATAAAGGCCAGGGTACTGAAAGAACAACTCGAAGGGCAGGCCAAAAGAATATTGTTAGAAATGTGGCACCAATTAAAGCCAGAGCAGCAGTTCCAGCTGCTGAGGTCCGGGACACAGAAACCAGGGTCAAGGCCTCATGCCTGGCCTATGACCCTGCGAAACTTCATGGGAGAAGTACTCAGGGTTCATCTGAGCCTTCACCCCCACAGGAGGATGATTGGGAATTGGTTCGACTGAGGGTGGGGTCCAAGTCCCCACCTAAGGGGACATGGTGGGGACCAGAGGCCACATGTAGAATTAGCAATTCATTGGTCCCCTGTGAATGTACAACATATCCTGGCACTGGTGGACACAGGAGCTGTTTGTTCTCTGATTTATGGCAACCCTGAGTGTTTTCCTGAGTCCCCAGCTGTGAGAGATGGCTGTGGGGGGTAAGGCAGTTAGAGTGAAGAAAGCTCAAATCTCATTGGGGATAGAACGTTTACCCCCAAAGGAGTTATACCCTGTACATTTCTCCCATCCCTGAATATATTTGGGGGGTAGATATCCTGCAGCACCTGTGGTTACAGATCAGTGCAGGTGAGTTCAGACTGAGGGTATGTGGGGTAAAGGCAGTTCTGAGGGGACATGCTAAGCACCCACCTTTAGCTCTGCCTGTACCTCACCAAGTGACAAATATTAAGCAGTTTAAATTGCCTGGGGGGAGCAAGGAAATTGGAGAAACTCTAATGGAATTGGAGAGGGTGGGCATCATAAAGCCCACTCATAGTCCGTTTAGTTCCCCAGTTTGGCCAGTGAGAAAGCCAGATGGCTCCTGGCATATGACTGTGGACTACAGGGAATTGAATAGTCGCATGCCCTTTGCATGCTGCTGTCCCCTCTATAGCAGACATTCTGGACACCCTCAGCCATGAACTGGGAACACATCATTATGTAGTAGGCCTTGCTAATGTTTTCTTCTCTATTGACATAGCACAGGAAAGTCAGGAACAGTTTGCCTTCACATGGGAAGGCTGGCAGTGGACATTCACTGTCCTTCCACAGCGATATCTCCACAGTCCCACTATCTGTCATAGACTTGTAGCCCAGGAGTTGGTCACATGGAAGAAACCACAAACAGTGTGGTTGTATCACTACAGCGATGATATTATGCTCACATCTGACTCTCTTTCAGATTTAGAAGGGGCAGTTCCTAGACTGTTGCAACATCTACAGAAAAAAGAATGGGCTGTAAACAGCACCAAGGTTCAGGGACCTGGTTTGTCTGTGAAATTCTTGGGGGTTGTCTGGTCAGGTAAAACTAAAGTTGTTCCTGAAGCAGTTATAGACAAGGTCCAGGCTTTTCCTACCCCTACCACTGTGGCAGTATTACAAGAGTTTTTGGGTTTTTTGGGCTACTGGAGAGTGTTTATCCCGCACTTGGCACAAATTCTGAAGCCCTTATACCGGTTGGTATGAAAGGGCATCAGGTGAGAATGGGATAAGATATGTGCAGCTGCTTTCACTGCTGCCAACTGGGCTATCAAGGTGGTACCGGCCTTGAATGTAATGGACTCATCAAGGCCCTGCCAACTAGATGTTCATGTAACCAAAGATGGTTATGGATGGGGTCTTTGGCAGCAACTTGAATGGACACACCAACCTATTGGATTCTGGTCACAACTATGGAAAGGAGCAGAGGTCCGGTACACTTTGATAGAGAAGCAACTGGATGCTGTGTACCATTCTTTGCTGGCTATGGAGCCCATTGCTGGAACAGCTCTGACCAAGGTAATAACCACTTATCACATCGCAGGGTGGATGAGAGACTGGACCAAAAGGCCACAGAGTGCCATGGCACAGACACTGGCCAAATGGGGAGCATATTTACAGCAGTGCAGTGCCCTCTCTACTAATCCTTTAGGTGGAGAACTCCAATGCTTATTGGGGCCAGTGACCTCTACCAGTGCAAAGCAGGGAGAACTTGCTTTTCAGCCCTTGGTAGCCAAGTCTCATTATCAGGAGGAAAAAGCCTCTGTAACTGAAGATGCTTGGTACACAGACAGCTCCAGTCGTGGGCAGCCCCCAAAGTGGAGGGCTGTGGCTTTCCATCCTAAGACTGAGACAATATGGATGGAGGATGGAGAGGGGAAGAGCAGTCAGTGGGCTGAGTTGCAGGCAGTATGGCTCGTGATCACCCATTAGCCTTCCCCCATAGTTGTCTGTATTGACATCTGGGATGTCTATCAGGGCTTGACCCTGTGGCTACTGACATGGTATCATGCCAGCTGGAAGGTTGGTCATCAGCCCCTTTGGGGGCAAGAGCTGTGGCAAGACTTATGGGCCTTTGGTCAGACTAAGACTGTTACTGTATATCATGTGACTGGCCATTTGCCTTTGGCATCCCAGGGAATGATGAAGCAGACACATTGGCCCAGGCATGCTGGCTAGAAGGAAAGCCTGCCTCTGATGTGGCCCAATGGCTACAGCAGCATTTTTTGCACGTGAGGCAAAAGACAATGGGGGCTGGAGCCCATAGGTGGAGCTTGCCATTGAACTTTGAATAAGTGAGCAGAGCCCGGAAGGAGTGCCTTGTGTGCTCTAAGAGGGACTTACACTGAGTCCCACAGCAACATGGAACAATAGTAAGGGGGCCAATACACCTTGCCAGGTGGCAAATAGAGTATAATGGGCCTTTTCCCATATCAGAAGGATATTGGTATGCCAGGAGTGGTGTGGTCATGGCTACTGGGCTATTGGTTGCTTTTTCTGCGTGTCGTTCAAATCAGCAAACCACTGAAAGGGATCTGGAGCGTCTCTTTGCAACCTATGGCCAGCTGCAGGTGATTGAAAGTGATCAAGGCACCCACTTTTCTGGACATGCATTACAAGAATGGGTGCAGCAATTAGGAATAAAGTGGAAATTTCATGTACCATGTAATCCTACTGGAGCAGGCATGATAGAGAGATTTTGTTGAAATCTGGCCTGAAGTCAGACACCAATAGTCTATGGGGTTGGTCAGTTCGCCTATGGACAGTGCTGAGGCATTTGAATGAGAAGCCACGTAAAGGAGCCTTGAGCCCTGTGGCTATGCTCACACACCTTGTTGCCTCTCCCATACAATTGTACATCCAAACCAAAGAAGAGTTATTGAAGCCAGGATATGGCCAGCAGAGCAACCTCCTGCTGCCAGCCCCTACTGCATTAAGCCCTGGAGAGACTGTTGAATGGACCTGGCCCTGGACATTTCAACACATGCACCAGTGATGGCTGGCTCTTCTGGAGCCTTGGGGGAAAGGCTTGGAAGCTGGCCTCCTATGTATTCCTGGAATATCAGCTGAATGGCCCCCAAAGGTCATGGTAGTGTACCCAAAACATCCAGGATGTAAGAGCATCTTGTGGGATGTTTTGTTTTATCTTTATGGCCAGTACATGTACCTCCTATAGCCCTATATATTGACTCATCTGTAACTCCCACAGGGAGGGGAGTGAAAGTCTGGTATACTAGACCAGGATGAGATCCCATTCCTGCCAGTGTCCTATCACAGGACCACTCTCTTGCATGTATCCTATGTGATGGACAAGATTTGCCTATGCTGGTGTCATCAAAACATGTATTTTATCACCATTAAGATTATTTTCTCCTACATTCCTTGTGGCCTGAATGTGCCCTCTGGCTGCAGCTGCTGCGTGATGATTGCTCTGAACCCTCAGCTACTGCCTGTCTATGGAATGGATGAGCTGTGGACTTAATCTGCATAAAACTTTGAACCTAGCTGAATCCTCCAGCTTGAAGATTGTCATAATTTTATTGCTGTTGCTATTGTTATGTCATTAGTCTGGTCACAATGCTCCAGTTTTCTTGCCCAGGGACCATTGGGGAAGAAGGGGAATGAGTAGATTTTAAGGCGAGATTTCTGGAGAGGTGGCCTGTGGGTAAAATTGTAACATTTCCGGATTATCTCGCCTGGCTTTAGTGCATTTGCATATCCTCAGGGTTGGAGAGACGTTCATATCCAAGACAATAAATAATTACCTGGGCAACCGAGGGTGTGTCTGAACCTGAGAGTTTAAGAGGAGGGGCTGGTTTGCTTGCTTGCTTGCTGGCTTCTTCCAGAGCACGGGAGAGAAAGATGGCCCTGGACTGCAGTTTGTAAGCAATAAATGGATTTTAAACTTTATTTCTCCCTTTGACTGATTTTGGTTTTTAGAGGTATTTTGCCCCGGGATTTCCTCTCCCCAGACTTACACTCAGGCTTAGCTCAATCTTTCTGCCTAATCTCTGTTGGATCAACCATGGGCTTCAATGAAATTTTCACACTTGAGAGATGATTTCTTTGGGCCAGATGACTGGATAATATACCCCTCAGTGCCTGGTTAACTGATGAATTTATTTTCAAAAGACATTTATATAATTAGTGGCATGTCTTCTACTTAGAATAAAATGAAATACTTTAGATTAAGTAAATAGTAATAATTTTGATTTATTAATTTTTCCACCCTCCAAACTATTTTTTTAATTGAAGTAGAGTTGATATAAAATGTTATATTGGTTTCAAGCATACCGCATAGTGATTTGATAGTTATCTACATAATTAAATGCTCACCCCAATAAATGTAGTTACTATCTGTCAACATAGAAAGATATTACAGTATTATTGACTAATTCCCTACACTATACTTTCATTCCCATGACTAATTTATGTTATAATTGAGCTTTTTCACCTTGTTATTCCCTTTACCTATTTCACCCACACACCTCAAACCCTCCCCTATGGTAACCACCAGTCACCTCTCAGTGTCTGTGAGTTTATTGCTGTTTTGTTCATTTTTCTTTGTCTTGTTTTTAGATTCCACCAGTAAGTGAAATCATGGTATTTGTCTTTGCCTGCCTGGCTTGTTTCACTTAACATGATACCTCTAGATCCATTCATGTTGTTGCAAATGGCAAGATTTATTTCTATTTTAGGGCCAAATAATATTCCATTTTGTATATGTATCTTGAGTTTTTATCCATTCATCTATTGATGGGCACTTTGGCTGCTTCCATATTTGGCTGTTGTAAATAAAGTAGCAATAAGCATAAGTGTGCACATACCTTTTAGAATCAATGACTTTGTTTTATTCAGGCAAATTCCCAGGAGTAGAATTGTTAGGTCGTATGGTATTTCGATTTTTAGTTTTTGAGGAACCTCCATATTGCTTTCCATACTGGCTGCACCAATTTACATTCCCACCAATAGTATAGGAGGGTTGCCTTCTCTCCACATCCTTACCTACACTTATTCTTTATTTTCTTTTAGGTAGTGGCCATTCTGAGTGGTGTGAGGTGATATCTCACTGTGGTTTTGATTTGAATTTCTTTGATGATTAGAGATGTGGAGTATCTTTTCATGTGCCTATTGGCCATCTGTATTTTTTCTTTGGAAAAATGTCTATTCAAGTCCTTTGCCCATATTTTAATTGGTTTATTTGTTTTTTGGTGTTGAGTTGTATGAGTTCTTTATATATTTTGGATATTAGCTCCTTATTGGATATATAATTTGCAAATATATTCTCTCATACTCTAGGTCACCTTTTTATTTTGTTATTCGTATCATTTTTAATGCAAAGCTTTTTAGTTTGATGTAGCTCCACTTGTTTATTTTTGCTTTTGTTTCTCTTGTCCAGGGAGATGTGTCCAGAAAAAAATTGCTCATGCTTATGTTGAAGAGATTGCTGCCTATGTTTTCTTCTAAGCATTTTATGGTTTCATGTCCTATGTTTAGTTCTTTAATCAATTTCAAATTTACTTTTGTGTATGTCATAAGACAATAATCCAGGTTAATTCCCTTACATGTATCTGTCCAGTTTTCCTAAAACCATTTATTGAAGGGATTGTACTTTTTGCATTGTATATTTTTGCCTACTTTGTCATTTATTAATTGATCATATACGTATGGGTTTATTTCTGGGCATTATATTCTCTTTCACCAATCAATATATCTATTCTTGTGCTAGTACCTATTAGGGGTCTTCTGTGGTTCCATATAAATATTAGGATTATTTGCTCTAGTTCATTGAAAAATGCCATTGGTATGTTTATGGGGATTACACTGAATCTGTGAATTGCTTTTGATGGGATGGCTATTTTGACAATATCAATTCTTCCTATCCATGAGCATGGGATAGCTTTCCACTTATTCATATCTTCTATAATTTCTTTCACCCTTGTCTTATAGTTTTCAGAATACAGATCTTTCACATCCATGGTTAAGTTTCACTCTCCAAACTAATTCTGATGGGAAATCTATGAAAGTCAGAAACATAGAAAGGGACAAAACAATAAGTTAATAAAGGATTAAAATATCTGACTTTTTGGATTTGTGAAGACAAGACTGGCTTGTCTTCTCTCTCTTGAGATTATTTTTCACAGAGCAGAAGTTTTTAATTTTAATAAAGTCCAGTTTATTGTTTATTCCTTTCAATTGATTTTGCCTTTGGTGTTATATTTAAAAGGTCTTCAGCAAACTCATGGTCATCTATATTTACTCCAATGTTACCTTTTAGAGGTTTTTTGATTTTTCATTTCACATTTAAGTCTATGATCCATTCTGAGTACATTTTTATGAAAGGTGAAAGTCCTGTGTCTAGATTATTATTATATTTTTAGGCAGGCCTGAAATCTTTATGTGTTAAGTCTTCAATTTGTTTTAATTTTTCTATATGGTGTAAGGCACAGGTGCAACTTCATTCTCCTGCATGTGATATCCATTTGTGGAAAATGCTATCATTTTCCCGACTGAATAGTCTGGGTATTTTTTTGAAAATTATTTGATCTTATATGTGAGGTTTTATTTCTGAGCTCTCTAGTCTGTTCTATTACATATGTATCTATGCTAGTACCTACATTTTGATGCTTTTCAATACTACTGCAAATGGAATTGCTTTCTTAATTTCCTTTTCTTATTGTTCATTGTAGTGTAGAAATGCAACTGATTTTTGTGTGTTGATTTTGTATCCTGCAACTTTGAATTTGTTGAATTTGTTTATTAATAATAGTTTTTTGGTGGAATCTTTAATATTTCTACCTATAAGATCATATCATCTGGATATAGAGATATTTACTTCTTCCTTTCTGTTTTGGATGCCTGTTATTTCTTTTTATTTCCTAATTTCTCTCACTGGGACTACCCATATCATGTTGAATAGAAATGTCAAGAACAGGCATCCATCCTTTACTTCTCCCTGATCTTAGAGGAAAGCTTTTGGTCTTTTATCTTTGAGTATTATGTTAACTGTGGACTTTTTATTAGATTGAAGTAGTTTTCTTCTATTCCTTGTTTGTTAATTGTTTTTTTATCATGCAAGTGTGTTCAGTTTTGTCAAATGCTTTTTCTGTATCAATTGACATTATCATGTGGGTTTTTTCTTTCATTCTGTTAATGTAGTGTATTATTTTGATTAATTTACACATATTGAATCATTCTTGCATTCCTAAATAAAAATTTACTTTGTCCTGGTGGATAATCCTTTTAATGTGCTGTTGAATTCTTTTTACTAGTATTTTACCAAGGAATTTTCCATCAATATTTATCAGGGACATTGGTCTCTAGTTTCCTTTTCTTGTAGTGTCTTTTGCTTTGGTATCAGAGTAATGTTGCATTCATAAAATAAGTTGGGAAGTGTTCCTTCCTCCACATATTTTGGGGAAGAATTTAAGGAGCATTGTTGTTCATCCTTCTTTAAATGTGTGTTAGAATTCACCAGTGAAACTATTTAGTCTTGGGTTTTCTTTGTAGAAAGGTTTTTAATTACTGATTCAATATCCTTACTTGTTACAGCTTTGTTAAGATTTTTTATTTCTCTATGATTCAGTCTTGATAGGTTGTTTGTTTCTAAGAATTTTTCCATTTCATCTAGGTTACCCAAACTTTGCTGTATGATTCCTCATAGTACTCTCTTATAATCCTTTTTGTTTCTGTAGGTATAGTAGTAATTTCTCCAATTTAATTTCTAACTTTAGTTAAGTCTTGTGTCAATCTAAAGATTTCTCAATTTTGTTGTTCTTTTTGATGAACTAATTCTTTGTTTATTTATTTTTTTATTGTTTCTTTTGTATAATTCTGCCCTTATCTTCCTTATATTTTTCCCTCTGCTGGTTTTTGGCTTTGTTCTTCTTTTCTACTTCCTTAAAGTGTAAAGTTAGGTTGTTGATTAGAGACCATTCTTCCATTTTAGTGTAAGCATATGCAGTTATAAACTTCCCTTTTAACATTGTAGAAACAAATAGATTTAAAAAAGGGTACATTTACCATACCTCATGTTGTGAGCTAGTGCAAAGAACTTAGAGCTTGAAGTTAATCTCAAACATCTGCCTCCTGATTCATGTGCCACTTTTGTATATTATTTTATTTATGTTGTTTTCTAATACCATATATTATAAATTATGTGTATCAACTTATAAAGTTTGGATTTATACACCTATTTATCATTTTATTTATTTGCTCACTATTATACATCTCAGATTGTTCTTCTGAAATTCATTCATTTCTAAGAAGTTAATTTAATGTAAGTCTCTTGTCAGTACAGGTCTATTATTGGTTATCTCACTTTTGTCTTCATCTTAAAATGTTTTTATTCTACCCTTATTTTCATTTATTTATTTGCTGGGTGTTTGTGTCAGTTATCTACTGCCATATGAGAAAACAGCATTTATTTAATTTGATGATGATTCTAAGAGTTTTCAATTTGGGTTATGTTCAACTGGACAATTTTCTGCTGGTCTGGCTGGACTCACTCATGTTGCTATATATTCTTCTGTTCCTCCTATCAGATGAGTTTTTTAACTCGAGTAGTTATATTGTTTCTCATATTTAGAAGTTCCTTTTGTGTTCTGAAATTCTTTGTCAATTTTTAGTATTCTAGAGTTCATTGATGGCTTTTGTGATTGTGTCCTTTATATTTAAAATACTATATGCATATCTGTTCTATATTCTGTACCTCAGTAATCCAATATCTAAAGTCCTTGGGGCTGTGAATTGATTAGTTTTCTTTCCTAAACTTACTTTCTGTAATAGTGGCTTGTTTTCTTCTTTGTGTTATGATTTTTGATGATAAACACCTTATTAATTGTTATTTGTTGGGAGTCCTAAATGGAGGTGGACAAATCATTCCTACAGAAACCATTTGCTTCTTCTATTACAAGCTATTATCTAGACAACTGAACTGGAATCAATAAGCCCTCTCTATACGGTCTCAGCTGATAGTATAAGTCCATGTTTACCTTTCAACTTGCAGTCTAGGGATCAGTTCACAGATAGCAGCTCTGCTGCAGGCTTCTGTGACCCTCTCATCTATTTCTTTGGTTTTGGCCCTTGATAGACCACAGTTTTGCTATTCCTTTCCCAGCTGATAGTCTCCCTTTTTCATTTCTTTTTAAAGGATAAGGAAACTTGAGACCTTTCTCTACCTTTTGTGATAATTAAATGTCTCAAAAATAACATCCTACAAAGTTTTAGTTGTTATAGAGCTCAAGAGTCACTTGGAGTATATGATTATGTATAATGAGCAAACATAAATGTTACATAGATATTTTAATTAAGGATAAAGAGGAAGTTTCTCTAGGTAGGAGAAAAGAGTATGAGTGAAAACATAAGAGTGAGAAGTCTAAACCTGTTTCATGTAATACTGAGTTGTAAGTTCATCTGAAATAGGTGTTATGATACACATATTCCTAGAGGACCCAGGAAATATTTCTCTTCCATATACATATGTACTCTCTTCTATTTCTCTTAAAACACATTATAATCTTGATGTATATTTGTTTTATCCAACAAAATATAAGAAATATTAATTGACACATGGCCTTCAAGTCATAGAGACAAAAGAAGAAGGTTACAAATTTAATGACCTGGACCATATATGATTAGTACAAAAGGAACATCTGCTACTCAGCATTAGGTTCCTGTTGCCTAGAGTAAAAGCCCAGTTGAAATATTTAATGTATTGAAAGGGAAGAACCTACAACCAAGAATCCTCTACCCAGCAAGGGCATCATTCAAAATTGAAGAAGAAATTAAATGTTTACCAGATAAAAGAAGGTTGAAGGAATTCACAACCACTTAACCAGCCTTACAGGACATGTTAAAGGGACTTCTGTAGATGGCAATGTTCTTTAGGCTTAACTAAATATTTTTCATCAATGAAAATAAACCTATAGTAAAGGTAGTAGACCAATTACTAAGCAAGTATGAAGTTAAAAAAAATTAGTAAAATCAACAATACCCAAAATTAGTCAAGGAATATACAAAAGATATAGATTATGACAACTTACACGTAAAGTGTGGAGGAAGGGCAAGAAGAAAACCTAGTACTTTTTGGTAGGGTTGAAAACAGAGTGACCATCAACTTAATACAAACTGTTATATGTTTAGGAAACTATCTATGTACGATATAGTAACCATAAACCTAAAGTCTATATAATAGATACACAAAATATTTAAAAGAATCTAAGCATAACACTAAAGAAAACTATCAAATGACAAGAGAAGAATATCAGAGAGGAAGAAAGGAATAGAGAGGAACTACAAAAACAACCAGAAAACAATTAATATAACAGCAATAAGTAAATACTTATCAATAATTACCTTACATGCAAATGGACTAAATGCACCAATCAAGAATAGGGTGTTAGAATGGATAAAGAAACAAGACCCACCTATATGCTGCCTACATACATAGACTGAAAGTGAAAGGATGGAAAAAGACATGTCATGCAAATAAAATGGAGAAAAAAGCAGGAGTAGCTGTACTTCTATCAGACATAATAGAAAGACAAAACAAAGAAAGTAATAAGAGACAAAGAAGGACATTCCATAATGATAAATGAATTAGTTCAACGAGAGGATATAACAATTGTAAATATATAGGCACCCAACATAGGAGTCTCTAAATATATAAAACAAATACAGACTTAAAGGGAGAAATATGCAATAGCACAAACATTTTAGCAGATTTTAACACCCCCACCTACCTCAAAGGACTGATCATCCAGACAGAAAATAAATAAGGAAACAAAGGCATTGAATGACACATAAGACCAGCTGGACATAGCAGATATATACAGAATGTGCCACCCAAAAGCAGCAGGATACACATTTTTCTCAAGTGCACATGGGATGTTCTCCAGAATACATCACATATTAGAACACAAAAGAGCCTCAAAAAATTAAAAAAGGTTAAAATTGTATCAAGCATCTTTTCAGATAACAATGAAACTAGAAATCGATTACATGAATTAAAAAAAACACATGGAAGCTGAACAATATGATTCTATTTAATCAATAGATCAATGAACAAATCAAAGGGGAAATCAGGCAATAATGGCGACAAATGAAAACAGAAATACAATTGAAAATATGTGGGATTTCATGCAAGTGGTTCTAAGAGGGAATATATAGCAATACAGGCCTACCTCAAGAAACAAGACAATCCCAAATAAATAATATAAACTCACAACTAAAGAACCTAGAAAAAGAAGAACAAATGAAAGCCAAGGCTAGTAGAAGGAAGGATATAATAAAAATCAGAGCAGAAATAAATAAAATAAAGAATAAAACAACAGAAAAAAATCAATGAAACCAGTAGATGGTCCTTCAAGAAGACAGACAAAATTTTATCCAGACTTAGCAAGAATAAAAGAGAGGACACAAGTAAACACAATCAGAAATGGAAAAAAGAGGTTATAACTGACACCACAGGAATTCAAAGTAAAAGAGTTTGAAAAATTGTATGTCAAGAAATTGGACAACCTAGAAGAAATGGACAAATTCTAGAAATGTACAACCTTCCAAGTCTGAAAAAGGAAGAAACAGAAAATCTGGACAGACAAATCTTCAGTAACAAAATTGAATGAGTAATCAAAAAACTCCCAACAAACAAAATTCCAGGGCCAGATGGCTTCACAGCTGAATTCTACTAAATGTGTAAAGAAAAGCCAGTACCCACCCTGCTTAAAATATTCAAAAAAATAGCAGAGGGAATACTTCCAAACTCATTCTATGAGGCCAACATCACTCTTACACCAAAATTAGACAAGGACACTGCAAAAAAAAAGAAAATTGCACACATATCCCTGATCAACATAGATGTGAAAATCCTCAACAAAATATTAGCAAACTGAATTCAAAAATACATCAAAAGGATCATCCATCACAACCAAGTTGGATTTATTACAGGGAAGCAAGGATTGTACAATATTTATAAATCAATATGGTATACCATATTAACAAAAGGAATGATAAAAACCATATGAAATCTATCTCACGCTCATGGATAGGAAGAATTAATATTGTCAAAACGACCATCCTGCCCAAAGCAATTTACAGGTTAAATGCAATCCCTATCTAAATACCAATAGCATTTTTTGATGAACTAGAGCAAAGAATCCTAAAATTTATATGGAACTACATAAGACTCCAAACAGCCAAAGCAATCTTGAGAAAGAACAGAGCTGGAGGTATTAGGCTCCTTGACTTCACACTATACTACAAAGCAGCAGTAATCAAAAGAGTATGGTACTGGCACAAGAACAGGTCTATAGATCAATGGAACAGAATAGAGAGCCCAGAAATAAACCCATGCACATATGGTCAATTAATACAAAGTAAAAGAGCCATAAACATACAATGGGGAAAAGACGTCTCTTCAATAAAAGTGTTGGGAAAACTGCAAGAGAATTAAACTGGATTACTGCCTAACTCCATACACAAATTGAACTCAAAATTGGTTAAAGACTTAAATATAAAACACACAACCATAAAACACTTAGAAAAAAACAAGCAATTTGCTACAACATGGATGGACCTAGAAGGTAATATGCTAAGTGAAATAATCAAGGCCAAGAAACACAAAAAACATATAGTTTTCACTTACATGTGGAATCTGAAAACAAAACAAACAGGAAAAACAGCAGTAGACTCATAGACACTGAGAAATGACTGGTGGTTACTATGTGGGAGGAGATGGGCTGGGCAGGTAGGCTGGGTGAGTGGGACAAAGAGGCACAAAATCTGAATTACAATATAAGTTGGTCACAAGGATGGAAGTGCAGCATGGATGATATAGTCAATGGTTCTATAACATCTTTCCATGTTGACAGACTAACTGCACTATTTGGGGTGAGGATTTGATAGTGTGCATAACTGTTGAATTACTGTATTGTATACTTGAAACCAATATAACATTATATGTCAACTATACTTCAGTCGAAAAAGAAGGAGAGAAAAAAGAGTAAAAGTTCAGGGTTGGCACATCTTTTGATATTTAAGACAAAATAAAAATCCAGATGTTGCTGAGAAATATGACTTTTGACAATGAAATAAAGAATTTTAAACTAATGCTATGCAACTAAGTGTTGTAAGCAATCCATTATCCAGGTCTATGGGGGCAGATTTGGCTTACTAGTTAGTGATTTCTGATGTGCATCAAAGTTTGTGTTGATGGAAAATATTAAAAAAAAATGTTTGGAAGTATTAGCTGGAACCAGATACTATAAGCCTTATTAAAGTGTTATACTTTATTTAACAGACAATGGGAAGATTTTGGAGACTTTTAAAAAGGAACTGACAAGACTTAATTAGTGCTTCATGAAGAATAATCAACCTGTTATAAGAAAGATATACTAGAACAATGGCCTGTAATTTTTTTTAGTCATGCACTCCTGTCAATTAAAACTATTTGATTATGCACTTTTTGATAGATATTTGATTATGAAGTATATTTCCTGTTTTCCTATATATGTACATTATAAAATATACTCAAAAATAAAATTTTAAGAATGATGAGGCTTAAATGATATAAATAATACTTTACAACCTATTTCTAAGTGTGATGCTTTACACTATCATTAGCCAATATCTCAATATATATATACATTTAGGGAAAAGTTCATCATTAACAGTAGCTGGTATGAATATATACTTCAAATGTTATTGCTAACAGCAAAATTTGGATGACTTGACTTCTTATATATGATCTAATTGTTGTCACTTTTACCTTGTAACAAGACTGAAGAAGCACTTCCTCTAGAAATGTGAGGGCTGCATTTTCACATTATTCATATGTATTTGCAATATGAATATAATTTTCAATCTTCAATTTCATCCTAGAAATATATTAGGGCCTCTTGGCAATTGTTTGATTATTCATTTGGTTAAAAATCTATAATGCAGTATTTAAATCCACTGAACAGGAACAGGTAAACCACAATATCTAATAAAGGCTGAAGATAAATGAAGAGTGAAGGTACTAATCCCTCCATTTTTTGATACTCCTTTTTCTTCCAGATAACATGCCTCCCAGCATTGTCAAATAAACATACGACATATGAAATGAGTTGGAGGCCAGTATCACTGTGTTAAACACTGTTAAAAGTAAATTTCTTTCTTATTTTTAAGATCTCAAATAAATATAAAAATACCTCTAATTTTCTGTCCTGAATTCTAATGAGACATTTTGAGTGCTTTTGGGTTATTGCCCCTCAATTTGGAGAATGACTGCTCTAGAGAAAATATTATTGAAAATAAAAGAAAGAATTAGGCAGATATTTGTATAGCTTATGTATATATCAGTGAAAGATTGAACTAGGTTTCTGGAATATTCTCTGGATATAGAGTCTTATGTGAGAAACAGTTAATGGAAAAAGTTATAATGCTTATCAAGTAGTCGGATACAGGGAGTATGTGGAAAGATGTAAAAATTATTCGCAGATTTCAAGACTGAAAACTGAAAGAAAACAGTGGTAACAATGAACAGATATGGGGTTTGGAACATTGGATTATGGGTTCACATTTTTGACCTGTTAAGAATGAGGTCTTGGTGGAATATCAAAATATGAATAGCTAGCTTTCAAAGAGAAAAATGAGAAGAATATTGCAGAGAGGTTTGAACTAAGTACATAAACTTCATATAGAAGTGATAATTGAGATAGTGATATTTAAGGACTAGGAGAAGAATGCATTTTAAAAAAGCAACAAAAAGCTCAGTTGAAAAGATGAGAGTAAAAAATAGTAATGTATGGTTACAAATAGGGTTTAAGAACATTTCAATAAAGACAGGTTACTTAAGTTAAGTGCTGCATGGAAATCAATTTTAATGAGAAGTAAAAAATTGCTTTTATTATTTGGAAATCATTCCAGGGAACAATTTTAGTATTGAGTTAAAGTAAGTAATCATATTACAAAAAATTAGAGTGGATGGATGTGATCAAAATAGAGGGAAAGATTATATACTATTTTAAAGAAGTTTGGGCAAAAAGGATGCCAGACATAAGCAGGACTTAGTGCTTAAATATGCTTCATATGAGCAGGATTACTGGACTGGTGGTCAAGTTAATTGTGTCACCCACTGAAGCCTCAATAACAGTTTTTGAAACATTTGGTCCTGAGGAGATCACTCAGAGAGAAGTATCTCAACTGTAGGATGTTTAAGGAGTTGTCATTCCTTGTCTAGGACATTTTTCCATGAACAGAAAAGAACTAAATCCTCATTCCCTCAGCCCTAGACTGAAAGAATAAGTCTCCAGTTCTAGCAAACAAAGGGTACAAGTAAGTCAAAATGGCAGGGAGACTAGTAAGTGAGCTAAAGATATGACAGGACTCCAGTATTAGGATAAGAATTTGACAGAAAAAAATAATTTGTGAGAATTAATAACCATAGGCCAAGACAGAAACATGGTCCTGTTGAATGAACATGGCATGGACAGTATAACTGGATTCAGGACATTCCATGAGTCTGAGGGTTGTTTGGCAACAAGACTTGGAGAAAAGGAAGCAATGTATTTATATATAGCTATTACTACTCATATCACCAGAAGACCTAAGGCCATTAATATGATAACTATAACAACTGTGACTGGTTAAGGATAAAGCTTGCAGATCAGAGATATCTAGCTGGGAACAGCAGGCAAGGCAGAAGCTGAGGAATAAAGGCATGTCTTGACAGAGGAGGTAAGGATATAATTTTGTTTTGTTAAAGGTAACCTGAGCCTATGACAGAAGGGAAAAGAATAGTTGAGTAAAAGACATTAAACATTGAAGAGAAAGGATAAAATTTACAAAGGGTAGTAATGAACTAAGTGGGAAGAAATGAAGTTAAGATGACACTTTCCTTTTCATTAACAAGATAAAAATTATTTATACAGTGAATAATTTTTTTAATGTGCCTATGTAAAAAGTATAGAGTGGTGATCAATAAATAGACAGTTTTGTTTTCATGGAGTGTACAATTTAGTAAGGGAGAAATAAATATTGTGATAAGACTTCTGTGAAAAAGAAAAAGATGCTGTAAAAAAAATAGTAACAATGGGGAAGGGATGAATTAGGGGGCCACTTTAGATCAGGTTGTCAAGGAAGATCTGCTTTAGGAAGTTTTACTGGAGTTGAGACTTTAAAGGATGGGTTGAATAAGCTTGGGATATTAAGAATCAGAAGGCCAGTGGGGCTGGAGCCTATTGTGTTCCTGACCTGCAGGAGAGACAACGTAGGAACCCGAAGAGAGGGGGAGGAGAATAGGGACACAAGACGCGAGGGATGGAGACAAGACAGTTCCCTGATCAAGTCTCGTTTATTTGCGGAAACACACAGCTTATATAGCATAGCTCAAGTGGGAAGGGGTTGTGGCGAATCCTGATTGGCAGTTTAGCATGCAAATGAAGCCTTATACCAAAGTCCTATGGAAGAGCAGTCCATGAGCATGCGCTCAAAGAGCAGTCCAGGCAGCAGGCAACAAGATGGTGTCCAAGCACAAAATGGAGTCCATGCGGGCGCATGCGCACTTGAGCATGAAGAATGAGAAGTGCGTCAGCAGCAAATCAGCAACAAAATGGAGTCCCTGCGAAAGCTCTGTGATGGCGGCGACAGCTGCTGCTGCTCAGCCTGATTGTCTGGCTCCCGACATCTCCCTCTTTTTTATTCTTTAATGACAGAGCTCTCTGTCATGGTAGCAGACTGTGCCTGTCTTAGGTTGACTCGCAACAAGAGAATCCTTACCCCCGTCATGGGAGCACAGGTAGCTAGACCAGTGTCCTGTCTTAGGTTGGTATTCTCTTTTGCTTGTCTTACCCGTCGCTGACTATCCAGCTGCTACGCGGGGGGATGTGAACTGGACCAATGCCTGTCTTAGGTCACCAGGCACTGTCTCTATGGTGTTTAAGAGACATACTCGGGTGTTGCCCGTCACTGGCTACTTGGTCAGCATATTGAGGAGAATGTGATGAGAAGGCCTGTCAGGCTCTCTGTCAACCAACAGCTGATAGGTGGCAAAGGCGTGTCTCTGCTGGGTTCTTTGCATCCTGCAAAGGACTAAAACTCCAATAAAGCAGATGATTAGTAAGCATATCCCAAGGGAAGCAGTGCCACTCCAAGTTTTAATGAAGCTGCCTATTGTTTCAAGAAGTTGAGCTCCAGTTATAGGTGGAACTCTAGTTTTGTTGATAGCTATTATGTCCTGTGTAAGTTGGGAAGTTAAATTCAAGAAGGTAGCATTTCAGGGTCCGGCAACCCAATGATTTATGTCTAAAAGGGTTTTGGTGATGTTCTGAACTCTGGCAGAGGTGACACACATGTGTGTGTATGAGGGGGAGCAAGTGATAGACTGGGCTTGAAACAAAATGTCTATCAGCTCCTGTTGAAGAGCTATTTGCTGATTTAAATTCAGTATGCCTGCAGCAAGATGATTATCGATAGCGCGCTGGGCCTGTAGCGCAGTAGACACTCTTTCAGATAACATATCAAGAGTGGCAGCGGCAACAGTTGTCTGAGAAAGGGCTACACCTGCTGCTGCGGCAGCCGCCGTAGCTGCTGCTACAGCAATAACTATTGCTACTGTTATTCCAAAGTCTATCTTATTTCTATGAAGCACTACTGGGTAGCCTCCTTGAATCTCTACGGGGTAAGGCAGATAAGGTGGTACCCTAACTATTAATGCTATCTTTTGCAAACCCCTCCAACATTTAGCCAAGGAACAATTAAGGTTAATACAATTAATAATGGCTGATGCAGTACCATTATTATCATCAATATCATCAACTAGCACAAAAAAGAATGGAGATTGAATGCATACAGGAAATGCAAACTCCTCAGTAACATTACTGGAAACATCCATTGAGCTATCATTTGATTGAGTAAAGGTCCCATTCATATATACACCAGTAAGGAGGAGGAGGGGAGCTATATTAGTACAGGTATAGGGACCACAAAGATATACTCCATTAAAAACAGGATCTCTTAACACCTGACGACCTTCACTATGCCACGGTGGAGATTGATGGGAATTATTCGTGAAAAAGGAAGGCATAGGTCCTTCAAGGCAGAGGTTGGAATGAAGAGGGTATCTTTTATGATTATGATAACAGTCATACCATGGGATGGGCCATTTAAGGTCACTGTCTGATGCAGACCTTCCCCAACATCGGTGCCTAGGGCTAACTTGGCACCAAGGGTGTTTGGTGGTATTAGAGGAAGGGGCATTTTCAGAGGGGTATAATACGTTGCTAAGGCCAAAAAATTTCCCGCTCACGGACGGGGAGCTGCCCATCCCTGGTTTTATACCAGAAAAGGAGGCAAGGCTTGCATTCCTGAGCATAATGCATGGAGACTGTTTTACATTGGTATTATTAACAATATGGAAACACATAGTATTAGTGAGTGGGAAAGTGAAATTAATTTTTACTGTCTTATTGTCATCGGGTATAGAAGGAAGTCCTGAGGAGACATTAGTAGAAAAGAATGTAGGGAAAACAGGGGAGGAAGTCCCTACCACTTGTAGAATCGGGGGGTTGCGCAGCAGAGCCCACCTGGGTTCTCCATGAACAGATATTAAGTGCAAAAGGCTAGTGGTCAGCTGCAACAGGAACAGCGAGGGAAGCATGGTTCTCTATAAAGAAATAAAAATGGGGGGCTAATTTAAGCATGCTACTCTCAACAGAGGATTCTTAGGCATGTCTAAGTCATCAAAGCATATAATTAACTATGAGGAAAAGATATAACTTTAAGAGTTATGAGCATCTGTTTGTTTTACGAGTCTTTCTGGTAGCCATCTGGCTGCCTCATTTTTTGTGTCAAAGACACATACTGAGCCTCACCCCCATATGAGGACAGGATCAGTTCCAGACCATTGATTGGTCATTGGATCTCTCCACATAACTTTTGCATAGTCTTGTTGACTCTTGGGGTGCCACAAACGGTCTGCTGCAGATCGCCCTTGGGCGTCCAAAAGCAAAAAATTCAAAATGAAAAGAGTGTGATTCAGAATGTTTCTGGGCGAGCCCTTTATAGGGTAATACTCCCCCTTTTTTATTATTTGTAGATAAAGTTTTAAGGTAAGATGGGCTCGCTCTATTATACCTTGTCCCTGGGGATTATATGGGATACCTGTTGTGTGAGTAATGGAGAAATGTTTACAGAAATTAGCAAAAGAGGAGCTAGTATATCCAGGGCCGTTATCTGTTTTTATTTTTGATGGTATACCTAAAATTGTAAATGAATGTAACAAATGTGCAATTACATGTTTGGTGGCCTCACCTGTCTGAAGCGAAGCGCAAATAAAACCACTGTAGGTGTCTATGCAAACATGGATGTATTTTAAAGTACCAAATTCAGTATAATGTGTAACATCCATTTGCCATAGTGCATTAGGTATAAGTCCTTTGGGTTAACTCCATAGTGGGGTGTAGGGAGAGAAGTAAGGCAAGAAGGACATTGCTTAACAATTTGGCGAGCTTGCTCTCTAGTTATCTTATATGATAAGCGTAGTGTTTGAGCGTTAAGATGATGTAGGGCATGAGCCTTTTGGGCTGTAGCAATTCTTGAGTCACTGTGAAAACATATCAATTGCGTAGCTGCATCAGCTGTTGCATTACCAAGGGCTAAGGGCCCTGGGAGATTAGAATGTGCTCTGACATGTCCTATATAGAACTTACAGGGTCTTTGCCTAATAAGGGTTTGTATCTGTAGAAATAATGTATGGGCAGTAGAAGAAGGCTTAATGAATGCTGTGGTTTCTAATAAAGGTATACTTTGAGCTATATAAGCACTATCAGTAAATATATTCAAAGGTGTGGACTTATAGGAAGTAAAAACAGCTAGAACGGCACTGAGTTCTACAAGCTGAGCTGATCTATGTGGAGTGGGAAAACTATGTGTGGTATCTTTACAGTGAAAAGCGGCAGTTCCAGAGGAAGAACCGTCAGTGAATATGTTTAAGGCATCAGATATAGGTTGTAGAGATGTAGTTTGTGGAAAAGTAAACTCGTGAACACGTAAGAAATGAATGAGTTTATCTTGGGGAAAATGATTGTCTATGGTTCCTGCATAAGCTGCAAAGGCTATGGGCCACTCTTCAGTGGTTTGAAACAGCCAGTCTACTTGGGCTGCAGTATAAGGTACGATGCACATCTCAAAATCTTTGCCAAAGTAAAGTCTGCTTTGCTTTCTGCCTAGCCAAACAAGCTGTGAAGTAGCAGCATAATATGGCTGTATGGTTTTTGCAGGGGAAGAGGTTAGATGTACCCATAATATAGGAGCAGTCTGCCAGAAGACTGTAGTAGGTGTATGAGAAGTAGGGAAAACTATATATTGTAAGGGTTTAGTATAATCTATGGTGGATATAAATTGTTGCTTAATAATGGTCTCAACTAAGGCAAGAGCTTCGCGTCCTGAGGGAGTTAACACTCTAGAGGAGTTTGGATTGCTATCTCCTTGTAATATATCAAAAAGGGGCTTGAGCTCTCCAGTGGTGAGTTTTAAGTATGGTCGCAGCCAATTAATATCTCCTAACAATTTTTGAAAATCATTTAAGGTTTTTAGCTGATCTACTCTTATGTGAGCTTTCTGAGTTGTAACTTGATTTTTAAATAGTTGGAATCCTAGATAAGTATATGGAGCTTGGAGTTGTACTTTTTCTGGGGCTATGTGTAGGCCATGTGCTGTAAGATCCTTTTTTAAGGCATCATAAAGGAGGAGTAATTGTGCAGGATCTGACAGGGCTAACAAAATATCATCCATGTAATGGATGATGTAAGCACGCGGCCATTTTGAGCGAGTTGGCAATAAAGCTGCTGACACAAATTTTTGACACAAGGTGGGGCTGTTAGCCATCCCTTGTGGGAGCACTTTCCACTGATATCTGTGCATAGGTTCCCTGAAATTTGTAGAAGGAACACTGAATGCAAAACGTTCTTTATCTTTTGGATGTAAGGGGATGGTAAAGAAGCAGTCCTTTAAATCAATGATAATTTTTGGCCAATTAAAAGGTATGGCGCTGGGTGAAGGAAGCCCAGGCTGTAAGGACCCCATAACAACCATAGATCTATTGACAGCTCTTAGATCTTGCAAAAGTCTCCACTTTCCTGATTTTTTCTTTATTACAAAGATAGGAGTATTCCAGGGAGATAGACTATCTTCAATGTGTCCTGCAGCTAACTGTTCCTGCACTAACTGCTTGGTTGCCTGTAATTTCTCACCAAGTAATGGCCACTGATCTACCCAGACTGGGTCTTCACTTTTCCATTGGATAGGGTTAGCATGGGGTGCAGGAGGAACAGTGGCCACTAGGGTAAATTTTGTTGATATGCGCCTAAACCGGCTCTGGACTTATTGGGCAAAGGTGAAATGGGTGATGTTATCCCATCTTCTAACCTTCTTGAACCCTTGCCTGGTGTAAAACCTTGTTTTAACATCTGAGCTGTAATGATTTCGTTTGGGCTGCACATAAGCACTTTCATTTGCATTAACAAGTCCCTTCCCCAGAGGTTAATGGGAAGTCCTGGTAGCACAAAAGGTTGAATGGTACCTTGATTTCCCTCTTTATCTCTCCAAGTAAGCAATTTGGCACTTCTTTCAGGATTTTGAGTTTGCCCTATCCCTGTTAAATTGGTTATGGTAGGAGTGAGTGGCCAGCTGGAAGGCCATAGAGCTTTTTGAAGTATAGTAACATCAGCTCCTGTATCTACTAGGCCTTCGAATTGTTTTCCGTCAAGCCATAGGGTTAACATGGGCTTGTTGTGTGTTAAATGTTGTACCCAATAAGCATCTGAGGAGCCAAAGCCTCCTGACCCACGCATTGCTCTGTGGGCTTTATGGTTGGTTGTAAGCATGGGGAGTAACAATAATTGAGCAATGCGTTGACCCTGGTTTACAGTAGAGATCACTTTTGGAGAAGATGCCATGATTTTTATTTCTCCTGTGTAGTCATTGTCTATGAGCCAGGGAAAACTTGCAGGCCTGCCATGGTAACTCCACTCCTGCCAAGTAGTAGCCCGAAAGTATTAGGCGGAAGGGGCCTGTAAACTCCCGTGGGCAGGGCTTGGACTCCCATTTGAGGGGTTAGTACTGTGTGGGCGGCAGAACAGAGGTCCAGTCCTGCACTATCTGCTGCTGCTCTGCAGAGTTGGGAAATTGATTGTTTGGCCTCTCTGAGGGAGGGAGGAATGGGTTGTTGGCTGACTGAGGAACAAACTGCACTGCCCCATATACTTGTTTCGGGGCCTGAGGCTGGCCCCTCCACCCGTTTCCCTGCTGGGAAAGGGGTCTCCCTTGAACATCTGTGAGGGATCTACAATCCTTGGCCCAATGCTTGCCTCTCTTACAGCGAGGACACAACCCGGGCAATCTTCTGGGAGACTCTGCCCCCGAAGTTGAGGGTGGCCCTTTGCAAGTTTTTGCAAAATGCCCTTCTCTCCCACAGCGATAGCAAACAGTACGTTTAGACAGCAGCTGTGAGACGGTAGTTCCTTGAAGGGCGGCAGCCATGGCTAAACCTTGGTTGTACCCCGCACCTATGTCTGAGCATAGGCGAATATAGCCTGTTAAATCTGCTTTCTTTCTATAATGCCTGATGGCTGCTTGACAGGCAGAGTTGGCATTCTCAAAGGCTAGCTGTTTGACAAACTCTACACCTGCTTCTGGAGTACCAAAGATGCGCCCTGCAGCGGTCATGAGTCGATGAACAAAATCTGCAAAGGGCTCATCAGGTCCCTGTCTTATGTTGGATAAGCTGGAACTTAGATCACCTTTGGAAGGAAGTCTCCTCCAAGCTTTGAAGGCGGCTGTGCTAACTTGAGCATAAAGGAATGGATTAAACTGCATTTGATTGCCTGCGCCTTCAAAGGGAGGCTCCCCGAGGAGCATTTCCAATGTACCTCCATTACCGGCCTGCAAGTTGCGCCGGGCGGTGTCTTTACATGCCTCAACATATTCTGATTTCCAGAGCAAGTAATCTCCCCCTGAGAGAGTGGCTCGAGCTATTGTTTGCCACTCAGCCGGCGTGATCCATGCATCTGAAATTGCCTCTAAGACAGCTTGAGTATAGGGGGCAGTCGCTCCATATTGGGCTACTGCCAACTTCAATTCTTTTATAATTTTAAAATCTAAATTATGAAGCTCTCTATTCCTGGCATCTTGAGGACCTGTCTCAAAAACTGGAAATTGTTCAATGGAACCAGAGGGATCTACAGAGGACAGATCGGCTAATACTGTCCGCTTGATAGTAGGTGGCTGCGAAAGAGCTCCCATCGAGGGGGTCTGGTTAGTAGGTGGTGGAGTGGTTTGGCTTAGAGCTGGCTTGGGCTCATCTGTCTTTCCAATTTTTAATTCCTCTAATTCTTTTATTAAGGCTTGATGTTCTTTCTCTAGTTTGATTTGTGCCTTTAAGAATTCAATTTTTCTGCGCACTTCCTCTTGTGGGTCTAAAACGGGAAGTGCACAGGGTGTGGTAGAGAAGGGCAGAGCAGAAGGTATCAGCCCCTCCCTCTCAACTTTCCGCGCCTCAGAGAGTAACGTGCCGTACGAGGCGGACGCGGAAGTTTCGCGGTGCTTTTCTTTTTTGATCTTACTTCCTCCTTTTGAGCTACAGTAGGGTTCTGACTCTTGGACCGCGCCCTACTTAATGGCGGATCCTCGACTTCCTCATCTGAACTGGAACTCTCGCTAGAGAGTGAAATGAGCTCTCCGGTGGGCTCAGGAGCTTCTGCTGTGTTCTTCTTTCCCTGTTCTTGATCTGATTTTATGTCCTGTAAAATAGCTTCACCTTGCTCTACTACCGCAACTACATCTTTGAAATCACCTTTACGTTCTAACATTTCATTAATAAGATTCCAGTAGGAAAATGCTACAATAGGCACCTTCTGTGGACCAAAGGTCCGATAAAAATCATTCATGGAGTCTCCAACTCGCTTCCAAATTTGTGCATCTATGGTCCCTTCTTGAGGTAACCAAGGACAGAATTTATCCAAAAAGGCAAGAAAAGTTTCTAAATTCTTACGTTTTACTCTCACTCCCCGCGTCTGAAGGGCTTGTTTCAATCCTGCTATAAAATTCTCCTTTTGAGAAGACTGTGTGTGCCCCATGTTTTATAAATATCTGACTCACCGATCCTTTCGAGCGCTGGGCCTCCCCGCTCAGGTGCGGTGGCTGAGTTTTGGCCGACCCAGGAGTTTCAACTTCTTCGGTACCGCACGGATTTCCTTTGATTTCTCTCTCGGAGTCCCCTCGTTCTTCGAGCCCCACGTTGGGCGCCACTTGTTCCTGACCTGCAGGAGAGACAACGTAGGAACCCGAAGAGAGGGGGAGGAGAATAGGGACACAAGACGCAAGGGATGGAGACAAGACAGTTCCCTGATCAAGTATCGTTTATTTGCGGAAACACACAGCTTATATAGCATAGCTCAAGTGGGAAGGGGTTGTGGCGAATCCTGATTGGCAGTTTAGCATGCAAATGAAGCCTTATACCAAAGTCCTATGGAAGAGCAGTCCATGAGCATGCGCTCAAAGAGCAGTCCAGGCAGCAGGCAACAAGATGGTGTCCAAGCACAAAATGGAGTCCATGTGGGCGCATGCGCACTTGAGCATGAAGAACGAGAAGTGCGTCAGCAGCAAATCAGCAACAAAATGGAGTCCCTGCGAAAGCTCTGTGATGGCGGCGACAGCTGCTGCTGCTCAGCCTGATTGTCTGGCTCCCGACACTATTGTGTGAGGGAGAAAATGGTAGAGAAGGTATGAGAAAGTCAGTGGAGGTTCAGATCATACAGAGTTTTATAGGTTGTAGTAAAGAGTTAGATGTTAAATTTTAAGTGTGAAGGGGAAAGGCACAGGAGGATTGGACAGGACTGAAGTTATTTGATTGATATTTTTAAAAGATTACTCTGTAATATGTGTAGATAATAGAATTGGGTGGTGAAGGGGATTGGATACAGAGACTAAATATGAGGCTATTTCAAAATTCAGCTGAAAACACAAACTTGAAAAGATATATGCACCTATATGTTCATTGCAGCATTATTTACAATAGCCAAGATATGGAAGCAACCTAAGTATCCATCGGTGGGTGAATGGATAGAGATGTATATATATTATGGAATAATTATCCAGCCATAAAAAAGAATGAAATCTTGCCATTTGGGACAACATGGATATACCTTGAGGATTTTATGCTAAGTGAAATAACTCAGATGGAGAAAGAGAAATACCATATGATTTCTTTTATATGTGGAATCTAAAAAAACAATGACAACAAAATAATATCATTGGTACAGATAATAGAATGGGGGTTGCTGGAGGATGGGAGAAATAAACATTTTTAAGTAAATAAATAAAATAAAATGGGGCAATGAATTCCAGACTATCTTATGGCAAAGGATGTTGCCTAAATGTAGTGAAACAGTAAATATGGACATGCTCTGAACATTCTAAGTGCTTTTCAATAATAAGGATAGCTGGGATTAATTAAACTTTACTATGTGCCAGGTATTACCCTAAGAAATTGAAGTGAAAATTCTTGTCTAACCTTCCAAAATGCAATGGGAGGTAGGAAAGGAAGCTGAAGGCCAGAGGGCTAAGTAACCTGCCGAGGACCACATAGCTGGACAAGTGGAATGTAAGCCCATGTTTGTTGTATTGCACAATATTTGTTACAGGAATGATGACTTCAATCCTGCAACAATAAAAATTACTAAGAGGGTGTGGTGCGGAGGTCTCTTTCTACTGACTGGTGTTTGTCCTGAGGTAAGGTTTGTTCATGTAAAGATTAGGGGCTTATTCCACACAATGATCTCAATCCTCCATTCGCATTGGAACTACCTGGGAAATTTCGAAAAATACTGACACCATGTAAAAAAGAAAAAATAAGAAATCCAGCCAAGATGGGGGTGGCCTGTCCTAGCTGATAGAAGTGGGTAGAGAGAAAAATGGACATGTGGGGTATATTTTAGAAATAGAAATTGCACAACTGGCTGAAAGATTAGATGAAGGTGAAGACTAAGAGAAAGGTGTCCAGCAAGAAGCTAGTTTTCTATTTCAGGCAGTTACTAGATGTGCCAAATAAGTATGTTAAATGTTTAGAACTGGACACCTGGTGGTTGCATAACATTATCAATGCACTAAATGGCACTAAATTATTCATTTTAAAATGCTCGATTTTATTTTATGTTAATACCACCTCAATAAAAAAACCTAACTGAACTGTGTCAAATTTCCTTAAATCTAACCAATCTGAAGTTTACGTTTAATGGCTGAATGTTCTACTCCCTCTCACATAATGTATGTTATCTGATGGAGGAGGAGTAATAATGCTTTGACACAAAGAATTGGCTAGTGGTGGGAATTTCTGGCAGGGCTAATTTGATAAATATTATTGGCTATAGAGGTTGCCTGACCACCTCAATTAATACAAGCGTAAATGTATCTTTTCTTACTGCCCAATTAGTGCCCTGGTAATGTGCTGCTTGATTATTTTTGTCATTTAGAATTTTTAAAATCCTAATTATGTGCGGCGTTGAAATGTAATGTTCAGAGGTGTCTTATTGCATAGCCAAAGCTTTATTTCTGGAAGCAACTGGTCCTAAGTGCCAGGAGTTTTGAACCCCACAGTTTTAGAAATATGATGTGTATTCATTTTAAAAGGTTTGCCTTTTATAATATGAGAGCACCTACGGCTTTGGAAGCAAGCTCATTGATAAGTAGGCCGTCTGTCATCCTACCATTTAGAAACTTTCTTTGGATTTGTGCTTCTATAAATGGACTACTTTAATTTGAAACATCTGTGTCTAGCTTAAAGCGATACTACATTATGTAACTGTAAAATCATTCCTCCTTGATGACTATTTAGAATAAGTACTATTGAAATAGATGAAACTTTCCTTTAGAGGAACCTCTCTCTTCCTCAGAGCTGAATAAGATACCTTCCATGTCTCTCCAAGCAGGTGCAAAAGATACGGTTATAGCAGTCTTTGAGTTTGAGGGGACTAAATTTTGTCATAAGACTTCATACTACACTAGAGGAGCCATAAAGTTAAAATAGGTACTGCAACACACTCTAAAAGGGGGGAATGAAATGCCAAGCAATAACCAAACCCTAGAATCAAAATTCATACTTCAGAGTATTTCAACAGCCAAAGAATACAGCTTAGGAAGAAAACTTGCTTCAATTATCTTACCAGTAAAGAAAAAAAAGGAACAGGAAAAAAATGTTCAAAACCAGGTCCTACTGAAGCTCTTGTTACGTTATGAATCTTTTATAGTTCAGTTGCCTAGTTTTTTCTACTGTTAAAGTGAGTGGGTAGTATTTCCAACAAATTAAGAAACCTGAAAACAAATGTTTAATAAGATGTTCTTTACTTGCTAGATAAAAACAATAACTTAAATTCCCCAGAGGAACTTTACTTTCTACTTTCCCACATAGGTCATTTTATATGTAATATTTTGATATTTACCAATGGATACCTTCAATAAAGATTAGAAACATATTATTAGGTGTTTGTATATTTGGACAATTTCTATTACTGGTACTATCAGTAGCGATTTGGGGAGGTAGTTCAGGAAATCGACAGTAATTTGATGGCTTTTTATGTTAGGTTCATGATTAGTCATAAGAACAATTAAATTCCTTTTGAAATCAGCAGGGGAATTAATGTTTTGAAGCGTAAGAAACCCCATCCATAATGTCCATAAAAAATCAGTCCTATCGAGATTTCTATTTGCACAGGCTCTAAGGTATTGTGAGGAGTCTATAGCAGCATAGCTCTATGTATGCAATCTAAAGGCAAACTGAGGAAATGTTAGAGAAATTTACCAGGAATTTCACAATGTAAATTCCCAAGAGAAATCTCTCACAGTGGATTCTCACACATCAGTGCTGCAGACTAGCCTGGACTTCCACATCATCTACTGAGTCATCTTTTGTTCAACACCTTTCCATACTCCTTAAAGGTGAAAACACAAAAGAACTCCTTTGAATTCTAGAAAAAAATTCATAGAAACTTTCTGTCTGTGGCTATCCAAAGCTGCTCTGTGGATCACTAGAATCATTCTGGTTGTAGCTAGTCATTGAGCTATTTTATTCAGAATTCTTTTGATTTGAAAGCTGTGCATTATCTAATGTGTTTGTGTGTGTGTGTGTGTGTTATCCAAAGTCAATTTTTTTGGCTTGCAAGGAGAGAACTTATTTGACAAAGAGAAATGCCGTACCAAACATCTGTTTCTAACAAATAGCATTGCTCTGTATTGAAGCATCACTCTATTAATTAGTTCTCTGCTAGGTGTGGAGATTCTTGATGGTCATTTGTTGACTAGCCTCTCCCACATTGATAATGTTAGTAGCAAAGAGTATTCCCAAAGACATGTGTATTTCCTTCTTCTATGTGCACTGGCGGACAGATTTAGCAACCAGATGCAACTGTGTCTTCAATGCAGAATACATAATACATCTTGAAGTAAAACAATCAGTATTTGATCTTTGGAACCATAATTATGTTTTTCATATAAATGGGATTATTATGGACTTTTAAAAGCAACATCTGCCTCATACTTGCTTAAGATTCTTCTGGGTTTCTGCCATAGATACAGACCTGTAAGGAATAATCCAAGTTTTCTCATCCTCCCTATGTAATGAAAACTTTTCAGATTAGACACTGAAGGAACCCAAATGCTACATCGCAAAGACAATAAGCAAGAAATCCTCCAATTGGTACTTTTAGACCTTTTCCCTTTTTGTAGGCTAGAATTTGGTACTAACCAGGCAAGACTATTTTTTTTGAGACAGCCATTGATCATTCCATGCTCACAAAACAAATAGATAGTACACCAGGAAATTATATTGCCAGATTCACTGTGAAGAAGAGTTGGTGTAAACTGAATGTCATTTTCAGTTCTACTCAGCCATTTCTTTTTCGCTGTTGTCCTTAGGAAATTGTCTGACCAAGTGATCCTTAAAACACACTTGAAACACAATTCATAAACCTTGGACTTAAAGTCACTAATAGGATTACCTCCTAAGTATGACAAATGAGGTTTCACAACACCTCCAGGTTTTCCTCTGGCTTTAAACATAATAAGGACATACTTAAATTTTCAAATACAAGTTCATTATTGTAAATGGATCTGTCATCTTTTCCTCCCAAAGCACTCATTATCCCTCCAGTTTTAGATAAACCTTATGTATCTTACAGATAAAACAGGAGATTATGGTTGAGAAAGAATATATGTGTTGATGACTTGAAAGTCTATACACCTTATTTTACATTTGAAACCTTTAAAAAATGTTCTAAACATATTTATTTTAAAAATGACACATTATTCAACATAGCTTCAGGAGCCCTGTTCAGGGACAAAGTTAGGCCTCATGTTCTGAAGGCCATGCTTCTTTCGCATATGATATATATATATATATATATAATTTTTAATTTATCTTTCAGAGCTTTTATATGTTCTTCACTGAGCTACATAGTGTCATAAAAGTTCTGATTAAGTTAATGGGAACTTCAGTATCTACTATAAATATGAAATTTCTTACTTGTTTTTTTCACTGAGTACATTTTGAGCACCTAGTATGTGCCAGGTTATGTGCTCAGTTTTGGGGATAAAAAGTTGAATTGAAGCATGATGCCTACTTTGGAAGAGCTTACCCATTAGTCATGATCCTGGTTCAATAGTTTTTCTCAGGCTATTTATATCCTGCCACTAGGAATTAAATTCTGAGGGTCATGTTGTACCCCATCTGCATGATAGAGATAGCAAATTCTCTCTGTCCTTCGATTTTGTTTTGTTTTCTACAAACTACCAAGGTGTCAAAGTCTAGGTTAAAAAAAATAAAAGTGGCAATCAGGAAAACTAGGCCCTAGTTCTAGTTTACTTTCTAAAACAGTATATGAGCTTAGGTAGGGCTCAGCTACTCAGTTTCTTCACCTTCTACATTGACCATCCAGGACAATTTACTTCATGGGTAAACTGAGGCAAACAGTATATACTTATTCTTTTAGTTTGGGACGTGCAGACTCTAAATTCTAAATAATTCTCTGTAAGTATCTCAGCCTCATGAAGTCTACCTGAGAACTAAGTAAGTCCTAGTCATACTACAGCACTTAAACACGTTTGTTGAATGAGTCCCATAAGGGTTTCTCCCAGGTTCATGGTGCTGCATCACTCTTCTGCCTTACATATCACTTTATTTATCTCAGCCTCTCCTCCTCCTTTTCTATTTTTTTTCTAAATCCATTGCTTATTCTTTACCCTTTCATCTGTTTCTCTTCTGATTCTTTATCTTAGACTTGTCACTGATATTGTTTAATCTTTTGGAGACAGTAAGGGCTCAACAAATTTCTTAACACTTGGGAGTTTCCAGATGAAATACAAGACGCCCAGTTACATTTGAGTTTCATAAACAATGAATAATTTTAGTATGAATTTATCTCATACAATAAAGTATGTCCTGTACAAAAAAAAATTCATTGTTTATTTGAATCTCTAATTTAATTAAACATCATGTAAATTTATTTGCTAAGTATGACAAACTGGACGCTCATTAGGTCATTTTCCTTAAATTTAAGATACAGTTGATATTTAACACTATAAGATTAAGGTGTACAATGAGTTGATTTAATAACTTATATATTGCAACATGATTACCACTGTAATATTAGCTAATTATCTCCATCACATCACATAATTATCATTTCTTTTTTGTGGTTAGAGTACTTAAGATCTAGTCTCTTAGCAACTTAGTAGCATATAATGTAGTATTATTGACTATAGTCACAATGCTGTGCATTAGATATCTACAACTTATTCATCTTCTAACTGCAAGTGTATATCCTTTGACCCACATCTTCCCAATCCCTGCTGCCCCTGCCTTGGTAGCTAACATTCTACTGTGTGTTTCTATGCATTTCACCTTTTTAGATTCCATATATAAATGAGATCATTCCACATATAGGTATTTGTCTTTCTCTGTCTGAGGTATCTCAGCACTATGCCTTGAAGGCTCATGTTGTCACAAATGGCAGGATATCCTGCTTTCTCATAGCTTGATCATATTCCACTGTGTATGTATATACAGCACTTTTTCTGTATCTACTCAACATTGATGGACAAGGTTGTTTCCATATCTTGGCTATTGTGAATAATGCTACAATACACATGGGAGTGTAGATACCTTCTTGATATCCTGTTTTCATTTCCTTTGGATATATATCCAAAAGTGGGATTGATAGATCATAATGTATTTCTATTTCTAATTTTGGGGAGAATCTCCATACTGTGTTCCATAATGGCTGCACCAATTTACATTCCCAATAACAGTTCACTTGAAAAGGCTGTGTATCCTGCTGCATCAGCAAATAGTTTTTGAATTAAATTAGGTTAAATTAGGTTTTAAGTGTTTTAGGAAAACAACCTATAAACTGCATTTATGCATATCCTGTCTTTATTAACAGAATTTTATTTTCTTTTGAAAACCCATGGCCATCTGAGGGCAGTGAAAAGCATTTATTTCACTGGCCAGCACAGTCTATTAGATGTCATAATACCTTTTGAGGTCAGACAGTCCTAGATTCAAGTTTAATTCTTTTACTTCCTGGCAAGGTCTTAAGCCACTTTGTGGGCAATGCAAGGACTAAATGAAGGAAATGACACTGTGAAAGCATCTATGGTGTATCTGGTGCTCAGCAAACTGCTGCTGTCATTGCCTTTCATTAATTCCATCAAGTAACACAGTGAAACCCTCAGAGTCCTTTGTGCTGTGTAGAGTCAACTGTTCTTGAAGTAGTGAATCAGTTCCTGCTGATGTTTCTCTGTTGCCATCTCCTGTCATCCCTCAATATTTTAACCTGTGATTGTACTTCACAATAGTTAAGAATGCAGACTCTGGAAACAGGCTTCCTGGCTTCTAATCATGACTCCATTATTAACTAGCTTGACCTTGACCAAGATATTTATCCCTTCTATGTTTAATCCCTTATTTGTGACTTAGAGATGGTCAGAGTTTTTATTTCATAACCTTGTTTTTAGGATAAAATTAGGTATGTAGCACATTTAAAGTGTTTTTTAGCATACAGTAAAAACTGCATATGTGCTGATTATTATAAAAGTTCTGATCCGTTGCTTCTACATTTTGTTTTATTAAACAATAATACACAAACATAATTTAATACTTAATTCTAAGCTGCTCTCAGCCTTGCAGATTATTCTAGGAATTTCCTGGAGGAAAAGTGCATAAATTCTGCAGAAGTTACCTTTCCCATTTATTTACAAATTTTGGGTGGTAAAACATACCAATACCATGGCTTCTAAAAATGTAGGAATTGGTGATTCTGCCAATGTATGCTAAGCAGAAATACCTGGTGTGCCCCCCAACTGCGAAATTATTCTATATGGCTGTATCCTGGCCTTTGCATGGAAAAAAAAAATAGAGTCACCTTGTTCACCAATCTATTCAGTGAAATGCCATGAGGTTTTGCTTGGAAAGAGGATAGCTATAGATAACCTTTACATCTAGATTTTTTTATTCAAGTGTTTTAGCTCTATTTGTTTAAATACTTAATTAAACACTGAAGGTAATATCCTCCCCACTGCTTTTGCAGCTGTATTAGTTGAATGGGGTGGGAGTATGAGTATATTATTATATTCATGATTAATTCATCTACAGTTGAGTAGATAGATGGGAAATGGAATGAACTTAAATTAAGAATGAAGAATCTCCTCTCCCTGTCCTTTCAACCAATATCAAGTGCAATTTTATAGACATTGAATTTGGAGTTTTTTCTGTGCATAAGACCTAATCGTCAGTTATAGAGAACATTTACTCTCATTTATAATTAAATTCTACCATGATGTATAGTATGGCTAACATTCCTGATGAGTTTGGGTTGCTAATTGCATTCCGTCTTTGTTGTGCTACATTTCATATTACTTGTAAATGCATTCCTCTACCTCCGCAAATGCTCATATCTCTATGTCAGCAAGTACCACAATTTGTTGAGGACGGAGTAGTAGCAAAAGCATTCCCTCCTTCAAACATGACATGTGGTATATTACCTGCATGTGCAGTATTGTCAGGGGTGTAGTTTTTGACCTGCAATGCATTACTTGCTTGACTGAGTTTGCAGTTGTTTATCACTGATGACATATTTCTTTCCAGGAACATACCATTTTTCTTGTCGTTGCTTTAAAACAGTAAATGGCGAGGTGAACCTGGAATTTTCCAGCCATTTGTGAAAGAAATGAAAGCAATTATTTCAAGTTTCATCCCACTCCATCAAAAATAACCTTTATAGTGGACCTCCAAAGTTTGTGAATAAACACTACCTTGACATATGACAAGGGTATGTCAAGAACTTTGCGTGTAGAGTACCTATCTTACTAATTATGACTAGTGTTCATAAAATGCAAATGATAATGAACAAATTATGTTTCAAACCAAGAAAAAGGCCTTTTACACATAAGGAACTCTTTCCTCTGTTAAAAAAAAAATCATTGTAGACATAGCCATATTCTTATTCATTCCTCTGGGAAATCAATCTATTTGTATCTTAACAATACTGTCTGTATTATTTTAAAATGTAAATAAATTTTAGTGTGCTGGACTCATAGCAATAATCCTATTCCCCCTTTCTTTGTGATAATATGTAAATGCTCGCTTTTTCATGATTTGTCAATCCAGGCCCACAAAATTGAATTAAGTCTTCAGAAGCAATTTGCTCAATCTCTACCACCCTACCATCCCTTTCACCATTCTCATTGTAACTCAGACTTTGACAAATGAGGATGTCTAATGGTTTATGATTGGTTTTCTGGATACTGCAATTTTAAGCCCGTGGTAATTTCCCAAAGCCATCACTTTTTTGTTGGTCAGAAATGTTGATTGCAAAACAATGGTGACAGGAACATTTCTTCCTTTTTCATAACAGCCAATTTGATGTTTTTTCTTCCCATGATAGTACAGAGATTGATTCATTTATTCTTAACTTAAAGAAACATTTGTTAATAACACACTATGTTCCAATGATAACATAGATAATTGAAATCTGCAGTTGATTCAAAACGTTGATTTTAATTATCTTTCCCAATATTTTTATTTTTTAGATCTGTAAGTGCCACGTACTTGAACTGCCTCATTTGTTATTTATATATCATCTTTTTCTTTCTTTACATGTAAGTAGTCAGCTGGAATTGTAAAATCTTAACAAATGCTATTTTTGTTTAAGCAAAGTTCTCTCTATACTTATAAAATGGACATCAGCATAGCTCACAACTGTCTCTTCCTTTAGATAGGACTGTCCTTAAATTTGGTACTTTGCATTCTTGTTTCAGAATCAGTTTAGCATTAAATAAAAGGATCTCTACAAGGTCTCTTCAGTGGGACCAATTTTGTAACCATAGGTTTTTAGCTGCCATAACTGCAGCTCAAACTTTATTCACAATCTACTATAGTAATTATATGTATGAACATATATTTTTCTTCACTTATTCTGTAACTTCATATAGGAGACAAAAAATCTTCTTACCCAACACCTGAGTTTCATTTGTTTTACTAATTAAATACCTTAATAAAATATGGAGTATTTCATTCAATGTTACTCAAAATCCATGTTATGAATCTTTCTCTCCATGTAGATTGAAATCCAAGATTTTTTTAATAAAGAACAGATTTATTTCAAGCCTATTATTCTATTTAAAATATTATTTCAAAATTCATTGCTGACCATTCTTGAAAATCCAGTGATCTTTCCTCATATCTTATCTGCCTCAGCTCTGATGACATTTATTCATTCAACAGGTATTTATTGAGCAGTGACTATACGTAAAACCCTGTATCAAGGTTAAATAAAAAAACAAAACTGATAAAATTTCTGCCCTCATAGAGTTATCATTCTACTGTGTGTATTTGTTGATGGCAATGCTGGGGTATTTGACAGTCTTGAATAACCCAACTTTGCTATACTCACTCCTGACTTTATTTCTGTGACTCACTGTCATTTTTTTTCAAATACCATCTTTTGAAAAGGGATTTTGTAAACTTATTTTTAGTATTTTTTAAAATTGAGGTATTATTTACATATGTAAGAAAAGGATAGATCTTACAAGTATAATATGATGAGTTTTTATAACTGCACAATTATCCCTACCAAGTTACTGAATATTTTTATCACCCAAGGAAAATCATTTTTGCCCCTTCCCATTCAACCCCAGTCCTACTCCTAGGAAACCATTGTTTTGATTTTTTTTGACCAGAGATAAAGTTTTCTTGTTTTAAGTTTAGAGAAGTGGAATCATACACTTGCACTTTTCTTTGTCCAACGTTTTACTTTCAGCCTGATAGTCTGAGTTCACCTGTGATTTGCATGTAATAGTAGCTTATCCTTTTTTGTTGAGCAGATTTCATTGTATGGATGTACTGCAATTTTTAATCTATCTCCCTGCTGATAGCTGTTTCTTGTTTGGAGCTATTATAAATAAAGTTGCTATAAACATTCTTGTATAATTCTTTTTGTGTGCATGTTTTTTCCCTCATTTTTCTTGGGTAAATACCTAGAAGAAGGATTGCTTTGTCATTAGGTAGATATATGTCCAACATTAGAAGAAACTTACAGCTGAATTTCCAAAGTAGTTAAAAATTTATACTCCTACCATCGATGTATGATGTAGTTCCAGTTGTTCTACATATTTGCCAACATTTAATGTTGCTATTCTCTTTTATTTTAAGCATTCTAAATATCACTGTGGTTTTAATTTACCCCTGGTGATCAGTGATAGTGAATATTTTTCCTGCACTTACTTTCCATTAGTATCCAGGTAGGCAGAATCAGAACAATGCTTGGTCTTGAACTAGTTATTTGCCACTACTGAGATGAAATTTTACCCAATTCCCTATAAACATTGAGATTGGAACAAACAGATTGAAACAGGCAGTAATCAAATATTTTTGGCTGATTTTGTTGTTCTTTCAGTTGAGAGAGTAAATCTGGTAACTTTTGCTGCATCTTGTTCATAAGCAAAAATCTACAAATCATTTTTTAAGTACTGTTTCTAATATAGGCACATAGAGCTATAAATTTCCCTCTAATTATTCATCCAGTTGCATCCTACACACTTTGATATGTAGTGTTTTCGATATCATTAAGTCAAAAAATGTTGTAACTTCTCTTGTAATTTTATCTTTGATACATAGGTTATTTGATATATGGGTTATTTTCATATTAAATTAAATTCAGCCTTTCATACATGGGTTAATTTCAAAATATTCATATTTCCCACAAGTTTATTGTTGTGATTTCTAATTTAGTTGCATTTTGGTCAGAGAATGTAGTCTTCATGATTTTAATATTTTAAAATGAGACTTGTTTTATAGAAAATTATATGATCTACCTTAGTGACTATTCCATGAGCTCTTGAAAAAAATGTGTATTTTATTTTGTTTGGTTTATTATTTTATCAGTGAAATTAGTTTAAAAGGTTGATAGGGTTATTCTTTTCAGTGTACTTGTTCAGTCAGTTCCTGGGAAAGAAATTTGGGAATTTTCTGATATAATAATGGGTTTGTCTTTTTCTATCTGTATATCAATTATATTTTGTTTCATGTATTTTGAAATTCTTATTTGTTCAATACACATTTAGTATGTCTTATTGATGAATTGTCCCTTTTACATTGTGAAATATTCCTTTCTCTATTTTATTTATTTATTTATTTTATTTACAATTTATTATGGTATCATTAACCTACAATTACATGTGCAATATTATGGTAATTAAACTACCCCCTTCATCAGGTCACCCCCACTAACCCCATTACAGTCACTGTCCATCAGTGTAGTGAGATGAGAATCACTACTTGTCTTCTCTGAGCTGTACAGTCCCCCCCGTGCCCCCCCTACCTTACATCTGCTAATCGTAATACCCCTTTTACCCTCTTATCCCTTCCTTCCCACCCATCTTCCCCAGTCCCTTTCCCTTTGGTAACTATTAGTTCGTTCTTGGGTTCTGTGAGTATGCTGCTGTTTTGTTCCTTCGGTTTTTTTCTTTGTTCTTATACTCCACATATGAGTGAAATCATATGATACTTGTCTTTTTCAGCTTGGCTTATTTCACTGAGCATAACACCCTCTAACTTCATCCATGTTGTTGCAAATGGTAGGATTTGTTTTCTTCTTATGGCTGAATAATATTCCATTGTGTATATGTACCACTTCTTAAGCCATTCATCTACTGATGGACACTTGGGTTGCTTCCATTTCTTGGCTATTGTAAATAGTGCTGCAATAAACATAGGGGTGCATCTGTCTTTTTGAAACTAGGCTGCTGCATTCTTAGGGTAAATTCCTAGGAGTGGGATTCCTGGGTCAAATGGTATTTCTGTTTTGAGTTTTTTGAGGAACCTCCATACTGCTTTCCACAATGGTTGAACTAATTCGCATTGCCACCAGCAGTGTAGGAGGGTTCCCTTTTCTCCACATCCTCACCAACATTTGTTGTTGTTTGTGTTTTGGATGTTGGCCATCCTCACTGGTGTGAGGTGATATCTCATTATGGTTTTAATCTGCATTTCTCTGATGACCAGCGATGTGGAGCATCTTTTCATGTGCCTGTTGGCCATCTGAATTTCTTCTTTAGAGAAGTGTCTATTCATGTCCTCTGCCCATTTCTTAATTGGATTATTTGCTTTTTGTTTGTTAAGGTGAGTGAGTTCTTTGTATATTTTGGATGTCAACCCCTTATCAGATGCATAATTTATGAATATATTTTCCCATACTGTAGGATGTCTTTTTGTTCTACTGATAGTGTCCTTTGCTGTACAGAAGCTTTTCAGCTTGATATAGTCCCACTTGTTCATTTTTGCTTTTGTTTCCCTTGCCCGGGGGGATATGTTCATGAAGAAGTTGCTCATGTTTATGTCCAAGAGATTTTTGCCTATGCTTTCTTCTAAGAGTTTTATGGTTTCATGACTTACATTCAGGTCTTTGATCCATTTTGAATTTACTTTTGTGTATGGTGTTAGACAACGATCCAGTTCCATTCTCTTACATGTAGCTGTCCAGTTTTTCCAAAACCAGCTGCTGAAGAGGCTGTGATCTCCCCATTGTATATCCAAGGCTCCTTTATCAAATACTAATTGATTGTAAATGTTTGGGTTACTGTTTGGATTTTCTATTCTGTTCCACTGGTCTGTGGGTCTGTTTTTGTGCCAGTACCGAATTGTCTTGATTACTGTGGCTTTGTAGAAGAGTTTGAAGTCATGGAGGGTAATGCCCCCTGTTTGCTTCCTCCTTCTCAGAATTGCTTTGGCTATTCGGGGTCTTTTCTGGTTCCATATGAATTTTAGAGTTATTTGTTCCAGTTCATTGAAGAAAGCTGTTGGTAGTTTGATAGGGATTGCATTGAATCTGTAGATTGCTTTAGGTAGTATAGCCATTTTGACAATATTTATTCTTCCTAGCAAAGAGCATGGGATGCATTTCCATTTGTAAGTGTCCTCTTTAATTTCTCCTAGGAGTGTCATAGTTTTCAGAGTACAGGTCTTTCACTTCCTTCGTTAGGTTTATTCCTAGGTATTTTATTCTTTTTGATGCAATTGTGAATGGAATTGTTTTTCTGATTTCTCTTTCTGTTACTTCATCATTAGTGTATAGGAGAGCAACAGATTTCTGTGTGTTAATTTTGTATCCTGCAACTTTGCTGAATTCAGATATTAGTTCTAGTAGTTTTGGAGTGGAGTCTTTAGGGTTTTTTATGTACAGTATCATGTCATCTGCAAATAGTGACAATTTGACGACTTCTTCTTTACCAACCTGGATGCCTTATATGTCTTTGTTTTGTCTGATTGCCGTGGCTAGGACCTCCAGTACTATGTTGAATAACAGTGAAGAGAGTGGGCATCCCTGTCGTGTTCCCGATCTTAGATGAAAAGCTTTCAGCTTCTCGCTGTTAAGTATGATGTTAGCTGTGGGTTTGTCATATATAGCCTTTATGATGCTGAGGTACTTGCCCTCTATACCCATTTTTTTGAGAGTTTTAATCATGAATGGATGCTGAATTTTGTCAAATGCTTTTTCAGCATCTATGGAGATGATCATGTGGTTTTTGTTCTTCTTTTTGTTGATGTGGTGGATGATGTTGATGGATTTTCGTATGTTGTACCATCCTTGCATCCTTGGGATGAATCCCACTTGATCGTGGTGTATGATCCTATTGGTGTATTTCTGAATTTGGTTTGCTAATATTTTTGAGTATTTTTGCATCTATGTTCATCAGGGATATTGGTCTGTAATTTTCTTTTTTGGTGAGGTCTTTGCCCAGTTTTGGTATTAGAGTGATGCTGGCTTCATAGAAACAGTTTGGAAGTATTCCCTCCTCTTCTATTTTTTGGAAAACTTTAAGGAGAATGGGTGTTATTTCTTCTCTATATGTCTGGTAGAATTCAGAGGTGAATCCATCAGGTCTGGGGCTTTTGTTCTTGTATAGTTTTTTCATTACCGATTCAATTTTGTTGCTGGTGATTGGTCTGTTTAGTTTTTCTGTTTCTTGCTTAGTCAGTCTTAGAAGGTTGTATTTTTCTAAGAAGTCCATTTCTTCTAGGTTTTGCAGCTTGTTAGCATACAGATGCTCATAATATTCTCTTATAATTCTTTGTATTTCTGTGGGGTCTGACGTTATTTTCCCTTTCTTATTTCTGATTCTGTTTATGTGTGTAGATTCTCTTTTTCTCTTAATGAGTCTGGCTAGGGGTTTATCTATTTTGTTTATTTTTTCAAAGAACCAGCTCTTGGTTTTATTGATTTTTTTCTATTGTTTTATTCTTCTCAATTTTATTTATTTCTTCTCTGATCTTTATTATGTCCCTCCTTCTGGTGACTTTGGGCCTCCTTTTTTCTTCTTTTTCCAATTTCAATAATTGTGTCTTTAGACTGTTCATTTGGGATTGCTCTTCCTTCTTTAAATAGGCCTGGATTGCAATATACTTTCCTCTTAGAACTGCCTTCGTGGCATCCCACAGACGTTGGGGCTTTGTGTTGTTGTTGTCATTAGTCTCCATATATTCTTTGATTTCTGTTTTGATTTGGTCATTAGCCTATTGATTAATTAGGAGAATGTTGTTAAGTCTCCATGTATTTGTGAGCCTTTTTGATTTCTTTCTAAAATTTTTTTCTAGTTTTATACCTTTATGATCTGAGAAGTTGGTTGGTAGGATTTCAATATTTTTGAAATTACTGAGGTTCTTTTTGTGGCCTAGTATGTGGTCTATTCTGGAAAATGTTCCATGTGCACTTGAGAAGAATGTGTATCCTGCTGCTTTTGGGTGCAGAGTTCTGTAGATATCTGTTATGTCCATCTGTTCTATTGTGCTATTCAGTGCCTCTGTGTCTTTACTTTTGATTGATCTATCCTTTGGAGTGAGTGGTGTGTTGAAGTCTCCTAAAATGAATGCATTGCTGTCTATTTCCTCCTTCAATTCTGTTAGTATTTGTTTCACATATGTTGGCGCTCCTGTATTGGGTGCATATATGTTTATAATGGTTATATCTTCTTGTTGGACTGACCCCTTTATTGTTATGTAATGTCCTTCTTTATCTCTTACTACTTTCTTCGTTTTGAAGTCTATTTTGTCTGATACAAGTACTGCAACACCTGCTTTTTTCTCTTTGTTGTTTTCATGGAATATCTTTTTCCATACCTTCACTTTAGTCTGTCTGTTTGTTTGGGTTTGAGGTGAGTCTCTTGTTAGCAGCACATAGATGGGTCTTGCTTTTTTATCCACTCTGTTACTCTGTGTCTTTTGATTGGTGCATTCAATCCATTTACATTTAGGATGATTATTGATAGATATGTTCTTATTGCCATTGCTGGCTTTAGATTCGTGGTTACCAAAGGTTCAAGGGTTGCTTCTTTACTATCTTACAATCTAACTTAACTTTCTTGTTAAGTTATTGTGAATGCCGTCTGATGTTTCTTATCTCTTCCTTCGTATTCTTCCTCCTCTTTTTTTATATATTGGGTGTTTTATTCTTTGCCTTTAGTTAGTATTTGGATGGTCTGCTTCTTTGCTATGATTTTATTTTCTTTGGTGACATCTTTTTAGCCTTATGGGTGCTTCCCTCTAGAGCAATCCATTTAAGATATCCTGTAGTGGTGGTTTATGATAGGCAAACTCTTTCAACTTTCGTTTGTCGGGAAATTGTTTAATCCCTCCGTCATATTTAAGTGATAATCATGCTGGATACAATATTCTTGGTTCGAGGCCCTTTTGTTTCATTATGTTAAATATATCATGCCATTCTCTTCTGGCCTGTAAGGTTTCTATTGAGAAGTCTGATGACAGTCTGATGGGTTTTCCTTTGTAGGTGATCTTTTTTCTCTCTCCAGCTGCCTTTTATACTCTGTCTTTATCTTTGACCTTTGCCATCTTAATTATTATGTGTCTTGGTGTGTTCTTCCTTGGGTCCCTTGTGTTGGGAGATCTGTAGGCTTCCATGGACTGCGAGACTATTTCCTTCCCCAGCGTGGGAATGTTTTCAGCAATTATTTCTTCAAAGACACTTTCTATCCCTTTTTCTCTCTCTTCTTCCCCTGGTACTCCTATAATGCGAATATTGTTCCGTTTGGATTGGTCACACAATTCTCTTAATATTCTTTCATTCCCAGAGATCCTTTTATCTCTCTCTGCCTCCGCTTATCTGTATTCCTGTTCTGTATTTTCTAATCCATTAACAGTCTCTGAGACCTCATCCAGTCTGCTGTTAAGCCCATCTATGGCTTGTCTCATTTGTACATATTCTTTCCTCAGTTCCCTCACTTTCTCCCTCATCTCTTGCACATATTTCTGTAGATCTGTCAGCATGGCTATGACTTTTATTCTGAATTCTTTTTCAGGAAGACTGTGCATGTCCATCCCTTCAGGTTCCCTCTCTGGGTTTGTCTGGGTCTGAAGCTTTGTCTGTACCATATTCCTCTGTCTTTTCATGGCTATAGAATTGGTTGCTGGTAGTTGCCACGTATGTCAGTTGGGCTGTTTATGACTTTAAAAATGAAAAAAAAAGAAAAGAAAGAAAAAAATAATAATAATAGAAAAAAAATGGAAAGAAAAAAGAAAGGAAAGGGAAGAAAAAACAACAACTTAAAAAAAAAAGCCCACTGGGAGTGTGTTCTGTGTGAATGCTGTAGGTGGTGCTGTTGCTCCACTATTCCAGAGCCATGGCCGCGCCACTCCACAAGGCCCTTTATAGCTCTGGCTGGGTTGGGAACGAATGGGAGGCTGTTGATCTCTGTGGGGTCTTAAGTGCATCCAACCTTTCCCAGTCGCCAGCTAAGGGGTCCAAAGCTCCCCAGGACTCCCAGCCTGCTGGGCTCAGTGTGCTGGGGCGATCCGGCCCCTCCGCTGGGCTCCTGTCTCTTTAAGACCACTGAGAAAAAGCACGCGCTTTCGTTCCCTTTTTTTTTCCTTTTTTTTTCCTTCCCGGAGCCTGCTGCAGGCAACTGGCGCATTCCCCGCTGAGACCCTGCGCCCTCTGTCTCTCCAATCTCCGCTACACCGCGCGTTGTGTGTCGGTGCTCCCGGGGCAGACTTCCACTCCTTTCCGGCTCTGAATCCTCTCCTCCTGCCGGCTGAGCGCTCGGGTCCCGCTGGGTCATGGCTACGTATCTTACCCGCCTCGCCGGGTGCCGAGTCCTCTCTCAGGTGTAGCTGCCCGGTGGAGCACTGGGGTGGAGAAGCACTCGGGTCCCACCAGGTCGCGGCTCCGTATCTTACCCGCCTTGTGGGTGCCAAGTCCTCTCTCAGGTGTAGCTGCACGCTGTGCTCTTTCCTGTGTATTCTGGTCTCTCTTTTAGCAATAATTGTATTTGCTGTGTTTTTGTGAATAAATATAATGTTGGGAGGAATTTTTCTGCCAGTCTGTTCATGTCCCCATCTTCCCAGAAGTCTCCTTTCTCTATTTTAATATACATTACCCTGAAATCTGCTTTCTCAGATATCAAGATATTCACTCTTTCTTATGATTAAGGTTTCTGATTCCTATCTGGTTTCCCATGTCATAGTATCTCTCCATTCTAATCATGTCTGAATAACATTTCCAAAACAATCTTCATAGAATATCACTTTTATAATGCCCTTACAATGCACATTAATCTTTACTGATTCTCTGTTACTTAGAAGGTACAAATTCCTTAGGCCTGCCATCCACGGATATCCACTGTATGGCCCCAACTTATATTCAAAATGGTTTTCCCACTACACCCCTATAAGAAGCTTTTGTATCAAAGTGGCCTGAAAATCACAAACCTCCAAATGACTCATTAATTCTTACCTGTGGTAGATTGAATAATTATCTCTAATCTTTACCTACCTGAATCCATACTCGTTAACATATAGTATTGCAGTTAGTTCCTCACACCACATTCAGTGTGTACTTGCCTACCAGTTGACTTTTTACTTGGCCATATAATTTGCTTTGTCCAGTACATGTCAGAAGATGTGTCACAGGCAGACATCACATGAGTAGAGGCTTGAAATGTGTTTGCAAAATTAGACTTTCCCTCTTGTGTTTCTACTAATACCATGTTATTCTGATTTTCCTGCTGGTCTCAGGCCAAGGCCAACCAAGCTCAGCTGAGAAGCCAACTTCCAGATGACCCACAAGTGCATGAGTAAAAATAGATGCTGTTTTAGGTCACTGGATTTTGAGGTGCTTTGTTACACACCATTATTGTGTCAAAAGTTAACTAATATACTATGACATCTGTACTTTTGTTCATAGTCGTCTTTTCATCTCTCATCAATCATTTAGTCATCTTTTAGATATACACTCATTTTACAAGGCTCAGTCTACAGATTCCTCTCTTCTAGGAATTTCTCCACTATTAAATTAGTTCATAAAGAATTTTTCCTTTGTTTTCCTCTTAGCAAATGTAATCTTAGATACACCCTCTTAGAAAATGTATATGACATAATATTGTTAACTATAGTCACCTGCTACATATTAGATATCTAGAACTTATCTTGTATAACTGCAACTTTATACCCTTTGACAAAGACTTTCCCATTTCTTCCTCCCCACTGTCCCTGGCAACCACTATTCTTACTCTCTGCTTTGATAAGTTTTGACTCTTTTAGATTCCACATGTAAGTGAGATCATGCAGCATTTATCTTTCTGTGTCTTATTTCACTTAGTATAATATATTCCATGTTCATCCATCTTATTACAAATGGCATGAATTCCTTCTTTTCTAAGGCTAATATCCCATTTTATGTATGTATATATATGTGTATGTGTGTGTGCTTATGTATATGTATATATATGACATTTTCTTTATCCATTTATCCACTGACAGACACTTAGATCATTGCCATATCTTGGCTACTGTGAATAATGTTTCAATGAACATGAATGAACATGGCAGTACATATATTTCTTTAAGACCCAGATTTCATTTCCTTTGTATATATACCAAGAAGTGGGATGGCAGGATCATATTTCATATTTTTGATTTTTTGAGGAGCCTCATATTCTTTTCCATAATGACTCCACCAATTTACATTCCCACCAACAAAGGTTCCCTCTTCTCCACATCCTTGCCAATATTTGTTATCTTTTTCTTTTTGTCTTTTTTATATTAGTCATTCTAACAGGTATGAGATGATATCTATTGTCATTCTGATTTCAATTTCCCTAATAATTAGTGATGTTGAGCACCTATTCATATATCTGTTGGCCCTTTGTATGTCTTTGTTTTTGTGAAATATCTATTTGGATCTTTCATACAAATACATATATATAAAAGGAACTCATATAACTCAATAGCAGCATTCTTGAAATTAAGGACTTTTATATTTATATTTATATTATTTTTATTTATATTCATGGGGCCATACAAATACTAAGTTCTTAATGGCTTACCTAGGGTTTTGTGATATGACACTTTTCCTAAATCTCTTCCCACTCCCTTGACTGTTCTTTTTTTTTACTTTTTCATTTTCTTCCTCTGTTCTTTAATTATCATAGCACTGCAGCTTCCTTCTTTTTTCTAATTTTATTTACTCCCATATACTTCATAATGTAAAGTCTGGATCAGGTGACCTAGCTATGACTTGGGGCAAGTTATTCAACCCCTCTTTGCCTAACTTACAGGTTCATTGTGAGGTTTAAATGAATTAATACATATAAAAAGCTTAAACTACTATCCTCAATAAATGTTAGCTACTATTATTATTATTGGTGAACTTAATAATTTATGACTTCTATGATGACTTTTATTCTGATGATTTTACAACTCTCCAATCAATACATCTAGTTCTAATTTCTCTTTCATCTGTGTACCATGCTTATGTTTTCAATTGCCTATAGGACTTGTCTTTTTGTTTTTTGTCATTATTACCATAAACTCCATAAATATGAAAGCAGACTTTATCTCCCCTTTCTTTTTGGTTAATTATCCTATTTATGTCAGCAGTATCTTTGTTCCCTTAGCATCTCAACCTAGAAACCTCAGGATGGCCTTGATTTTTTACTTACCTTTATGTCGTGCCTTGTTCATTTTTCTCCAGAAATGTCTCAAAGTCACCCTTTTTTCTCTGCTTCCACTGCTATTGGTGTAGTCCAGGCTCTCAATAGCTCTTTTTTAGGTTAACACAGTATCATTCTAGCTAGTCTCTGTCTTGTTCTCTGCCCTAAATCTAACCTAAATACTGCCCTGTTTGATTAGCATGGTCTTCCATTTTCTGGGTCCAACCCACCTTATCTTATCTTTCATCCTAACACAAACTCCATTTCATATCACACAAATATTGGATTTCCCTATCTCCCATTGTTAAGTTCATTTCCTCAGTTGACTAACAACCCTCATGGTTTAATACTATTTAGTACTGACCTTAAAAGCAATCAACATGTTGTCATTATACATTCATAGAACAGTTGATCTAAAATTTTGTCTGTATTAAAATATTATATCTGGAAGAGAATTAAAGATCATCCAAAGAAACTCCTTAATGATTTAACAAGGTTGTATAATAAATTAGTGAATGCACTGAAGCCAGATCCAAACTTCCTGATGTGGGATCCAGTGTTCTTTCCATTTTATTATTATGGTATTTTTTTCTTCAGCATGTCTTAAAATGTAATCTAAGTCTTGGTGGTAACAGCTGTTATTCCTTACTAGATTAGGACTTTTATAGTCTAATTATTACATATGTGTCAACTTTGCTTCCAACGAATAGACTCTAAGATAATCAATGCTGGGGTCACATGTTAAATTCTTTCTTTATAAATTCTCCTTCAGTCATAGCAGTTCTGGGCACATAGCTGAAGTACAATAAATATTTATATTGATTAGTCTGAATCACAAACAATTAAGTCATTACTTCCAGATCTCATGTTTGCATGAAATAATATAATATAATGAATGGACAACTCAATATATTAACTATGGATAAAATGTCTACTTTTTCATCGTATGATGCTATATTTTAAGAAGAGAGTCAGAATACTTTGAAGAAAAATCAGCATGCACAATCATGACTGAAAGACTCTTGGGGTCAAAGAGTATGTTTAAGAATGCAGTTTCATTATGCATTAGTTTCAACTAATTTGTTGTGGCTTTACACAGATAGGCATACAACAACATTGTTTCTTTCACCTAAATGACCTTTGAAGTTTGGTGAAATGCTAATATTTTAAGGTCCAGTTCAAATATTACTTCTTTCCTAAATCCTCCCTAGTGAGAAACAATTGTTCCCTCTTTCACACCACATGGAATATACTTCTGTAATAGCAGGTTTGACTCATTCTATAGTTATGTGTATATATATTTATTCCCCAGCTATACTTTGAAGACAAGGACTGGATTATTGTATTCTTAGTGCATAATAATGTAGTGAATTCTTTTTGAATGGATGTCTTAATTTAAACTGAAACGTGTGTGGATATATGTGTGTTTTTATGTGAATATTCATGTACCTCCTACCAGTGTATAAGGCAAATTAGAAGACATTACCTACAAAGTATAATCATTGCTTACCACATAGTCCAAGAAATACTCCCTAATCATAAATCAATAGGTTTCATACAGAAAATAATTAAACTGCCATGGAGGCCCATGTATTTATCACAAAAATCAATTTTTCAAACCTATAAACTCAGGAAACAGATCAATGTCCTTAATTAACAAATCAGTTTATTAAAGACACCACACAGTTTATTATTTAACTAAATCAATATTGTTAAAAGAGGCCAGTAGGAAAACAGTATAAAAATGGGATTAACAGTTGGCTGGCATTTTGTTTGTACAAAGGGACTGGCAACTGTTTAGACAGACCCAAAGCAAAATTGTGAAAACATTAGTGCTTTGAGAGCACCAATATTCTCCTATCACTCATTGTCTACTTCCTTGTTTCCCAGGACCCCATGCCTATCCCCACAGTCTTGTTTACCAAGACCTTACCACCACCTCCACTTCCTATAGTGATCTGTCACAATTGCCCCGCCTCTTTTTCAATTCCTTTATTCCCTGTTTTTATTTTTAAGAATTGTCATCCAAGAGGTTATCTATTGCTGGATTCCAGGAGCTCACAATTTCATATAATTCACTCAGTGGAAGCAGGTCATATACATTTAAGAACTTTCTAGAAGGACCTTGATAAGAAGATACATAATATTACTCCTACTAGTGACTTTACCCAGTATTATTTTAGCATGTCATTAAATTAGAATTGGTTTTCTCAGCTATAAAATAGGCCTACTTTGAAGAATTTTTGTAAGGATGAGAAGAAACTATGTATCTATATGTATACTCATGTGTGTATGCATAACAAATATCCATGTATACAATGTGTGAATATATATATGTATAATGCCTTTGTACAGTGTCCAGTGAACTGTAAATATTATTCTCTCTTCTGCCAATAAACTGAATATTTAATTTTTTGGTAAAGCACTTATTGGAGCTACTCTGTAAATAACTATCTTGCTCTCTTTTTTCCTTGGCATATCAGAGAAATTCTCTCAGTTCTGCAATGGACAGCCAGAAGGTGCCTGCCAAATAGAGTGGTCCCCCTACATACATTGTTTTGGAGCAGCTTTGCTAGTTTGCTCCACAGAAAAAATTTAAAAATTTTCCAAAAATGGGGTTTAGTGTTTCATGAAATTGTAAATGCACAGCATACTGTACCCTTCTGTTAGAGAATCACAATGCATGCTAGCACAGTGAAAGTTATTTCATATGTGTATGTGTGTGTCTGTGTGTGAGTGTATTCAAATCCCTTTCTAAGGGCATGACTCATATTTGTGATATGAAAACATCAAACAACAAAGGAAGCTAAGAAATGCATTTTTAGCTGAGTGATCATGTGTGGAGATAAAACTTGAGAGTTCTGTTTGCTAAAGGAAGAAAAGAATAGATATTGGTGAACAACCAGTTTTCTCTGCTATAAGAATGAACTAAATTTTCTCTGTAACACTATTACTAAAAAAACATAGTACAAAATATGAGAGCCCTTTGTAGTCCTGGGCATTTATGCAAGTCTCATGCAATCACTCTTCATAAATATAAGCAAGAGAAGTCACATAATGTTTACACCGATTATCTAAAAATGATTATATTATTTTCTGAACTCTTCCTCTTGATTCAGTTCCATTCTGGTTGTTTGCTGTTGGGAATAATCTCTCATTTACATTGATTCTGCTGCTGCCCTTTCGGCTTGTTGTTTGTACCTGTTCATTTCTGCTCTTCACTGTCTTCTGTGTATGTGCTTTGGCTGAGTTGACATTACTAAGATCTACTTACTTTCTTTTTGCTCAGGACTTAAGTCCCTTTCCAGCCTGCTCTTCCAGACTTATCTCTAGCCTTCTGGCCAACCTGCCTAATATCCTACAAGGAAAAGATTCAGAAAGCATATGCATACTAATATTGTCTTGTGAAAATTTACCTTAAAGCATATTAAAGAATCTCAGGGTTGGAAGAAGCCTTAAAGATTTTGTAGTCTGACATCTACCTGATACTTTAGTCACAGTCATATATTATCATCATCAAATATTATTTACTAATTCTTGAAGCAGTCTCATTACATATAGCTAACATCAAAGGCTGCTATGCTATAACCACCTGTAGTGAATACTAGCTAGGAAAACATATTAAAAAACTAGCCTACAGCCAAGCAGAATGAGTTAAGATCTTTGTTCACATAACCTTCTTTCCAAACTTGGAAAGCAATCTTTATACTTCTTTTAAAATATAACACCAATAGGAACTTTGTAGAGAGGCCATCCTTAGAGGCTGCACAGAAACTATAGGGTCCTGGAGACTAGGCTGAAACAGGAGAGTGACCCAAAAAGTGGAAAAAGAAACAAGTATAAAGAAAATAGCCAGAAGTCAGAGTGAAAGAGGTATTGATAAAGGTCAAATTACCTAAGGTTACTATGAGGCTGTATACATGAATATGAGAGAAAGGTCAAAAGTAACTTTTTGTGAAAATTAGAAATCAAAAGTAGTTTTTTAGCAATCCTTTATTTGTTTTAATTTAATGGGTTTTTTTAAGATTTTTATTTGAATTGGAGTAAATCTTTACTTTTATCTTTATTTAACTTTGCATTTCTGGAATAAAGTGCATGGCAACAAGCATGAATGAGATTGAGCAAGTTGTAGAAAGCATCCCCAATGCATCTAATATAGGGGTAGGATGAATTTGTCAACTCCTTACACCTTCTCTAGCTTCATTTCCTACAATTTGGCATGAGTAGGGCTTCCCTCTTGGGGCAAAGTAATAGTTCCTAATGTAATGTTACATTATGTTCTTCCAGTATGTCTTTGAGACATACTGCTGGCTCTTACATCAAGGTTTCTGTCCCAGACCTCAGTTTTACCCTAGGACAGGAACTAGGTTTGTAAAGAGAAGACTCCTATCCACATAGTGAGTATTAGTGCTATGTTCAGAAGTCTATAGAAAAACAGATTCATCACACTGTATGTCCAAACTGCCCACATTCCTAAAAATCGTTCTCACTTTTCAATTTATTTATAAGTATAGATTTTGCATAGCACTCTATGTACTTAAAATAGGTTTAAACATATGTCATGTAATATATTTTTTATTTCAGTGTTTCATTGAGGATATTTACATACTTCCAGAAAACACAATTTTATTTACCAATAATTTATATTTGTTCACATTTCTCGTTACCCAAAGAATTGAATAACCTTCTTCACAAAGTCATAAATTTTATCATTTCATGGTTCTGAAATATTTCTACATGGGTAATATAACCCATTTATCTATCCTCATTGTATAAGGGCTATGTCTCAACCACTAGTAATAATTTAATTTCTAGGTATTCAGTTTCACTGAACACACCATATTAGTAAAATTTTAGTTAGCCTTTTCCTAGAATTTGTACTAGATATATAGAATATGTAATATCTTAGAAGTGTCCTGAGGACTTTCCAAAAAAGTATAATCATATGTAAATGGAAATCAGTTTAATATGAAGTTGTATTGCCAGAAAAAGGAGACTTACGAAGTGGTCACTCCTAATAGCAAGCAATAAGTCTATTTTTCTTCATATTCTTCCTCAGTCCCATTTTCTTGAACGTGAGAAGAAAGAACCATGGCAGAAATCATTGGTTTCTATAAATTCTGATATGAATTCTCTCTCTCTGAAAAAGAAAGCAATGTGAGGAAATAACAATTCTTATGGAAGAAGACTGCAGAAAGTAGACAGAAAACAGAAATCAACAGAGAGCATGGGTGAAGGAATATGTTACTTCTGGTGTTTAAAATCTTTTAAAACCCAAGTTATTTTTGTTTTCTATATCTTTGCATGCACCAGACTGATCTAACAGGGGTACTTATAAGGTTGGATTTTCTGGTGTAATAGGGATGCATGTTAATCATATAACACTACAGAGACATACATACTAGCATAATTGCATTTTGTTTCTTTTCAATAAGACATACAAATATATAGGCAGAACCATTCCAATTTTCCATCCATTATCCCAGGTGGGCCAAATTAGCACATTTACAAATAAAATACAACTAGTTCATGGCTCTTTCTGCTTTCATTTTATCATTTAGTTCATACTGACATAAAATTGGGAAAAAATTCTAGAGTCTGTTTCTATGGTATTTTTACTTTAGGAGTTGTTATTGATGTGGAAAATGGTGATTTAAAAGTAAAATCTAATAAAATTCGGTATTATATATAGAGAGAGATCCCAATCATGATTATGTTATATGAGAGAAAATTTTGAAGTCTTCTGGAGAGGTAGCAAAGAGTATATTATTGAGGAGTAAAACAGAACAGATACGTCAAAGGATCTTCCACTGTAAAGCTGCAGAAATGTTTATAAAATATAAATTTTAATGCATTTCTAGTTTAATAGAAGAAAAAATCAATCTCCAAACACCACTCCTCACCACCAGCAACAACAAATGAAATGAAATCAGAATCAGGGGGTTCTGAATAGCAATAGAAAACAAAAAAGCAAAGTCACTTTAAATGCAACGGCCAAATTAGCACCACAGTCTGGAGATTAAGAAAAAGTATCAGAGGAGGGAAATGAACCTAAGACCACTGCATTTTATCAATAACACTGGGAAGAGTTTGTGGTCCCAGGTCATTAGTGTCTCCTGACCTCAGGCAAAGGAAACTGAAAATCACAGCATGCCCTATATAGGCCTGCATATTACCATGAAAAAAGATCAAAGACATATGAACTCACTAATAAATATCAGTAAATAATGAAGGAAACAAATTGACATAAGTGAGAGTCAGCAGGAAATTAAGGAAAAAATCACCACAAGGGATTTACATAGTTAAGACATAAATTAAAATTGTCATAAAAAGACTATAATTACTTATTAAATGTTAAAATAAAATAAGTCATGGACTCCAAAAAATGAAGAAGCAATACAAGACTATTAAAAATAATCTGACATTTGGAGGATTCTGGGAAAAAGATGGTGAAGTAAGAAGGCAAGGCAGAAACCTTCTCTCAAAAACACATAAAACAAAAAAATACAGCAAATATAACTAAACCTGAAAAAGATCTGAAGACTGCAGAACTGACCACCTACATCTGGGGAAGAAGAGAAGACCTCACAGAAAAGGGTAAAGTGGCAAAGTCAAGATACAACAGGACCCAAGCCCTCCCTCAACCCCAGCCAACAGGTGGGAGGAAGAGAAATGAAGCAGTGAGGGAATAGGAGCCCAGTATCACTGAACACCTGGCCGTGGAGATCTGCTCAGGGAGCATGAGACCACATTACAGGGTACTCTTGTGATTAGTGGGGCTGGACATCAAAGACAGGTGGAACACTCATGGAGTCTGAGATTTCAGCTGCTTGTGGAGAACAGGCATGCTCTACCAGCCCCCTGAGACAAAAGCAAAGCCAGAAGTTTGAAAAATTTCCCAACAGCAGGAGGGGTGAGGGTTACACAGAGCTCACTGCTCAGGGAAAAGAGCAGGTGGATGATACATCCCCAGCCCACTTCTGGCCCAACAGGTTGAGACCTCTTGGGAGCCCCAGATACTCCAGGTCCCTTTCTGACAATGCAGCCCTGAGGTCCCTGTGGTCTGTGGCCTACAGATGGCCCACTAGGCCAAGAAGCAGTGTCAGACTTTGCTGCCAGGTAAGCAGAGGGAGACCCTCCCAGATTTCTTGGCCCCATATTGGCCCAGCCTTGGAAGTTCCTGTAAGATCCAGACCCAGGAGTTCCTTCCTCCCAGAAGGCACTTGTCTTGCCCACCTGTGGCCCCTGCCATTGCTGCAGGCAAGACATAAAGGCACTCTGACCACTGCATGCTAAAAGCTGGGGCTCCCACATGGGAAAGTAAAATGTCTTGAGTTTCTGAGCACTAGAGGATGCCTCCTTGATAAAACTATTACTCCATAGGAAACACAAAAAGTGATGAGGCAGATAAATATGTTCCAAACAAAACTACAAGACAAAACAGCAGAAAGAGGGCTGAGTTAAACTGAAATCACCAATCTTCTTGATAAATACTTCAAAGTAAAAGTCATAAACATGCTCATGGATCTATAGAAAAATATTCAAGAGCTCAGAGAGGGCCCCAACGAAAAGATAGAAGACTTGCAAAAGAGCCACTCAGAGATGAAGAATACAGTATCCAAAATGAAGTATACAAGGGAGGGATTTAATAGCAGACTTTCACAGATTAAAGAAGTTGTAAATGATATGGAAATTAGGGAACAAGAAAAAAATGAAGCTGCAAAACAGAGAGAATAAAGGATCTCTAGGAATGAAAGAATACTAAGAGAGCTGTGTGACTACTCCAAATGGAAAACTATTCACATAATAGGGGTACCAGAAGAAAAGAAAGAAAGGAGCACAAAGTCACTTTGAGGAAATAATTGTTGAAAACTTCCCCAATCTGAGGAAAGAAATAGACATTCACGTCATGAAAGCACGGAGAGCCCCTAAAAAAGGTAACAAGACAACACCAAGACATATAATAATTAAAATGGCAAAGATCAAGGACAAGGAGAGATTACTGAAAGTCGCCAGGGAGAGAAGAAAGATTGCTTATAAAGGAAACTCCATCAGGCGATCAGCAGACTTCTCAGCAGAAACTTTACGGGCCAAAAGGGAGTAGCATTATATATTTAATGTAATGAAACAGAAGGACCTCCAACCAAGAATCCTCTACCCAGCATGATTATCACTTAAATTTGAAACAGGGATTAAACAATTTTCAGATAAACAAAAGTTGAGGGAATTCACCACCACTAAGCCAGCCCTATAGGATATGTTAAAGGGAATGCTCTAAATGGAAATGTTCCTAAAGCTAAAAAGCTTTCATCAGTGAAAATAAACCACAGAATAGGTACTAGACCAATTAATTACCAAGCAAGTATGAACTTAAATCAACTACTCACAAAATCAGTCAAGCAATAAACAAAAAGTGTAGAATATGACACCTAATACATAAAGTATGGAGGAGGAAGAAGAAGAAGGAAAAAATAAGTACCTTTGGATTGTGTTTGAAATAGGGTAATCAGTAATTTAAGATAGTCTGTTATATATAGCTATCCATGAAACTTTGGTAACCACAAAAATAAAGCCTAAAATAGATACACAAAAGGAAAGAAAGAAAGGAAGAAAGAAAAAAAGAAAAAGAAGGAAAGAAGAAAGGAAGAAAGAAAGACAGGAAGAGAGAAAGAAAAAAAGAAAGAGGAAATAAGAAAGAAAGAGGATGGAAGGAGGGAAGGAAGGAAGAAAATCTAATCACAACACTGAAGAAATCTGTAAGAAAGAGTGTAAGAGAGGAAAAAAGGAACAGAGAGGAGATATAAAAACCAGAAAACAATTAATAAAATGGCAATAAGAACATATCTATAAGCAATCACCTTAAATGTAAATGGACTGAATATACCAATCAAAAGACATAGAGTGGTAGAATGGATAAAAAAACAAGATCCATCTGCCTTGAAGAGACTCATTTCAGACCCAAAGATGTACACGACTACAAATGAAGGGATGGAAAAAGATATTTCATGCAAATAATGAGAAAAAAGCAGGAGTAGCAGTTCTTCTATCAGACAAAATAGACTTCAAAAAAAAAGTAACAAGAGACAAAGAAGGACATTACATAATGTTAAAGGGGTCAGTCCAACAAGATATAACCATTATAAATATCTGAATATTGGAGCACCTAAATATGTGAAACAAATATTAACAGATTAAGGGGAGTAATAGAACAAAATGATCTCATTTTAGGAAACTTCAACACACCACTCACACCATAAGACAGATCAACCAGACAGAAAATAAGTAAGGAAACAGGCACTGAACAATACATTAGATCAGATGGACTTAACAGATACCTCCAGAACACTCCACCCAAAAGCAGCAGGGTACACATTCTTCTCAAGTGCACATGGAACATTTTCCAGAATAGATCACATACTAGGCCAAAAAAAGAGCCTCAATAAATTAAAAAAGATTAAAATTTTATCAAGCAGCTTCTCAGAATACATGGTGTGAAACGTAATAAATTACACAAAGAAAACAAAAAAGCCTACAAATATATGGAGGCTAGACAACATGCTTCTAAATAATCAGTGGATCAATGACCAAATTAAAACAGAAATCAAGCAATAAATGGAGACAAGTGAAAATAAAAATGCAACAGCATGAAAACTGTGGGATGCAGTGAAGGCAGTTCTTAGAGGAAAGTACATAGCAATCCAGGATTACCTCAAGAAACAAGAATAATCCCCAATCAATAGTCTAAACTCACAATTAAAGAAACTAAAAAAAGATGAACAAATAAAGCCCAAAGTCAGTAGAAGGAGGGACATAATAAAAATCAGAGCATAAATAAATAAAATTGAGAAGAATAAAACAATAGGAAGAATCAATGAAACCAGGAGTGGGTTCATCGAGAAAATAAGTAAAATAGATAAACCCCTAGCCACATTTATCAAGAAAAAAAGAAGGTGTGCACACATAAACAGAATCTGAAATGAAACTGGAATATTCACAATGGTACTACAGTAATACAATTATTAGAGAATACTATGAAAAATTATATGCTAACAATTTGGGCAACCTAGAAGAAATGGACAACTTTCTAGAAAAGTACAACATCCCAAGATGATCCAGGAAGAAACAGAAAATCTGAACAGACCAATTATCAGCAACAAAATTGAATTGGTGCTCAAAAAACTACCCAAGAACAAAACTCCTGGACCAGATGGCTTCACCACTGAATTTTATCAAACATTTAGAGAAGACCTAATACCCATCCTCCTTAAAGTTTTCCAAAAAGTAGAAGAGGAGGGAACAGTTCCAAACTCATTCTATGAGGCAAGAATCATTCTAATACCAAAACCAGGCAAAGACACCACAAAAAAATGAAAATTACAGAGAAATATCCCTGATGAATATAGTTGCAAAAGTACTCAACAAAATACTAGCAAACTGAATTCAAAAATACATCCAAAAGATCACACATCATGATCAAGTTGGATTTATTCCAGGAATGCAAGGATGGTACAATATTCGAAAATCCATCAACATCATATACCACATCAACATAAAGGACAAAAATCACATGATCATCATATTCATAGATGCAGAAAAAGCATTTGACAAAATTCAACATCCATTCATGATAAAAACTCTCAACAAAATGGTTGTAGAAGGCAAGTACCTCAACATAATAAAGGCCATATATGACAAACCCACAGCCAACATCATACTTAACAGCAAGAAGCTGAAAGCTTTTCCTCTAAGATGAGGAACAAGACAAGGATACCCACTCTCCCCACTTTTATTTAACATAGTTCTTGAGGTCCTAAACATGGCAATCAGACAACACAAAGAAATAAAATGCATCCATATTGGTAAAGAGGAAGTTAAACTGTCACTGTTTGCAGATGATATATTATACATAGAGAACCCTAAATACTCCACCAGAAATCTATTAGAACTAATAACTGAATTCAGCAAAGTTGCATGATACAAAATTAATACACAGAAATCTGTTGCATTCCCATATACTAATGATGAACTAGAAGAAAGAGAAATCAGGAAAACAACTCCATTTACAATTGCATCCAAAAGAATAAAATACCTAGGAATAACCTAACCAAAGAGGTGAATATGTATACCATGAAAACTACAAGACACTCATGAGAGAAATTAAAGAAGATACCAATAAATGAAAATACATCCCATGCTCCTGGATAGGAAGAATTAATACTGTCAAAATTGCCATCCTGCCTAAAGCAATCTACAGTTTTAATGCAATCTCTATCAAAATATAAACAGCATTCTTCAACGAACTAGAGCAAATAGTTCTAAAATTCATATGGAACCACAAAAGACCCTGAATAGCCAAAGCAATCCTGAGAAGGAAGAATAAACATGGGGGGATTACACTCCCTGACTTCAAGCTCTACTACAAAGCCACAGTAAGACAATTTGGTACTGGCACAAGAACAGACCCATAGATCAATGGAACAGAATAGAGAGCATAGACATAAACCTGCACATATATGGTGAATTAATATATGATAAAGGAGCCATAGATATCCAATGGGGAAATGACAGCCTTCTCAACAACTGACAAAGTTGGCAACACTGGACAGCTACATGTTAGAGAGCAAAACTGGATTATTGTCTAACTCCATACACAAAAGTAAATGTGAAATGTTACTTTTATTTCCCAAGCAAAAGGAGAATGCCATTCCCAAGGGGTCACATAGGAAAGAACCAGGATCAGTTAGGAGGCAGTAGGAGTTGAGGAAGAAACATGGGCAGGAGCCTTTATTGTAGCTTCCATGGGAAGGAGCAGGCAAGGCAAAGTAAGAAGACTTATAATTGACTAGTTTGAATAATTTCAGCCAGCTCTGGAGCATAGGGGCTGTCTCTAATTGTCTGGTACTTGGCCCAGAGATGATAATGGCAGATAGATAGTGGCTCAGCATCTGAGAGCCCTGCATGAGTGTGACAGAGGAGAGGGATAAAAGAAAAAAAGAGCTGTGGGTTGAACCTTTTGCATATGAAAGGTGTGCTCGTAGGAGAACCACCTACTATCTCTGGGAATTGGCTAGCTCTGGGAAGGGCTAACTTTGCAGCATCAGCCCGATCTTAAAGGAAATGCTTTCAGCTTCTCGCTGTTAAGTATAATGTTGGCTGTGGGTTTCTCATATATGGCCTTTATTATGTTGAGGTACTTGTCCTCTATACCCTTTTTGCTGAGAGTTTTTATCATGAATGGGTTTTGAATTTTGTCAAATGCTTTTTCAGCATCTGTGGAGATGATCTTGTGGGTTTTGTCCTTTTTGTTGATGTGGTGGATGATGTTGATGGATTTTTCGAATGTTGTACCAACCTTGCATCCCTGGATTAAATCCTACTTGATCATGATGGATGATCTTTTTGATGTATTTTTTAATTTTATTTGCTAATATTTTGTTGAATGTTTTTGTATCTATGTTCATCAGACATATTGGTCTGTAATTTTCTTTTTTTGTGGTATCTTTGCCTGATTTTGGTTTTAGAGTGATGCTGTCCTCATAGAATGAGTTTGGAAGTATTCCCTCTACTACTCTTCAGAAAACTTTAAGGAGGATGGGTATTAGGTCTTCACTAAATGTTTGATAAAATTCAGCAGTAAAGCCATCTGGTCCAGGGGTTTTGTTTTTAGGTAGTTTTTTGAGTACCAATTCAATTTTGCTGCTGGTAATTGGTCTCTTCAGATTTTCTGTTTCTTTCTGGGTCAGCCTTGGAAGGTTATATTTTTTTAGAAAGCTGTCCATTTCTTCTAGGTTATATAGTTTGTTACCATATAATTTTTCATACTATTCTCTCATAATTCTTTGTATTTCTTTGGTGTCCATACTGATTTTTCCTTTCTCATTTCTGATTCTGTTTATCTGTGTAGACTCTCTTTTTTTCTTGATAAGTCTCACTAGGGGTTTATCTATTTTCTTTATTTTCTCAAAGGACCAGCTCCTGCTTTCGTTGATCCTTTCTGTTGTTTTATTCTTCTTGATTTTATTTATTTCTGCTGTAATCTTTATTATGTCCCTCCTTCTACTGACTTGGGGCCTCATTTGTTCTCCTTTCTCTAGTTTCATTAATTGTGAGTATAGACTGTTCATATGGGATTGTTCCTCTTTCCTGAGGCAGGCATGTATTGCAATATACTTTCCTCTTAGCATGGCCTTCGCTGCATTCCACAGATTTTGCGGTGTTGAATTATTGTCATTTGTCTCCATATATTGCTTGATCTCTGTTTTTATTTGGTCATTGACCCATTGGTTATTTAGGAGCATGTTGTGAAGCCTCCATATGTTTGTGGGATTTTTCATTTTCTTTGCATAATTTATTTCTAGTTTCATACCTTTGTGGTCTGAGAAACCGGTTGGTTCAATTTCAATTCTTTTGAACTTACCAAGGCTCTTTTTTGGCCTAGGATATTATCTATTCTTGAAAATGTTCCATGTGCACTTGAGAAGAATGTGTATTCTGCTCCTTGTGGCTGTAGTGTTCTGTAGATGTCTGTTAGGTCCATCTGTTCTAATATGTTGTTCAGTGCTTCTGTCTCTTTATTTATTTTCTTGCTGGTTGTTCTGTCCTTTGCAGTGAGTGGAGTGCTGAAATCTCCTAGAATGAATGCATTTCATTTTATCTCCCCTTTTAATTCTGTTAATATTTCTTCCACATATGTAGGAGCTCCTGTGTTGGGTGCATAGATATTTATAATGGTTATATCTTCTTGTTGGATTGACCCTTTTATCATTATGTAATGTCCTTCTTTGTCTCTTGTGACTTTCTTTGTTTTGAAGTCTATTTTGTCTGATACAAGTACTGCAACTCCTGCTTTTTTCTCCCTATTAGTTGCAGGAAATATCTTTTTCCATACCTTCACTTTTAGTCTGTGTATGTCTTTGGGTTTAAAGTGAGTCTCTTCTTGGCAGCATATAGATGGGTCTTGTTTTTTTTATCCATTCAGTAACTCTATGTATTTTGATTGGTGCATTCAGACCATTTACATTTAGGGTGATTATCGATAGGTATGTACTTATTGCCATTGCTGGCTTTAGATTTGTAGTTACCAAAGGTTCAAGGTTAACTTCCTTAGTACCTAAGAGTCTAACTTAACTCACATAATATGCTATTATAAATACAGTCTAAAGGTTCTTTTTTTTCTCCTCCTTTTTCTTCCTCCTCAATTCTTCATATATTAGTTATCATATTCTGTACTCTTTGTCTATCCCTTGACTGACTTCGGAGATAGTTATTTTAATTTTTGCATTTGCTTAGTAATTAGCTCTTCTACTTTCTTTACTCTGGTTTTATTACTTCTTGTGACAGCTATTAAACCTTAGTAACACTTTCATCTATAGCAGTCGTACAACATACACTGTAGAGATGGTTTGTGGGAAGTAAATTCTCTCAGCTTTTGCTTATATGGAAATTTTTTAATCTCTCCTTCAAATTTAAATGATAACCTTGCTGGATAAATTATTCTTGGTTCAAGTTCCTTCTGTTTCATTGCATTAAATACATCATGCCACTCCCTTCTGGCCTATGAGGTTTCTGCTGAGAAGTCTGATGATAGCCTGATGGGCTTTCCTTTGTATGTGATCTTATTTCTCTCTCTGGCTGCTTTTAATAGTCTGTCCTTATACTTGATCTTTGCCATTTTAATTACTCTATGTTTTGTTGTTGTCTTCCTTGGGTCCCTTGGGTTGGGAGATCTGTGCACCTCAATGGCCTGAGAGACCATCTCCTCCCCCAAATTGGGGGCGTTTTCAGCAATTACTTCCTCAAAGACACTTTCTATCCCTTTTTCTCTCTCTTCTTCTTCTGGTACCCCTATAATGCGAATATTGTTCCATTTGGATTCGTCACACAGTCCTCTCAATATTCTTTCATTCTTAGAGATCCTTTTTTCTCTCTGTGCCTAAGCTTCTTTGGATTCCTCTTCTCTAGTTTCTATTTCATTTGTCATCTCCTCGACCCTTTCTAATCTGCTTTGAAAACTTTTCATTGTATGTTTCATTTCTCATACTGTGTTCCATAATGATTGGATTTCCGACAGGAATTCCTCCCTGAGTTCTTGAATATTTTTCTGTACCTCCATGAACATGTTAATGATGTTTATTTTGAAATCCCTTTCAGGCAGATTCATGAGGTCGATTTCATTTTAATCTTTCTCATGGGTTGTATTCATATTCATAATTTTACTTTAAACCAGGTTCCTTTGGCATTTTTTATTTGTATATGGTGCCCTCTAGTGCCCAGAAGCTCTACTCTCTGGAGCTGCTCAGGCCCTGAAGCAATGTCAGGGGTTGTAGGGGAGCGGTATTGGTGCCTGAGGGAAGGAAAGAGCTGTTTCCTGCTTCCTGGCTGCTATGCCTGTCTTCACTGCCAGAACCAGTGGGCCAAGCACACATTTATGAGCCTCTATGCTTTATGTTTGTAGTTGCTGTACACAGGGCTTCCCTCTGACCAGCCTAATGCCAGGGTAGGATTTTCTGGTTTGCAAGCCAGTTGGAGCTGGCTGTGGGAAAGGCACAGTAGGCCACTTATCATGCAGGGTGTCCTTGGAGCTGTGTAGGCAGCCAGGGAGCTGGAGCTCCTGAAGATTGTGAAAGTTCCAAACCTGCTGGGCAGAGTGAACCTGGACAATTTTGTCTACCTCTCCTTTCTCCTGAGCAATAAGCTCTCTGCAATCCTTGCCCCTTTAGCAGCCCTCTTGCTTTTAGGAAGTCTCTCAGACTGCCCACCTTTCTTTTGTCCCAGAGCAGCCAGATATGGATCCCTACTTTCCACAAGCAGCTGGAATCTAAGCCTTTCCAGGTATTCTGCCTGTCTTAGCTTTCCAACCCCCTAATCATGAGAGTACCATGAAAACACCATGAAATGTAGGTTTGTGATCCCAGATCAGATCTCTGGAGTTAGGTATTCAGCAGTCCCAGGCTTTCACTCACTCCCTGCTCTGTTTCTCTTCCTCTCCTCAGAGAGATGGGGTGGGGGAAGTTCTTGGGTCCTGCTGGGCCACGGCTTTGGTACATTACCCTGTTCTGTGAGGTTTATTCTTTTCTCCAGGTGTATGCAGCCTGGCGCAGTCTTCTTTCCTGTTGCTTTTTCAGGATTGGTTTATTAGTTATATTTTTGTATTATATGCGGTTTTAGGAGGAAGCCTCTGTCTCACCTCTCACGCCACCATCTTTTGCTTATATTAATTTCTTATTGCTGCTATACCAAATGACTACAAATTTAGTGGTTTAAAGCAACACAAATTTATTACCTTACTGTTCTCACATAGGTTTCCCTAGGCAACAAATAATATATATACCCAGAGCTGATTCCTTTCTAGAGGCTATAGGAAATACTGTTATTTTCCGTTACTAGCTTCTAAAGAATCCCACATTCCTTGACTAAAAGCCCTCTCCCTCCATCTTCAAATTCAGCAGTCTTACATCTCTTTGACCATCCTACTTAGTCACATATATCTCTGACCCTGACTTCAGCTGGGAAAGATTCTCCACTTTTAAGGATTTGTGTAATTAGGTTGGACCCACTTATTAATAAGAAAATCTCAAGTCTTTAAACCTTAATCACACCTGTACAGCCTCTTTTGCCATTTACAGTAATATATTCATAGGTTCTTGGGGTTAGGTTGTGGATCATTATTCTGCCTACCACAGTACTCAACATTACTAACCATCAGGAAAATGTAAATTAAAACTAAATGACATGACACAGTGCACCCACCAGAAAAGCTAAAATAAAAAATACTAGACAATACCATGTGTTAGCAAGGATGTGGAATGGAGCAACTGAGTCTCTCATAATAATGCTGATGGGAATAAAAAACAGTACAAATATTTTAGAAAAGTGTCTGCTTATCTCTCTTTTTTTGTGTTGTGGGGGGGAAAGGATTTATACCAAGCTCTATTCTCACAGTGGCTAATCAAATGCTGGAATGACATCTGCCTCTGAGGCAGTCTGCAGGCACCAAGCTTGTCTCTGTCTCTGTCTCTAGGCAGAGCACTGGGCAGAGCTCTTTATATAGTAACACCAACAATAATGGCTCATTGCCAATAGATGTGTAAGCATCAACCTATCAGTAGGCCAGTTATATCATCGAGTAGTTTAGGATCAGGTGAGGATACAGCCATAGGATCTTTCATTTTCCCTACATCTTTTTTTGGCAATGATTATTCGTCTAGAGGGCCTGCACGTGTCCTAATTCATTCTAATTATGTTGATGGAAAGAACTTAAGAGTTTGTGGTCAAGGAGGGGTCTGTCTTTTTTTTTTATTAAGGTATGATTGATATACCTTACCCATACAGGATATATACCATACCCATATATCTTATAAAGGTTTTACAAGAGCAAAATTCTGGTTATTATATTCAACCATATTATCAAGTCGCTCCCCCAACCCATTGCAGTCACTGTCCATCAGTGTAGTGAGATGCTATAGCATGACTACTTGTCTTCTCTGTGCTATACTGCCTTCTCTGTGACCCCCTATATTATCTGTGCTGATCATAATGCCCCTTAATCCCCTTCTCCCTCCCTCCATACCCACCCTTCTCACCTCCTTCCCTTTGGTAACCACTAGTCCCTTCTTGGAGTCTGTGACTCTGATTTTGCTTTGTTTCTTTGGTTTTGCTTCATTGTTTTACTCCACAAATGAGGGAAATCGTTTGGTACTTGTCTTTCTCCACTTGGTGTCTGCTTATCTCTTAGTTTAAATATACTTACCTATGTCTCAGAGACTCCATTCTTAGGTACTTACCCAAGATGTATAAAACATAGGTCCACAAATACTTGTTCATAAATGTTAATAGTAGTTTTAGTCTTAATAGAGAAAAACCTGAAACTACCTAAACATCCATCAATGAGAGAATAGACAACTAAATTATAGCTTATCCACACAAAGGAACTCTACCCAGTAATAAAAGTGAACAAACTTCTGATATATACAACAACATGTATGACCCTCAGGATCACCATGTACCAAGCATAAAAGAGAATACACTGTAAGGTTTCATTTATATAAAACTGTAGGATAAATGATTCTAATCTAATGATAGAAAGTATATCAGTGTTGCCTGCTTCCTAGGATGGGGGACAGAGATTTACTGAGAAGGGGCATATGGGAAACTTTCTGGATCGATGGGAATTATTATTCTTTGTTTATGGTGATATATTACATAGTTTCACACATATTTCAAAATCATTTAACTGTAAATTAAACATATGGATTTCATTGTATGAAATTACACTATCTGGGTAAATACAGAAGACTTCTAAAAATACCTATATCTATATCTTTATCTATATCTATGTCTAAGTATCAGTAATTTGTTACTGTTTACCAAACTACTACTATACTTCAAAGCCAGAAAGAGAATCTCTTTCCACTCAGCTAATGCAGACTCTCATATGATCTAATCATGGCAATGACTGCCCCATAACCTTTGCCATATTCTATTGTCTAGAAGCAAGTCAGAAGTTTCACTACACTTGATGGGAAGGGATTACATAAGGCATGAATCATTGGGAGTCAATTTAGGATGTTCTTGCCAAAGTCCACCTTCTGGTCCTCAATGATTGATGTCTCTCACATGTAAAATATATTTGTCCCATTCCAAGATCTCCAAAAGTCTCATACTATTGTAGTGTCAAGTCAAAGTTAAAACTCTAAATCTAGTCCAGGTGTGGATTGGCCTCAGATTTAATCCATTTTGTTCCTGAGGTAAAATTCCTCTCTATCTTGTGGACTTCTGAAGTGAAGAGGCAAAGTATCTGCCCCCAGACACCTGTGATGGTTAATTTTATGTGTCAGCTTGTCTTGGCCAGAAAGTTAAACATTATTTTTTAATGTATCTGTGAAGATGTTTCTGGATGAGATTACTATTTGAGTTGGTAGACTGAATAAAGCAGATTCCCTTCCCCAATAAGGGAGGTCTTTATTCAGTATACTAAAGATTTGAATAGAATACAAGGCTGAGTAAGAATTCTTTCTCTTTGCCTGACTGTATTCAAGCTGGGATATAAGTGTTCTCCTGCCTTTGGACTTGGATTAGAATTTACACCATTGATCCTCCTGCTTCTCAGGAGTTTAGACTCTGAATAGATATATGCCATCAGTACTTCTGGTTTCTATATTGCTGACTGTATGTCCTATACTTCTCAGTCTTCATAATCAAATGAGTCAATTCGTTATAGTTATATATAAGATAATATACAGTCGATTGAAATCTATTGTATATCTATATAGTATATCTCTGTATTTTATATGTAGTACATATATCCATACATATTGTTAGAGTAGGCAGTTAGTTAGACATAAGGAGGAGAAAAGGGTCAGCCCATCACCAAGGAAGATTCATCCCTGGCCAATCTCTAAGCCATCCTTAGCTCCCAGTTCCACAGTCAAGGATGCCTAACTTATCAGGAGGCCTGGACAGTCAAGGACACCTATATCGTCAAGAGGTCCAAAACCAGAGGGACTTCCCTGATTACAGGACATGCACAAGGTCCAAAGATCTTGTCTGACAGTAACCCCACCTCATTAAAATAACATCTAAATCTAATTAGCACTGTGATTTTGGCCCCTCTGTCGGTTTTGCTTAGGTAATTATGAGTAAGGTGCTTGTGCACTGAGAAAAAAGTTATATAATCTAGAGCTATCAGTTAACCTGTCAATCAGATGACATAAGATGCTGGGCAGGACTTCCTGCCATCTGAAGAAAAAATAAAAGCCAAACTAACCCTAAGAGCAATGCTGCTTCTAGTTACCATATAGCCCTCTCTCTACCCTTCTTGAGAATGTATTTATACATATATATACACACACACACATGCATCCATGTATAGATATATGCCATATGTATAGATATAATGTAGGTCCAGGGAGAGGAAATCACGGGGCAAAATACCTCTAAAAATGGAAATCAGTGAAAGGGAGAAATAAAGTGTAAAACCCATTTATTGCTTAAAAACTACAGTCTAAGGCCTGGCTCTCTCCTCTGTTTATGATGAAGCAAGCCAAGAAGCAAGCCAGCCCCTCCCTTTAAACTCTCAGGTTCATAGGCACCCTTGGTTGCCCAGGTAATTACCCATTGATATGGAAATGAACTTTTTTCCACCCCTGAGGATATGCAAATGCACTAAAGCCAGGTGAGATATTCTGGAAATGTTACAATTTTACCCACAGGCCACCTCTCCAGAAATCTCGCCTTACAATCTACTTCTTCCCCTTCTTCTGCAATGGTCCCTGGGTGAGAAAACTGGAGCATTGTGACCAGACTAATGACATAGAATAGAAACAGCAATAAAATTATGACAATCCTCAAGCCAGAGAATTCAGCTAGGTTCAAAGTCTTATGCAGATTTAGTCCATAGCTGTCCATTCCATAGGCAGGCTGTAGCTGAGGGTTCGGAGCAATCATCACGTGGCAACTGCAACCAAGGGGTGCATTCAGGCCACAAGGACTGTAGGAGAAAATAACCTTAAGGGTGATAAGATACATGTTTTAATGACACGAGCATAGGCAAACCTTGTCCATCAGGTAGGATACATGCAAGAGAGTGGTCTTGGGATAATACAGTGGCAGGAATGCGATATCATCTTGGTCTAGTATACCAGACTTTCACACCCACCCCCTGTGGGAGTTACAGATGGGTCGATATAGAGGGCTACAGGAGGTACATGCACTGGCCATAAAGATAAAACAAAACTTCCCTGCAAGATGCTCTTACTTCCTGGACGTTTTTGGTACACTACCATGACCTTTGGGGGCCATTCAGCTGTTACTCCAGGAATACACATGAGGCCATCTTCCATGCCTTTCCCCCAAAGTGCCAGAAGGGCTAGTCTTAGCTGGTCCATGTGTTGAAATGTCCAGGGTCAGGTCCATTCAACAGTGTCTCCAGGGCTTAAGTTGTAGGGGCTGGCTACATATGGCCAGGATGTTGCTCTGCTGGCCAGATCCTGGCTTTAATGGCTATTCTTTGGTTTGGACATACAATTGTATAGGAGAGGCAGCAAGGTGTGTGAGCATATCCACAGGGCTCAAAGCTCCTGCAGAACTGACCATCCCCATAGACTATCAGTGTCTACTTCAGGCAAGAATTCAACAAACCGTTGTACCTCTCTGTCATGCCTGCCCCGGTAGGATTATGTGGTACATGAAATTTCCACTTTATTTCTAATTGCTGCACCCATTCTTATAATGCATGTCCAATAATGTGGGTGCCTTGATCGCTCTCAATCATGTGTAGCTGGCCATAGGCTGCAAAGAGACACTCCAGGCCCCTCTTGGTGGTTTGCTGATCTGCACAAAGTGCAGGTAAAGCAACCAATAGTCCAATAGCCGTGTCCACACAAGTCAAGGCATACTGATATCCTTCTGATATGGGCAAAGTCCCATTATAGTCTATTTGCCACCTGACAAAGGGTATTGGCCCACTTACTATTGTCCCATGCTGCTGTGGGACTCAGTGTAAGTCCTGCTTAGAGCACACAAGAAACTCCTTCTGGGCTTTGCTGACTTCTTCTAAGGTCAATGGCAAGCCTCACCTATGGGCTAGAGCCCACACTGTCTTTTGCCTTATGTGCAAAAAATGCTGGTGTAGCCATTTGGGCCACATCAGAGGCAGGCTTTCACCTGGGCCAATATGTCTGTTTCATCATTCCCTGGGGATGCCAAAGGCAAAAAAATGGTCAGTCACATGATATATTGTAGGTGTCTGTGCCACACCACTCCATGGCCTTTGGGTCCTGTCTCTCACCCACCCTGCGATGGGATAGGTGGTTATTACCTTGGTCCGAGCTTTTTCAGTGATGGGCTCTGAAGCCAACAAGGCATGGTACACAGCAGCCAGTTGGTTCTCTATCAAGATGTACCAGACCTCTGCTCCTTTCCATAGTTGTGACCAGGCTCCAGCTGGCAGCAGGAGCAGCAGCAGTGGCAGAAGCAGTAGCCTTAGGCTTGGACCATGTGCTGGGGTCAGCAGCGGTCGTGGTGCCTCGACAATCACACGAGTGTAGACCCACATCCCTCGGCATGAGTGCCACTTCTCCCATCATTTCTAGGGGTGGCCCTCCCAAAGGTTGCACCCATTTTGACAGATTTTGGGTTCAGACAAATCCTGTCAACTACCGCCAGATGTAGGTCCAGGGAGAGGAAATCCTGGGGTAAAATACCTCTAAAAACTGAAATCAGTCAAAGGGAGAAATAAAGTTTAAAACCCGTTTATTGCTCACAAACTGCAGTCCAAGGGCCATCTCTCACCTCTCCTCCTGAGGAAGTAAGCAAGCAAGTCAGCCCCTCCCTTTAAACTCTTAGGTTCAGACACACCCTCGGTTGCCCAGGTAATTACCCATTGACATGGAGATAAACTTCTCTCCACCCCTGAGAATGTGCAAATTCACTAAAGCCAGGTGAGATATTCTGGAAATGTTACAATTTTACCCATATATACTATAGGTATAGATATAGTATATAAATTTATATTTATGATATATATACACTATGTCTACATATGGTACATATCTATATATTCTTATATATAGAGATACTGATATACTATATTCTATAGATATGCCGTATCATACTGGTTCTGTTTTTTCTCTGGAGAATCCACACTAATACAACACCAAACATACAATGGTGGGTAAAACATAATAAAAGCTATAGATTTCCAAATTCAAATGAGGGGGAAATGGAAGGTGAAAATAGTGACTGCTCAATGGCAGTTATGTAATCCAGACAGACAAACTCCAGCCAAAATTCCTTAATCAGGTTCAAAGACTAGGGATAATGCTTTGTGGCTCTTGGCTCTGTCCTCTTGGCTTTTTATTTTTGCCTTCTGTATCATCCTTTCTTCTTCACGTGAAGTACCACTTGTTTGCAGCCTGCTTCCTGCCAGTAGAATTCTGGGGGTACAAGAGACACTTTTTATTTGCAATTCTTTCGGCCTCTTTCAGCCTATGCTGGCATTGTTTCTTCTAAAATAAATTTCTTAGAAACTTTGTGAGCATTCAATGTTTTTCACAGGAATTCATTCTATTAGACAAAAGACAAGCCCACAGATCCTTTCAAGATAATCCCTTCTCAAATTCGGGTTCCTGCTGATATGGATGAAGGACAATTCTCTTAAATTTCCAAGTGGTTCTCTGATTTATTTCAAAATATCTGTGAGGCACACCCTTAATCTCTTCAAAGAGCCTTTTGTGTGATTAAATACTCTGATGTTTGATCTTTCTGAGGTTTCAGGAAAGGGTTGCAGAGTTACAACCCTCAGCCTTTCCTCTGGAGCACACTTTCCTGTGAGTCTCTTAATCTAGTGTCTTTTGCCATCTCAATAGGCTGAGCATTTCCAAAACCATCAAGTCCTGCTTCCTTTTGGTGTAAGTTTTTCTCTCAATTTAACTTTTTTCTTTTACATTGTACTGTAAGCAGCAAGAAAAAACATGCTGTAACTTCAACACTTTGGTTGGAAATCTCAACTAAATATCTAAATCTATTACTTAAAATTTTATTCCATATAACTGCAAGTCATAGTTCTGTTAAGCTCTCTGTTACTATAAAACAATGATCCCTCTTCCTCTACTTTCCAATAATATGTTCCTCTCTTCTTTATGACCCCTCACCAGCAGTGTCATCCAAGCTCAGAATTCTAACTGTTTAAGATGATTTAGACTTTCTCTAACATGCTCTTAAAATGCTTTTCAGCCTCTGCTTATTGCACTGTTTAAAGCTATTCTCACATTTTAAGTACTTGTTACAGCAGCACCCCACTACAGAAAACAAAATCTGTATTGGCTATCTATTGCTGCCTAAATTCTATATTAGCTCGGTTTCAACCAGACAAGCAGAACTGGTAGGTTATTATATATACACGTAAATTTATTTGCTGCAGGGAATCTCATACAATTGTGGAGACTGGCTAAGCAAGTCTAAAGTTCACTGGAGAGGCAGTCAAGCAGGGAACATTATGCTCAGGATGGAAGTCACTTAACTTTTTGTCCACAGCTGGCAGTCAGAAAGGATGGTCTAAAAGGAAGAGAGAGCAACTGTAGACTCAGTATCTAGAATCACTTTCACAATGAAGGCCTATAATCACTTTTATAGGATTTCCAACCAATTAAGTCATTTCTATCCAGGATAGTTTCCCTTTTGATTAACTTAAAGTCAAGGGATTAGGGGTCTGAATCACATCTGAAGAAACCCCTTCATGGCAACACTTAGATTAATGTTTGATGGAATAACTGGGAGAATGTGTGTGTATGGAAATAAATGGTCACTATCCTCCCTTCAGTCCTCCAAATCTCAAAAGAGAATATCCCTTGTATTCTTCCCTGAATGAAATCAAATTAGAACAAGGATTACTGGAACTAGTTCAGCCTAGTTAAGTTGATACATCAAAATCTAGTAGGGCTCCTTATTTCATCTCCAAAGATATGCCATTTCTGCTGCAATGTGTTGTCCAAGTAAGTTGAAGTGCCAGACTATATTGAAGTGGAGGTATACTAGTTTAATCTTATGATGGAAGTAGTAAAAAAGTTATCTGTGGACATTTTTAATTACCATATTCTGCTCTCAGGTTATAAATTATTTATATCCCACCTACAAGTAAAGTACATTTACCCCTCCCAAACTACTCTCCCTGAAATACACATTATATTATCATGTGTATACATCAACCAGAGAAGCAGAACTGGTAGGTATTATATATACATCTAAATTTTTAGTATAACATACAAGATTAATCTATGGTGATGACTCTCAGGGATCTATTGTGAACATAAGGGGGAGTAAAGAAACTTCTTAGGCATAGGAATGTTCTACAGCTTATCTTGGGAGGGTTTACATGGGTGTATACAATAGTTAATGCTTATACAAATGAACAATTAAGATGTATGCATTTTTGTATGTAAATTTTATTTCAATAAAATAATAAGTAAAATAATAAAAAACAAAAATAAACATATCAAATTCAAAGGATCTGTTAAAACGTGGATTAAACACAATTGAATGGAATATCGGTAAACTATAAGACATAACTAAAGGCAAAGTCAGAATGCAATACAGTGTCAAGGAACTGGAAAATATAAAAGAGAGGTTAATATACATGGAAGATAGAAGAATAAAGTCTAAAATATATTTAATCAGAGACTCAAAAAGAGAGATCTGATGTAATGAATGAGAGCAAATATTTGAAAATATTGCCATTAATAATTTTCCAGAAATAACCAAACACATGAAAAATTGAAACTCCAAAGGAAGTGTGCTTTTGTCTTTTTTTGTTATTACTATTATTATCATCCATGTGTAGAACTCGGTCTGACAAGAGTTAGGTATGTATTAAATGTTAACAAATGTTTCTTAAGTAAATGACTAAATCTTCAGAAATAAGAAAAACAATGTTCAAAGAAAAAATTAAAATAAATGTACTTCTGACATCATCATAGTGAAACAGTAGAAGTGAAAATATAAAGATAAGACATTAAAAGCAGTGACTGTGAAAAGAGAAATCAACTAGAAAGTGAAATATGATTATATCATTGTAGACAAAATGGAAGTTCCATGGCCAGGATCCTCACCTGATCCTAATCTACTTGCCTACTGTGCACATGCAATGATATATAATACTTGGCCTTCTGTGCAGGTGCTTGATTGCACACGTTTTGGCAGTAAGCCATCATTGCCTGTGTTGCTATATAAAGAGCTCTGTCCAGTGTTTAGTGCAGGGCTGTGAGGTGCCATGGAGGAAGTAAAAAAGTTTGTTGATGACTGAGATGGCATGAAAGGTGCTATGGAGGGGGATAAGGATGTAATGGTAGCATGAGAAACAGCAACATGAGAACACAGGCTGTGAGGTGCCGTGGGGGAGGTAAAGGATGTAGTGGTGTTTTCAGTTCCAGAAATGGTGAAAAATACATCACATGAAGAAGAGGAGGTAGAGGTAGTGCAGGAGGTACTGACCACTCCTCTACTGAAATCACACCCAGTTGTAATTAAGAAAATAAAGATGCAGCAACGTTGGGTTCCTGTGGGAGAGATGCAGCCCCCTCCCCAGGTCATGGAGCACTCCATGCTCCATCACTATACACAGGCCGAGCTGATGGATTTGGGCTCCCAGTTTCAGCAGAAACCCTCAGAGTCCATGTCATCCTGGCTCCTGTATCTTAGGGTGTATGGGTGCAAGTGACTATTCTATATGAGTTAGAAACAGGAAAGCTGGCTTCCTTCACAACTCATCCTACCCTGTGGCAGTGATTACAAAATGAATACAAGACCCCAGGGAACCACTCCCTCCTCGATTGACTGATGGCCATATTTCCCACTGTATAGCCCAACAGGGTGATTTACCATCTTCCCCCACTATATGGCAGACATATGCCAAGTTCCAACAGGGGTTATGGGCTTTGGGCATGAAAAATGCCATTTATAACCCAGGAAATCATGGCCTGGATAAGGAGTCATTTACTTCATGGATGATGGCAATGGTGCTATAAATGGCTCCCCCATCCCTCTTTGGGCTCCTAATTACCATTCTTGCCCCTTAATAAGGGCAACCAATAAATGAGGTTACCTATACTGTGGCAGATTTGGGTGAGGTGGAAGCAATGGAGGTATGGAAGGGAGTGTGATTTGCTACTGAGAGGAAGAGCTTAAATGGTCCAGTGAAGGTCATGAGGACCTAGATGTGGGTTGATTTGACAAAGTCAAGAGCAGACAAGAGAAATTGGATTGAAAGTCAAATAAAATCTTACTAGAGCTGTGCCAACAACTGAAGCCAGAGCAGCAGTTTCAGTAGTTGGCTGAAGTGAACACCAAGAAATGCAAGTCTTACCCATGTGTCTGCATGACTTCCTGCTGGAGAGTAAGTTGACCCTGCCTGTACCCTCACAGGAAGATGATTGGGTGATATGGTTTGACTGAGGGAGGGTCAAGGAACCTGCCTTGGGGGACCAGGTGGGGATCAGAGACAATATAATAAAATATCAATTCATTGGTCCCCAGTAAATGTACAATGTGCTTTGGCTCTGGTAGACACAGGAGTTGAATACTAATGGCAACCTGTAGGGTATTCTAGACTCTGAGAGAAAATGCCTGAAATGCTGAATCATTGTTAAGATGGCGCCCACTGGATGGACAAAGGGCAGTGCTCTGCCTGCTTTCGAAAGGAGGGTGATTTTCTGCTTAGACCTGCCTCCCGCTCCTGATTGGTGACCCAAGTCTTCCGTAAACGTGATCAGCTCATGGACACCATTTACCTGTATGATGTGCCTTCCTGTGTGAAGGGCTTGTGACTGCCTGACCTTTGTGCTGATTGGCCCATGAGTATTATATATACCTTGCTGTTTCCACAATAAATGAGTTCCTGCTTTGACTAAGCTCCCTGTCGCGTCTGTTTGTCCTCGAGATCGGGGGCTGGGGATTGGATGGACAGCTGGCACTTACCTCTCCTGACTTCACTTTGCCGGGGCATGCTCTCCCCTCACTCCTCTGCAGGTTCAAGGGGCGGTTCCGTGGAGGGCTAAAAACCCCGACAGCAACCGTGAGTGATTTCTCAGGACCTTCACTATTATAGATGGATACAGGGGTAAGGCTATCAGAGTGAAACAAGCCCAAATCCTGTTATGGATGGGTGTCTATCCCCAGAGGAGTATACTGTATACATCTCTGATCCCTGAATATATTTTGGGGATAGATATCCTACAGGGCCTATGGTTACAGACTATTGCAGTGAGTTCAGACTGAGATACATATGGTGAAGGCAGTTCTGTGGCGTCATGCTAAGGATATGCCCATAGCTTTGCCTGCACCTAAATGGGTGACAAAAACCAAGCAATACAATTTACCTGGAGGGCATAAAGAAACTGAAGAAATCCTCCAGGAATTGGAGAAGGTGGGTATTATAAAGCCCACCCATACCTCTTTTAATTCCCTGGTGTGGCCAGTAAAAAATCCAGGTGTTTCCTGCTGTGTGACCATGAATTAAAGAGAACTGAATAAAGTCATACCCCTCTGCATGCTGCCATACCCTCTATTGCAGGCATTATGGACACCCTCAGTCATGAACTAGGGACATATCATTATGCTGTGGTTCTTGCTAATGCTTTCTTCTCTATTTACATAGTACAGGAAAGCCAGGAACAGTTTACCTTCACGTGGGAAGGATGGCAATGGACTTTCACTGTCCTTCCACAGGGATACCAGCACAGTCCCAACATCTGTCATTGACTTTGTAGCCCAGGACTTGGCAGCATGGGAGAAACCACCAATGGTACAGCTGTATCACTACATTGATGATATTATGCTCACATCTGACTGTCTTGCAGATTTAGAAGGGGAAATTCCTAGACTGCTGCAACATCTACAAGAGAAAGGATGGGCTGTGAACAGCACTGAGATTCAGGGACCTGATTTGTCAGTCAAGTTCTTGGGGGTTATCTGTTCAGGTAAGAATAAAGTTATCCCAGAAGCAGGCATAAAGTCCAGGCCTTCCCTACCCCTACAACTGTGGCACTACTACAAGAGTTTTTGGGTCTTCTAGACTATGGGACAGTGTTTATCATGCACTTGGCACTAATTCTAAAGCTCTTAACTGTTTGGTATGAAAGGGCATCAGCTGGGACTGGGATGAAACATGTGCATTTGCCTTGGATCCTGTAAAACAGACAGTAAAGGCTGTGAAGACCTTGAGTGTGATAGACCCATCAAGGCTCTATGAGATGGATAGCCATGTGATGGAAGATGGTTATGGTTGGGGTCTCTGGCAGTGGCTTGAATGAACTCACCAGCCTATTGGATTCTGGTCACAACCCTGGAAATGAGCAGAGGTAGAGGTACAGTACACCTTAATAGAGAAACAATCAGCTGCTGTGTACCACACCTTGCTGGCTATGGAGACCACCATCAGAACAGCCCAATAAAGGTAATAACTGCCTATCCCGTTGTGGGGTGGGTATGAGACTGAACCCAAAAGGAATGGAGTGGCATGGCACAGCGGCCAAGTGGGGTGCATACATACAGCAGCGTAGCTTCCTCTCTACTATCCCCTTGAGTGGAAGCACTCCAACACTTACTGGAGCCAGTGACAAATATCAGTGAATGGCAGGAAGAATTTGCTTTAGAGCCACTAGTAGCAGAGACCCCTTAGCAGGAGGGAAGTACACCTATATCTGAAGATGCATAGTATACATATGGTTCTAGCCATGGGAAGCCCCCAAAATGAAGGGCTGTAGCTTTCCATCTTAACACTGAGACAATATGGACAGAAGTAGGTGGGGGAAGGGCAGTCAAAAGGCATATTTGTGAGCAGCATGGCTTGTGATCACCCAAAAGCCCTTCCCACTAATGTCTGCACTGAGAGCTGGGCCCTGTAGACATGCTAACACACAATGGTACCTTCCCTTTACAACTGAAAGTACTAAGTAAAGAGAAATCAGTGAAACTGGGGTTTGGCCACCAGGATAAAATCTTGCTGCCAGTACCTACTGCAATAACCTCCTGAACCTCCATTCAGTGGATGTGGCATTGGATGTTTCAACACATGAACCAGTGATGGCTGCCCTCCCAGCACCTTGGCGACAATGTCTGGAGGCTGGCCTCTTGTGTATTCTTGGAGTAATTGTAGAGTGGCCCCCCACAGATCACAGTAGTGTACCCTAAATGGCCAGAAGGTAGGAGCATCTTACCAGGGAGTTTTGTTTTGTCATTATGGCCACTGTATGCACCTCAAGTAGCATTATATATAGACCCCTCAATAACTCCCACAAGGAGAGAGGTAAACATATGGTATACTAGACCTGAAGAAGACCCCCTTCCTGTCATGGTGCTATCACAGGAACACTCTGTGGCATGCATCCTACCTGATCTACAAGATTTGCCTATGTTGCCATCATTAAAACATGTATCTTATTGTCCTTAAGTTTAATATCCTCCAATGTCTTTCATGGATTGAGCACACACCCCAGCAAAAACTGCTGCTTGTTGAATGTGCACAATGCTCCCTACTAGTTCTGCTAGTGGTCACCTGTGGAAAATGTGAGTCGTGAACTCATCTGAGTAGAACTGGTTTGAATACAGGTGAAATCTTCAGGTGAGATAACCATATTCTTATAAAAATCTTAAGAAACATTTTAAAAATAGTAAATGGATTGAAAAATTTCTCCCTGGTTAATGTTCTCTACTGGATTATATGGAGTTTCTTAATAGTAAAACTTTTTGGACAGTTAGAATATATGTATCTATATAATACTGTTCAGTCAATGCATATGCAAAAAAATTACATTAATATCTCTCAATTACAATACAATATTTTAAACAGAATAATGACACATGAGAAAAATCTCAAATTATAGTCTAAAAAGAGTTGGCAGAATGCCAGAGGGCTTTTTTGGCACTGAGAGGCTATGTTATTACAAACAAAGGAACTATTGCTAAAAATCTTATTACTTGTTTGGTAATGACAGATGGTTAACAACACTTATAGTGGTGAGCATTTAGCAATGTATGTAATTGTCAAATCACTATGGTGTATACCTGAAACAACTATATTTCAGTGAAAAAATAAATTAAAAGGAAGTGATATTTAAAGCATTTTACATTTTAGTATGAGAGATTTTTAATCTTAAATAGATATTTCACTATATTTAGTATGTTTTTAGATAGATTTGTAAAGCATTGTAAAATTTTGATTTTAAAGAATGTTTCCCAGTTAACATTTTCACATAGAACATCCAGCTTGCAAGAATAGTTCACTAATATTAACAAGGATAACTTGTTTTTGCAAAAAAAAAATCAGTGGTATATTTAGGATAAAACATGACCATGCAGAGTAAGTACCACAGAAGCAAATATGATTAAAGTGTTAAATATTATTGCTAATCAAACATTTTATATTAAGGTTATAATGTGATGCCATTTTATACCCATTAATTTGGCAAACATTAAGAAGTGTTAGCAAAGATGTACATCATGCAAAGTCCCATAATCTGTTGGTAAGATTTTAGATGAGCAAATATACTTGCTATTCAGCCTTAAAAAGAAAGAAATTCTGACACATGCTACAATGTGGCCAAAACCTTGAGGACATTATGCTAAGTATAATAAGCCAATCACAGAAGGACAAATACTTGATGCTTCCACTTACATGAGGTACTTAAAGTAGTCACATTTACAGAGACAGAAAGTAGAGTGGTGGTTGCCAAGGGCTAGGAATGGGGGTAAGGCAGAATTCATGTTCAATGGGTAGAGAGTTTCAATTTTGCAAGATGAAAAGAGTTCTGGAAATGGATGGTGGTGATGGTTACACAACAATGTGAATATACTTAAAATTATTGAATTCTTCACTTAAAAATGATTTAGATGGTTAAACTTACATTATGTGTTTTCACCAAATTTAAAATAAAAAACAAGCATGAGCAAATAATATTTACATAAAAACATGTTAAAACTATATCTTGCAAGACTGTGAAAAATTATAATAAAACATTGTTTTTAAAAATGAAGATAATGATAAACACCAAATTCAGTAGAGTGAATTTCTTTAGAAGGAAGGAATGTACATGGATGGAGGAAAAGCACAGAAACATGCAATGATATTGAGAATGTTTTGGGTCCTAAATTAAGTATTTTATAAATTACACTTATGCTTGTTCATTTGTATGTACCAGATATTACATAATGAATAACAAATGTTTGAAAGTAGTTCATTAAGGAAAGTCAGATTAAAATCATAATGAAGTACCACTACATACCAAATAGAATGGAAAAACTTGGCAACACCCACTGCTGCCAAAGATGCAGAGAAACTGTAACTGTCATATACTTCTAGTGGGAAGGCAAAATAATACAGCCACTCCAGAAAAGAGTGTCATTTTTTTATAAAAGCAAACATACACTTGCATTATGACTCAGCAATCCAACTCTTAGCATATTTACACAAGGGAAATGAAAATACGTTCGCATAAGAAAGTGGTACAACAATTTTGTAGCAGCTTTATATATAACTATCAAAAGCTGGAAGCAACTCAACGTTCTACTATTGTGAATTAATGATTCACAGAACAACATGGATAAGTCTTAAAGCCTTATGCAAAGAGAAGGAAGCCAATCTCAAAAGGCTACCTATGGTGTGATTTCATTTGGATAAGGCAACGCTGGAGATAGAGAACGGGTTAATGGTTATTGTGTTTTAGGGGTGAGAGAGGGCAATGTCTGATTACAAAATAGCAGTGAAAGGTATTTTTTTGGAGTGAAAGAACTGCTCCATACTTTGACTGTGATGGTGGTTATGAGACAGGGACTGTGGGTGTAGTCAGAGTAGGGGGAGGGCCTCCAGAAAAAGCAAGGCAGAATATTTGCAGTCAGAGCAATGTAACTACATGCAAGGAAACCCCCTTCCAGAACTCTGTTAAACATTGAACTCTAGGATCATTCTTCAGTAAGATCAGTTAATGTTCCCCAGATAAAGAAGAGTAGCCCATGTTTTTATTATGCTAACCATTTGTAAGATTCACTTTAGCATGCTAAAAGGCCCAGGCCTATGTGCTGTCTTTCCTCTTTCAGATCTGATGGGGTGGTTTTGCAAACCGGGCAACTAATTTAGCATGCAGACCCAGCTGTAAACAACATAGTAAAAGGCAGGAAAGATTCCACCTTAAAGATAAGATTGCATTTTAACTCCCAGGAAGTTTGGGAAGCAGGATTCTTAACTTACTCTTTAGCAAACAGACAATACCTCAGCCCACCTTGGGGGCTGGGCAGGCCACCTTTTGATATGCCCCTAGACCAGGACGCCAGTATCCCAGAGAGAGATTGGGGCAGGGAATTCCTTGTGTTAAGTTAATTTGGGGTGTTCAGACACCATGTAGCAGGTCCACACCCCTAAGCCTTTTTATCATGTTCTCGAAAAATCCTCATGTGCCTATAAAAACCCCCTAGACAATGCACCACACCAGACTCTCTTGAGCCAGGAGCTCTGTCCTTTCCCTTTATTTCTAAATAAAAGCCTGTACCTTGCTCTCCTACCTTGCCTGTTTGCTAAGTTCACTCTTCGGCTTCGTGAACAAGAACCCCGGCATCAGTTACATGAGTGCATGCATTTTTTAAAACATAATTATAAATAAGAAAGTTGCATTTTACTGTATGTAAAATGAAATACAAATAAAACTAAAATAGGGGTTAAAATCAAACATTACTTTTTAAAAAGAAGGAGAACTATTGAAATGGGAAAAATAATAGTATTTTAGAGAACATATTAGCCACAGCAAAGAGAAAATAGTAAGCTGAAAGATAGTTTTGAAGAAATTATCCCTAATGTAGGGCAAAGAAATTAAAACACGAGTTAATAAAAGGGAATAGAATAAACAGATCTAATATTTATATAATAATTGCTTGAGAAAGAGAGACTAAGTAAAACAAAGATATAGTGGCTGAGAATTTTTCAAGATTTGATGGAAGTAAATCTTGTGGTTAAAAAGGCATAAAATATCCAAGCAAGAGAAATATTTAATAATCTATATCATGTGATGCCACATTGAAACTGTAAAAATCAAGGAAAAAATGAAATCTTAAAATCAAACACAGATAAAAGGCAAATTCACTACATAGGAAAAACAATGAAAATGAGAAGAAACTCTTCAACTGCAATAGCAGAGGTCAGATAACAATAAAATAATATCAACAGAGAAAATGAATTTAACTTTGAATTCTAAAGAAAGGTAACAAAAACTAAGACAGTTTACTACTCATAGACCCTCAGTAAATGACCAACTGAGAAAAAAACCTCAGGAAAAGGTAAGTTGAACTCAGAAGGAAGAATGGAGGTGAAAGAGAATGTTGACCCCCACCCCAGCACACACACACAGAAAGTAAATATGTGGCTAATCTAAATAAGAATATACTGAAAAAAATAAAAAATACTAATCTGGTAGAATAACTATAAATAAAATAGATTACAGATACTTAAAGAATAATCTAATCTGAATGGCAATGGTGATCAGAGTTAAATAATTTTAAAGTCTTCATTGCCTTTTACCTATTTCCTCTCTGCCTAAATTCTTTTGTTTGACTATTGAGGTTTACAGTTTACATGAATTTGGTTTTGTCCCTCAATTTCATGTACTGCTGACTGTGTGCAAGTCAAAAGTTGCTCTGTTCCCCAGTGTTAAGAACTTTGCAGAGGAACTGGAGTTTATGGTACTGGGCTCCTCAGGACTACTGCAATATCTCTTCCAATCTTTAAGTTAATTAGTTAAAGAGCTTAGACTGAATTGGACACTTGTCAGACACCAAGGTCTTTTAAATAAATTCAGGAGACATACAGTATTACCAAATTTTCAGGTAGGTAATTTGGGTAGGCAGTAAATCCCCAAAATGAAGGAAAGAGCCAGTAGTTATGTACTTAACACAGAGTCATTGTTTGATAAAACAGTAAAGAAGAGATTTAAAACTCACAATAAGGTGATCTTTAAATGTGATAGAATATCAATGTCTTGTGCATTTTCCTGCAATTTGCTAATTAGAGCAACACATTATAGAATATACAATTGAAATGCCTTCTCATGCTAATATAGTCAGTCTATTTATTATGCCAACTCACTTGGGAGATTATAAAACCCTTCAGAAACCATCAAAAATAAAAATTCAGTTGGACTCAGCAAAAGTTTCCACCTTCTCTGGTAATAATTTCCATGCAAAACTGCCCGGAATATTTTTCTAGATTATCTACATTTACTTGAAAATAATCTACCATTAGAATTAATGTTAACTGATTATTATTTTTGGCAATAATGCTCCATTTTCATAGTCTCACTTTCAGCTTTACAAGTTCTTAATGATGCAATTATTTGGCTTTGTTTCTTTTTTTCAAGAAGGGGTCAGTATAAACACCTTAGAAATTTTTAAGGCTGAAATTTTATGTTTAGTATCTCCAACTTGAAAAAGTATGTTTCATAAGATTGGTTCATTGCTTTTGTCAAATGGACAAAGAATTGGTTGAAAAACTCATTTTAGTTTTTAACAAAATAACAATAAAATTACCTCAAATATTTGTGGGCCATTAGATGTTTAATATTTAAAATGTCAGTATATGCATTACTTTATGTTAGTTTTACAATTACTTCTCTAGGATAATTTGTGTATTTTAACCTTTTAAGGTAAGAAGATCTAGGGAAATATCTGCTTAGGACTCCAACATGAGCAACTGAAAATTTTATGACATACATCTAGTGAAATGAAGATAAAAATCATTTACTGGATTGACTAAGTCTGACATCTTAATAGTAGGGTTTTTATATCCTGAAACATTTTCTCATGTTATTGGTAAGAATGAAGCAGGTATTTCAATTTTGAACCTGATAGATATTAGACCCTGTGATGAAAATTAATATGCTATACTCCAGGCATCTGATAAATTGTATTACTCAAATCTGTTTGCATACTGCTAGTTTTGGACAAATGGAAAATTAATTTTTCATGTTTTCTTTACTTCCAATGTAATTAATCTAATTAATCTTGGTATGAAAGTACTAAAGCTTTGACCACATAGTTCATAATATTTTAGAAGAAAAGACTTCCCAAAGCCATCATTCAAAAATTAGAAGTAAATAAAAATTAGTACAGTGAGTACACTTATAAAAGTTATATAGAAATATATACACCTGTATCATATATATACAGTATATGTGCATTTTGCTTGTTTTTGGTGGTAGAGTAGAAATACTTTGATACCTTTCAACTGCCTTACATGCATATTCAGTATATTGGGCCTCAGTGGATGGTATGAGATCTATATAGTTCAACAAAATATACTGGAACTTCAAATTCCAATTGTAAGTGTAAACCAAATAAATAATCACTAATCCATATCTATATACATTACAATAAAAATAAAAGTACAATAGTCCCCGTTATCTCTAGTTTCAGTTACCTGTAGTCAAGCACACTCTAGAAGCAGATGATCTTCATTCTGATGTATCAGAAGGTCAGTAGTAGCCTAACACTACACCATAATGCCTATGTCTTTTACCTCACTGCACCTCATCCTGTAGGCATTTTATCTCACATCATTAGAAGAAGAAGGATGAGTACAGTACAATATGATGCTTTAAGAGAGAGAGACCACATTCACAAACCTCTTATTATAGTATATTGTTATAATTTTTCTATTTTATTATTATTGGCTGTTGTTAATCTCTTACTGTGCTTAATTGATATATTATTATCATAGCTATGTGTATATAGGAAAAAACGTTATATATAGGGTTTGGTACTATCTGTCATTTCAGGCATTCACTGGGAGTCTTTAAATATACCCCTGTGGCTAAGGGGAACTACTGTATTACTTCCAGTTTATAAATTTTTGAGGTTGGTTTTATGCATGCCATGGTGAAGAAAAATGAACTATAATCATTATTATTGTTGTGGCATAGGGCTTTCACATTCCCAAGATTATTGGCAACATGGAGAAAGCTTAAAGATACTATGATCTCTTCTAAAGAATATTGGAAAGGTAACGGAAAAAAGGGCAATTATTACCAAATTGCCACCAAAGAAGCATTTGGTTCTGTCTATACAATTCTATATTTTATTTTACTTAGTTGAACTACTTGTACTTCAATTTAAGATCATATGAAGACAGACATTCAAAAAATTTTTTTTGTCAATGGGTTCTAGTCATTCTCCCTCAATATGAGCCAGTAAAATAGATCTTTTCCCTGACCTGAAAAACAAATGTTATCCTAGACAATATAATCAGATCATGGATTATAATAAGTATTTAATACTTTAAGTTTATGACCGGAAGTAAAACATTATCCATGAGTGTAATATAATGTGCAGAATATTGTTTTCATATTTTCTGTGGCACTGTGTTGATCAGGAAATAGTGAATAAACAAATGCATAGTTATTAAATCTCATCCATCCATCAGACAATTCCAATTGTTCTCAAATTTTATCTCTGGAACCTTTCATCTGGACAAAAGGACATATTTACACATTTCTTATAGTCTCACCTTTTCTTTTTGTTTTGTTAAAAGATACGTAACATAAAATTTAACATTTTTATGTGTAAAGTTCAGTAGCATTAAGTACATTCACTCTGTTGTGCAGCAATCACTACCATCTATCTCCAGAAACTTTCCTCAGGCGCAAAGTGAAACTCTATACCCATAAAAAAAAATTTCCCTTTCCTCTCCATCCAGTCCCTAGCAATCACCTGTGTGATCACAAGTACGATCACACACCCAACTGGCTGAGTTGCAATGGGAAAGCACTTGAGAGACTGAAGGAAAGACCAGGGACAGAGTACAAGACATGAGAGTTTACTGGGCCTTAGATATAGGGAGTCCAGGAAGGGCTGGCTAGGCGAGTTTGTACACCACTATCATAGACAGGGAGGGAAGTGCTTATATGGGATAAAGAGACATAGGTTATGTGTGTGCCAGGGCAAGGGGATAAAGACTACATGCTTTGTTAGAATGGATCATACTTGTGTGAACAGTACCCCAAGGAAAAAAAACTTTGTCAGAGGGGTCTGCGTACCAATCAGATGTTTCCATAGTTAAGGCAGGCCAGAGGTTGTCCAGCCCCAGGCCATCACCATACCATATACTTTGCATAGTGCCTATAACTCCAGGGGGAAAATATGTTTCCAGCCAGGGCAAATTGCCTTTGAAGCCAAAATCAGGCAAAGGGAGAAATAAAGTGGGAGAAACCCATTTATTGCCTACAAGCAATCATTCACTTCTGCTTGCCTGTGTCTCTCGTGACCAGGCTGCAAAAAGGGAACACACCAAAACTCTATGGTCCAAATATGCCCTCACTCCCCTTTGTAATCACCTATTGATATGGAGACAGACTACTTCTCTCCACCCCTTGGAAACACCTATTGATATGGAAATGCCCTAAGACCAGGCAAGAGATTTCGGAAATATTGCAATTTTACCCACAGCCCATCCTTCAGAAATCTCTCTTCAAAATCTACTCACTCCCCACCTTCCACAATGGCCCCTGTGCAAGGAAACTGGAGTACTGTAACCAGATTAATAACATACAATAACAACAGCAATAAAATCATGATAATCCTCAAGCTGGAGGATTCAGCTAGGTTCAAAATCCTATGCAGATTAAGTCCATAGCTTGACCATTCCATAGGTGCCAGTAGCTGAATGGGTAGAGAGTTCAGAGTAATAATTACATGGCAGCTGATCCAGGGGGTGGGTCCAAGCCACAGGGACTGTAGAAGAAAATAACCTTAAGAGCGATAAGATACATGTTTTAATGACACCAGCATAGGCAAGTCCTGTCCGTCTGGTATGTTACATGCAAGGGAGTGGTCCTCTGGTCTACTATACTAGACCTTCACCCACCATCCTGTGGGAGTTACAGATGGGTTAATATATAGGGTTACAGGAGGTATATGCACTGGCCATAAAGATAAAATAAAACTTCTCTGTAAGATGCTTTTACCTCCTGTACATTTTTTGTACACTACCGTGATCTTTGGGGGTCACTCTGCTGTTACTCCAGGAACACACAGGAGGCCAGCTTCCAGGCCTTTTCCCCAAGGTTCCAGAAAGACCAGCCATCACTGGTCAATGTTTTGAAATGTCCAGGGCCATATCCACTCAACAGAGTCCCCAGGGTTTAATGCAGTAGGGGCTGGCAGCAGGATGTTGCTCTGCTGGTCATATCCTGGCTTCAATAACAACTCTTTGCTTTGCACATACAGTTGTATAGGAGAGGCAGCAATGTGTGTTAGCATGTTCACAGGGCTCAAGGCTCCTTTCCAGGGATCCTCATTCAAATGCTGCAGCACTGTCCATAAGCAAACTGACCAACCCCATAGACTATTGGCGTCCAACTTCAGGCCAGATTTCAATGAACAATTGTACTTCTATATCATGCCTGCCCCAGTAGAGTTATATGGTGCATGAAACTTCCACTTTATCCCTAACTTCTGCACCCATTCTTATAACACATGTCCAGTAAAGTGGGTGCCTTGATGACTCTCAGTCACCTGTGGGTAGCCATAAGCTGCAAAGAGACACTCTAAGCACCTTTGGTCATTTGCTGATCTGTGTGATGTGCATGAAATGCAACCAACAGTCCAATAGCTGTGTCCACACAAGTCATGGCATAATGATACCCTTCTGATATGTACAGAGACCCAATATAGTCTATCTGTCAACATGTTGCTGCAGGCCTCAGTGCAAGACCCTCTTAGAGCACATAAAGCACTCCTTTCAGGCATTGCTCACTCCTTCAAAGGTCAACAGCAAAGCCCCACTGACTGGCTACAACCCACATTGTCTTTGTCCATGAGCAACAAATGCTGATGTAACCATTGGACTATGTCAGAAGCAGGCTTTCCTTCTAGCCAATGCACCTGGGCCAATGTGTCTGCTTCATCATTCCCTGGGGATGCCAAATGCAAATGGCCAGTTACATGGTATATGTTAATCGCCTTAGTCTGATTAGAGGCACATAGGTCTTGCTACAACTATTGCTCCCAATGGCACCAGTGACCATGTTAGTAGCCAGAAGGCCAAACCCCAATAGAAGGCCCAGCTGTCAGTGCAGACAGCTATAGGGGAGGGCTCCTGGGTGATCACGAGCCATACTGCCTGCAACTTAGCACTTGACTGCTCTTCCCATCTCCATCCTTCATCCATATTATCTCAGTCTTAAGATGGAAAGCCACAGCCCTCCACTTTGGGGGACTGCCCATGGCTGGAGCCATCTGTATACCAAGCATCTTCAGGTATAGGGGTTTTCCCTCCTTATAGGACTCTTACTTTCCAATGGCTGAAAAGCAAGTTCTTCCTGCTTCCTACTGGTATACATCACTGGCCCTAGTAAGCATTGGAGTTCTCCACTTAACGAACTAGAGGAAAGGGTGCTATGCTGCTGTAAATATGTGCCTGATTTGGCCAGTGTAGGTGTCTGTGCCAAGCCACTCCATGGCTTTTGGATCCAGTCTTGCACCAACCCCATGATGGGATAGGTGGTTATTACACAGTTGGAGCTGTACTAGTGATGGGCTTCATAGTTAGCAAGACATGCTACACAGCAGCCAGTTGATTCTCTATCAGGGTGTACTGTACCTCCGCTATTTTCCATAGCTGTGACCAGAATCGAATAGTTTCATGTGTCCATTCAAGCTGCTGCCAAACGCCCCATCCATAATGATCTTCCATTACATGAACATCTGGCTCACAGGGTCTTGATGAGTCCGTTACACTCAAGGCTTGTATGGCCTTGACTGCTCTCTTAGCAACAGTAAAAGCAGCTGCACATATTTCATTCCAGTCCCACTAGATACCCTTTCATGCCAACTGGTAGAAAGACTTCAGATTTACTGCCAAGTGTGGGATAAACACTATCCAGTAACCCAAAAGACCCAAAAACTCTTGTAATACTGCCGCAGTGGTAGCAGTAGGGAAAGCCTGGACCTTGCCTATGACTGCTTCTAGGATAACTTAAGTTTTGCCCGCCAGACAACCGACTGCAAAAGGGATCCCACCCAACCCCTTTGGGGCAGATATGTCCTCACTCCCCCTTGCAATTACCTTTTGTATGGAGGTGGACTACTTATCCCCACCCCTTGGAAACACCTATTGATATGGTAATGCCCTAAGACCAGGCAAGAGATTCTGGACATATTGTAATTTTACCTGCACTGCCCCAAAAGAGGGGGTCATGTGGATGCATGATAATTTTGGGATGAAAGGTTACAAGTGGGCAGTGCTTGACCTCATACCATCATTCTATTTTCTATCTCCATTGACATATGTAGTGTAGTTCAGGAAAAGAGCCAGGCCCTGGGTGAGTCAAGAAAAGCTTTAGGCCTGTTCATATAGCCAGCTGGCAGAACAGGTTAATTGAAAACAAACCAGCTATACTTTAGGAAAATAATTGATGGCAAAACAGAATGCAGTTTCTAACTAGTTCAAACCAACTAATTCTGGATGGGGAATAAAAATATCCTATAGTTACCTCAAAGCTCATTACATGATCATTAGCATACTAAAAATCATACCCCCTGATGCCATGACTGTTCTGAGGCAGACAAAAAGAGGGCATCACCCTATTTCCTGTAAATCCCCTCCCAATGCCAAAAAAACCCCACCCATCCCAACAAATATTCCACCCCCTGCTTAAACTCAGCTATAACCACCCAACCTATACCTCACCATGCTGCTCATCTCTCAAGCATGCCCAGACTCCTTCCTTGATTGTGTAGTTTTGATATATTAAATTACTCTTTGCTTCCACCTTCTCAACCTGCACATGAATTGTTTCTTGATCAGGGTCAAGAACTCTCCCAGGATGAGGTCTCACCTAGAGAGCAGGGACACCTTCCTGGTCTGGCGTTCCCAACACTATGAATTTGCATACTCTAAATACCCCATAAAATCTGAATTATATAATATTTGTCTTATGTGTCTGGTTGATTGTTTTCAGCTCTTTCAAATAGTCTGCATGTCACAATAGCATATCTTGGGGCAGCCTGCTCTTGGCCCCTACGAAGTCTAATATGCCTATGTGCTATATTTTTCTTTGGTTCCCTGAACTTTTGGTGACATGTCCAAGAAGTCATTACTAAATTCAATGTTATAACTTAGGAATCTATGTTTTTACAAAGCTCCTGAGATTATTATGCTGATATATTAGGTTTAAGATTTATTGGTGATATCTTAAGAAAAATATAATTTTAAATTTCACTCTCACAAGATTAAAAAACATTATCTGTAAAGGCTCTCTTCATTTTTCTGTTCAAATTAGAAACAACTGAGGCCTACCTGTGACTCTTGTAGAAAATGTCAAATTTTAACTTATTTTTAGCAGGTGTGATTTTTTTTCCTATAATAATATAAGATTAAAGACATATGCCCTTAACCTCACAGTTACCCATTCACTCATTGGTTAATTCAAAAAACATTTATTGGCAGTCTATTATGTACCATTATCTGTAGTGTGCTGGTGATAAAAGTGACAAAACCAATGCCTTCATATTTTAGAGGGGAAGATAGTCAAGTACAGCAATATAGAAAAGTTATTAAAAACATGGACCCTGACTGCAGTCTCCTTGGGTCCAATTGCAGCTCTGTCACTGATTAGTTATCTTATCTTGGGAAAGTTACTTAAGCTGTCTGTGCTACAGTCTTATCTAAAAAAATATGGCTATAATAAAAAGTACCTAGCTCACTGTAGATTAATGAAGATAAATGAGGTACTATGCATAAATTATTTATAGTAGTGCCTGATACATTGGTACTAAGTATTAGACATCATTGCCATTTAAAATATGGATTGATTAGTGCTATGAAATGTGGAAGTATCACAGTGATGCAATGCAACTCTGATTTGTGGGCAGTGAGGGCCTGGTCAAAGATAGCTTCATAGAACTGAATGTAACATTAGATTTGTGGTTTGAAGGGTGAATAGGAATTTGATAAGGGAGAAGGGAACTGGAAAAGAGAATACTTCTTAGGAAGAGAAAAGAGTGGAACAGTATGAAAGAGTTGTTGTGATAGCAAAAAGTGTATAGGAGCTAAGGAGAGGCCACCCCAAGATGTGCCATTGTAGCATGCAGATTATTTCAGAACTGAAACAATCCAGACCCAAAAGGCTCAGAAAGAAACTTTGACCTTCCTTCCACCCCCCAACTGTATAAAAGAATTTAGATGGAGGAACTGCTCCAGTAAAAGAGCTATCACCATAACTACATTATAATATGAACTAGGTGTGGTAGACTGGGAGGAATGTGGCAAACTCTGTTAAAATTTCTCCCTATGCAGCACTGTGTGTGGCCCACCAAACATATTTATTTACCAAATATTTACTCTTTCATACTCTTGTGAATTGCCTTCTTTCACTTCCCCCTCTCCTTAATTCAAGATGACAAATATACTTCATTTTCCCTGACTGGATTTGGAGTCTTACATCTATGGATTCTCCATATGTATATAAACTTTTCTCCTATGAATCTGTCCTTGTCAATCAGATTATTAGGCCAGTTAGAAGAACCTTGAAGGGTAGAGGAAAAGTCTTCCTCCCCAACAAGTATAAATACTTTTGAATGCCTGGAAAAGTTCTACATGAGTGTAGCTCCAGAGCAAAGGAAGTTTAAGCTTCTGGAGAGTTCACTCTGGATTCGCTGAGACTGAATAATGAAAATAGAATGTTGTGGGTAAAAAGCAGTTCATACAAAGCTCCCTCTCATGGCAGTTGGTCAAATGTTAGAATCATGTCTGTACCCATCAGTCTGCAAGTAGCAAATCTCTGTCTCTGACTCTGTCTCGGCCTCTGCCCCAGGCACTGCCTCTGCTCCAGGCTATGCCTCTGCTTCCATTCTCTGCTCTCTTGTTTTCTTGCTCTCCTGCTTCCTCTTGGTGTAGTTCTTCATATATCAACATTAGCAATAATGGTTTATTGCCAATGGGTATGCAAGTATGTACCTGTACAGTAGGCTTAGTATTACACTTTTGCATGTACACAATGGGTGAGTAGATTAGGATCAGGTGAGAATACTGGTCATGGTAAGTTCTATTTTCTCTGCAATGACAACTAAGGCTAATCAAGTTGACAGAGACCCTAAGTATTATTTAGGCCTTATATTATTATTAAGGAGATTTAGACTCCTAGAAGATAAATTTGTAAGGTTTATTTTGAGGAGTAAATTTGGTGCATGCAATTTTTATTGAATATTTGTTACAAGTATGGTTCTTCAGAACAAGTTTCAGACAAGCATGGAAAAGTATCAAAATATGCATCATTAAAGCCAATAAAAATATGTAAATTTTCATGTTTGACTTAGAGGAGATAATTAAAAATAAGCAATCTAATTAAGGTCAAAATGAGAAAAGATGAATAGGAAAAATTGACATTAGGCAAAACTTTGATATGGAACCTCAGTTTTCCAAAAGAATACTGAGATGATCCCTTGAGAATTCTATGCAAGTTGATGAAATGTGTCAGTTTTATGTAGATTCTAAACTTGAGAGTAAGAAAAAGGACATTAGACTATGTTGGAGAGGAAGAAATATCCTCTACCCCTTGAGGTTCTTCTAGCTGGTCTGAGAATCAAACTGACATAAGACAGATTAACAGGAAAAAAAAACAAAGCTTAATTACATTCTTGCAGGGAAGCCATAGACATGGGTTCCAAAGACATTTAGGAAGAATGAGGTGTATATGTCATTCTGAACAAAGGGGAAGGGTAGGGGTCTGAGACTTCAGAGGAAAAGGGAATTAGTTCACAGGAATACGAAAAGAGTAAATGATTGATAAATAAATGTTTGATGGGCCACACAGAAGTAATTGGGAGGAGAGGGAATAGAGAGGAATTTTAACAGACTTAGTCCTGTTAGTCAACATCCTGTTAGTAACATCTTAGGGATGTTAGTCCACATCCCTCCCTGTCTATCACGCTTAGTTTACATTATAATATAGCTAGCTATCTATGGTGATACCTCTCCTCCAGGAGTAGTTCCTCCATCTAAATTCTTTTCGTGTATTTGTGGGGGAGGTCAAAGTATCTTCCTGAGTCTTTTGGGCCTTGATGATTTTCAGCTCAAAATAATCTGCATGTCACAATGAACATCTTGGGGAGATGTCCCTACAACTACAAAGAATACTGTTCAGACCAATTTAAATATCCTCTACAGTTACTTTTTTAGTAATAAACTCACATAGGTAAGTGATTTTTTAAAAAAGTTAGATAGATACAAAAATTGTTCTAATGGATGAGTGATCTTATTTATTTGCAGTGATATTATCTATATATGTTGCTCCAGTAGGAGGGGTTCCCCACCTGGGGCAAATTTCCTATGAATTCAGTGAGACCAAAAAAAAAAAAGGCAAGGGCAAGAAGTTGGGAGGTTAAAGGGGGATTTATTCTCATGGCAGTAGGTCTCAGTCTCTTGTCTGCTTTGGCTTCCCTCCACCAGCCTCCGTTCTCTCCTAGTTCTCACACCAGGCTTCCGTCCTCTGCTCTTCAAGCTCCCTGCTCCCTTGCTTGCAACACTTGCTTCCCACTCTCATAGCTCACTCTACTTCCCTGCAACCAGCACCAGGAGGAACACTGTGGACAGATCTCTAGTGACTGGTGGACTCCCAACCAATCATGTAACAGTGTGGGTAAACCTGCAGTATTTCCAGAATCTCTCACCTAGCTTTAGTGCATCTGCATACCAACAGGTGTTTCCAAGCGGTGGAGAAATATAGTCCATCTCCATATCAATAGGTAATTACATGAGTGAGCGAGGTTTTATCTGGACCAGAGAGGTTGGGTGGAGGTCTCTTCTGCTGCAGCCTGATCAAGAGAGAGACAGGATGACTGCTTGAAAGAAATAAAAATGTTTCTTAAATGTTATTTCTCCCTTTGACTGATTTCTGTTTCAAAGGTACTTTGCTCTGGGAATTTTCCCCCAGAGTTATATCTGGCAATAGTCAGCAGGGCCTCTGAACCCGAACTCTTTCTAGATGGTGTGACCCTTGGGTGGGCTGCCTCTAGAGATGATGGGGAGGACCCAATGGCTGCAGCGGTAGAGGGTGCAAGTTCACACGGGAACCCCCCCCATATGTGGGACTTCCATTGGGGATTCCCTAGTGGGGCATTGGTCTAGGGTAGAGCACCTCCTAGAGGGGTGGGGCCTTCCCCAGAATTGGGGAAGAGCGGAGACATTGGAAGCTTCATAACTAGCCCTCCGTCAGATAGAAGACTGCTTAAAGGTCCTGAGTGGCAGTGTAGCAGCTGGCATTGTAGGATCTCTTTTCATTCAGATAATGGAAAGTGTTATTGAGGAGAGAGAGAGCATTATTAAGAAGAGAGAGAGGGCTATTGAGGATAGAGAGAGTGTTATTGAGGATAGAGAGAGACTTTGGGAGGAGAGAGACACACTTCAGCATCTCTTGGAGGAGCTGGGAGATAACCTATGGGATACCTTTAAGGAAGAGAGTTATTGAGAGCATGGGTCATGCTATTGGAAAATTCCTTAGCAGCAGTGATGGGGGAGGCATCAGGAGAGTCTGCATTGCAGAAGGTCGTGGGGAGGGGGAGGAAAGCAAGGAGCCTTCAGCTCCAGAGATGGTGGAGGAGGTGTTGGGAGAGGATGAGGGAGTGTGGCCAAGGGCTGATATGTTGATGAGGCCACTGCCTGAGACACCAGCCTCTCCTGTATTAAAGACCCACCCGGTTGTAATTAAGAAAGTAAAAACACACCACCATGGGCTCCTGAGGGGTAGGAGCTACCCCCTCCCCAGGTTGTGTATCACTCAGTGCTCTGCTGCTACACCCAGGATGAGCTGTTGGACATGAGTATCTGGTATCAGCAGAAGCCATCGGAACCTCTGCCTACATGCCTTTTGCATTTATGGCATATGTAGGAGGAAAACATTGTTATGTCAGGTTCTGAAATGAGTAGACTGGCTTCCCTGATGACTCACTCTTCCCTCTGGCAGCTATTGCAAGGTCCCCATCACACCTCAGGGAATCAGACCCTTCTGGATTGGCTGACAGAAGCCATCAGGGCAGTTTGGCCTAATCAGGGTTATTTACCATACTTACTCACTAACTGGAAAATGTATGCAGAGCTCAAACAGGTGTTACAGGAATTGGGCACAAAAAATGTCATCTATAATTTCGACCCCAGGGCTCCAATGAGGAGTTGTTCACCATAGGAATGAGAAATCTGATGCTCCATACAGCTACCACATCTCTCTTTGGGTCCCTACTGACTATTCTTGCCTCCAACATCAGGCAACCTATAAGTGAGGCTACTTATACTTTAGCAGATCTGGGGGAGGTTGAAACAATAAAAGCCCAGAAGGAAGTACAGGCTATAACTGAATGGAGAGGTGCAAAAGGTCCCATGAAGGTCTCAAGAATCCAGATGTGGGTTGATTTGATAAAAACCTGGATAGTGAAAGAAAAACTTGATCGGAAGCCCAGTAGCATCTTGTTAAAACTGTGGCACCAATTAAAGCCAGAGGAGAAGTTCAAGCTCTTGAGGTCCAGGTCAGTGAAGCCAGAGACAAAGCCCCATGTCTGGCCTGAGACCCTACAAGACTTCCTGGGAGACAGTACTCAGGCTCTGCCTGGCTCTCATCCCCACGGGATGATGATTTGGCATTGCAGTTCAACTGAGGGGTGGGTCAAGGCCCCCACATTTGGGGATATGGTGGGGACCAGAAGCCATGTGATTTATTAGTCCTCAGTTAATGTGCAGTGTGTCCTGGCCCTGGTGGACACAGGAGCTGAATGATCCATGATTTACTGTGACCCAGAGGGTTTTCCAGGCATCCCCCCTATTGTTTTCAGGGTGGGGCTGAGTGGAACAAGCCCAAATTCTCTTGGGCATATACAGTCTAATACTGTGTGTGATGTTACACTCATGTCTTATTACCTTACAGATAAATGTGGCATTTTTGCAAGAGATTTTGGGTTTTGTAGGCTACTGGAGAGTGCTTATTCCACACTTGGCATAAATTCTGAATCCCTTATATCATTGGTACAAAAGGTGGGGCTGACATGAAACCTGTGCATTTACCTCAAAATGGACAGTCAAGGCCGTGAAGGTCTTGAGTGAGACAGACCCATCAGGGCCCTGTAAGCTGGATGTCCCTGTAACTGAAGACAGCTGTGGCGGGAGCCTCGGCAGCATTGGCCCAGGTGCACTGGCTAGAAGCACAGCCTGCCTTGGGCAGAAGACAATGTAGGCTGTAGCCTGTCAGTAGGGCCTGACTTGACCTTTGAAGAGGTCAGCAGAGCCCTGTCAGAAGTGCACTGTGTAACTGAGTCCCACAGAAACCTGGAGACTACGTGGCCTTGGACATTTTGACACATGGACCAGTGATGGCTGGCCCTTCTGGAACCTTGCAGACAAGGCCTGGAAGCTGGCCTCCTGTGTGTTCCTGTAGTAACAGCAGAGTGGCCGCCAAAGATGATGGTACTGTAACCCAAAAGGCTGGAAAGTAAAAGCATCTTACCAGGCAGTTTGGTCTTATCATTGTGGCCAGTGCATGTGCCTTCCATAGCCCTACATATAGACCAATCATTAAACCCCACAGGGAGAGGGCTGAAAGTGGTGAATACTACACCAGGATGAGATCCTATTCCTGCCACTGTTCTATCACAGGACCAGTATCTTGCATGTATCCTATCTGATGGACAAGATGTGCCTATGTTGGTGTCATTAAAACATGTATCTTATCACCCTTAAGGTTATTTTCTTCTATAGCCCTTATGGCCTGGATGTACCTCCTAGCTGCAGGTGCTGCATGATGATTGCTCTGAACTCCCTACCTGTTCAGCTACTGACTGCCTGTGGAATGCGTGAGCTATGGACTCAATCTGCCTAGGACTTTGAACCTAGCTGAAGCCTCCAGTTTGAGGATTATCATGATTTTATTGCTGTTGCTATTTTTATGTTATTAGCCTGGTTACAGTGCTCCGGTTTTCTTGCACAGGGACCAAGGTGGAGGATGGGGAATGTGTAGATTGTGAGGTGATATTTCTGGAGGGGTGGGCTGTGGGTAAAATTGCAATATTTCAGGAATCTGTTCCCTGGCTTTAGTTCATCTGCGTATCAATAGGTGTTTCCAAGGGATGGAGTGAAGTAGTCCATGTTTATCTGGATTGGTGACGTTGGATGGAGGTCTCTTCCACTGCAGCCTAGTCAAGAGGGAGATGGATCAACTGCTTTTAAGAAATAAATGGATTTGTTAAACTTTATTTCTCCCTTTGACTGATTTCTGTTTCAAAGGTATTTTGCCCTGGGATTTTCCCCCTGGAGTTACAACTAGGAACACAGGGGGACTCCTGTGACTGACCAGTGGCTGCGTTGCTGGTAAACATCCTGTCACTCTCATAAGCATGCAAAGCAAGCTCTTATATACACACAATGGGCACTATTAAGGCCAGGCAGGAATCCTGGTTAGAAATTTCCATTTTCTCCACAATATATTATCTCATTCATTGTATATATATATATATTATGCACATAATAAACATGAAAATGCATCCCTAATATTTTATTTTTTACTTTATTCCATTGTATGTTTGAATAAATTAATTTTCTGCTTGTGAAGAATTGAGGGACCAAAGGCAGGTATCCCCAAGATGCACATTGTGACATGCATATTATTTTGAGCTGAAAACCGTCAAGCCCCAAAAGACTCAGGAAGATACTTTGACCTCCCCTCACCCCCAACTGCAGAAGAAGAATTTAGATGGAGGAAGTGTTTCAGGAGTAGAGCTGTCACCATAGATAACTACATTATAATGTAAACTAGATGTGTGGAGGAATGTGGCTAAGTTTGTTAAAATTCTTCTCTAGGTCCTATTGTTTTTGTGTGGCCCTTCAAACATTTTGTTTACCAAACACCTACTTTTCTCATATTCTTGTGATTCACTTCCTTTTTCCTTTGAGATCTCAAATACCTACCCTCTTCTCCTTGATTCAGAATGATATATACCTCACTTTCCCTGACCTTGGAACTCTTGTCTATAGCTTCCCTGTGTGTATGTAATCAAGCTTTGTTTTTTTTTTACTTGTGTTTATCTGTCTCATGTCAATTTTATTCTTAGACCAGCTAGAAGAATCTCAATGGGTAGAGGAAATTACTTCCTCCCCAACAATATAAAGAGGCAAAACAACTATTACTGTAGAGGTTTTATAATCTTTCCTGTCAGTTGGATTTTTCTTTTGGGATCTCATTGATCTAGCACAGAGATAGGGGAATTTTTTCTGTAAAAGGCCAGATAGTAAATACTTGAGCTTTATTGCAACTTAACTCTGTCAACTCTGCATTTGTTACACGAAAGCCTCACAGATAATATATAAAGGAATGTCTGTGGTGTTACCAGAAAAGTGGTCCTTGTCACCAGAGTCACATCACAAAAAATACAATGACAAGGTTTTGATGAAAGGGAAGGAATGAATTGTTTATTAATTTGCCTGCAAATACTGGAGTGGCAGGGTTATGCTTTAAAGAACCACTGTCCACTGAAGCACAAGCCATTAGGGCTTTTATAGGGGAAATTGTGAGAGAGAGTCTCTGGTGTTCACAGACACATACTTGTGAGAATCTAAGTAGACATTATTTCACCCATTCAACTGCTTTTTGTTTCTCTTATTGGTTCTTCCTCAGTACTCTAGGACAGGATGGCTTGAATTCTGTAAAATAAGCTTTCCATATTATCTCTGACACTGAGACTTAGAATTCAGGGAGAACAAAGAGCAACTGCCACCTGTTAGTGGTTACAAAATTTGTGGGACTATTTGAGTTCATTTTCAAGTTAATGTTAGTGTTAAATTTTAAATCCCAGAGATTTAATTCAGTTTTCCTCTGTTGCAGTGGCTCTGTTTTAAAAAGTTTTAATTACAAAAATGATTGATAGGCTGGATTAGGCCCCTGGGATTCAGTTTGTTGACCTGCTGTCTAGTAACATTGGAGTCTCTGGAAATGTAATACATATTTAAAAAATTACACTTCTTTTAAAACCGTGTTTATTTTAGAACTATAGTTATTTTTGCCCTGTATGATATCTATGAATATATTCTATATTCATATTTAAAATTTTTTGACTTAGTCAATTGCAGAGGAGAAAAAACATCTGTATCCTCTTATGTCCTTTGTCAGGGGCCTGAAAATCAGACTGACAAGAGATAGATCAATAGGAGAAAAGGTATACACAGTTTATTTTATGTTAATATATTTTTTTACATGTACAGAGGCCTTCAGAGAAAACTGAAGACCCAAAGAATAGTTAAACTGTGGTGGAGAGGGTGGGATGGAGAAAGTACTTTATATATCATCTTAAAGAGTGATAATTTACGGAGAACAGATAAGACACTGGGAAAGGAATTTGGCTTCCAGTGGCAGCAAATTTTTGAAGGTAAATATATGGAGGAACTAATGGAAGATAAAGGGGTCCACACCCTTTATATTCCCTGTCACTACAGAAACAAAATATCCAATCTTGTTCATGAATAGGGTCAGAGTAGAACCTGCAACACATGAGGCTGGTGTTTAGTGTGTTTCGTCATTTGTCATTTCAGCAACTACACATCTCCATTTTTCGTGTGCCCCTGTCAGACTGTAAGAGCAGAACAGGTTGCTCTAATTCTGAGGAAGAGTCCACCTACCCATCTAGGAAGTGTTTTACCCTAGACTAGTTCCCCATTAGGGGCTTCCCACATGGAAGTCCCACAGATGGGGTGTTACTGGTTGAAGCTGCATCATACACCACTGCCAGCAGGAAGGGTGAGTCATCACCTCTCAATGCAGCAGCCACCGGGGCTTTCCCACCATCCACATGGGGGTTTCTGGTTATCTCCTCACCATCTCTAGGGGCAGCCTGCCCAAGTATTGCACCCATGAATATAGAATTTAGGTTCAGAGGTCATGCCAACTACCACCAGGTGTAACTCCATTGGGGAAAATACGTTCCCACACCAGGACAAAAAACCTTTGAAGCCAAAATTTGTCAAAGGGAAAAATAAAGTGGCAGAAAGCTGTTTATTGCTTACAAGCAGTCATGTACTTCTGCTCACCCATGTCTCTCATGACCTGGCTCCAAAAATGGACCCCACCAAACCTCCCTTGGTCCAGATGTACCCTCACTCCCCAACCCCCTTGTAATCACCTGTTGATATGAAGATTGACTACTTCTCTCCACCCTTGGAAACACCTTATTGATATGGAGATGCACTAAGGCCAGGCAAGAGATTCTGGAAATATTGCAGTTTTACCCACAGCTAGTAATGGTATTAAATTATTCAATACCTATAATGTTCACTTAATCTCTTAATCCTGGTATAGAAAGTTGAAAAATGCCAGCAGGAATAGGGAGATCAAAAACTATTTTTAAAGGGGTTAATTCATTCCAACTATTTGGAGTATTCCAAATTTTTATAAGGGCCAGAGAGATAATGTTTCTGTCTATTTAAGTCCTGTATCTTGACTAATTTTTCCTAAAATCCTTTTTATATGTATATTTTTACATTCCACTTGCCCTGCAGATTGAGGATGGTATGATATACCAAGTTGTAATAAATGCCCTAGAGTTTTTTGCAAGCAAGTGGTTTATTTCTGCTGCATAATGAATTCCTTGGTCTGACTCAAACATCAAGGAATGACAACATGAGGAATAAACTGAGTTATTAATTTCTTTACTACTAATAGTATTTCCATATCTAGTTAGATAACATTCAGTCCATCCATTAAACATGCAGATAATAACTAAACAGGGAAAATATCCTAAATATGGAGACAAATCTATCATACCTACTTAGAGTGCCTCAAGAGGCAATGTTGACCTTGGACGATTTCCTGATGTATGCTGGTTTTCCCAGGAAATATAGGGAGATTTATAAGCAGTGCATTCAAAAATAATCTGGTAAGAAATTTTGGGAATGCACGGGCAGCATCAATTGTCTTTTAGTTCCTTAATTATCTCCTGTCTGAACATATGTCCCAACTGGTTGGAGATAAGTGCAAGCCAAAGGTCAAAAGGCAGGAGGCCGCAGGAAACCCATGGTCCAATGTGTAATCAGTTATAATTGTTTGGCACCCTTCTGTATTAGATAGTGGAGCATTTTCCTGATAGTTAATAATACCAGTTAACAATAAAGGCAGCTTTGTAAATGGGGTGGAAAAAGGATGGGGGGATGGTTCATTTTCAGCTACATACTTAATTAGCAGCTTCATCAGCCCTATCATTTGGTAGAGATAGATTGTCAGTTTTCTTGGTGTGGGCTGGACAGTGAACAACAGAAATGTTAGTAGGGAGATGAATAGCCTGTAATAGGGCAGAAATTATATGCCTCTTGGCAATATGAGTACCTGCAAAGATTAAGAATTCAGGAGATTTCCAGATTGTGCCGCCAGCATAACAGACTCTAAAAGCATATCTGGAGTCAGTGTAAGTAGTGGCAGTTTTTCCTTTTGCCAATGTTCAGGCTCTGATAAAAGCTTTATGTTCAGTGGCTTGACCTGATTTTTTTTTTGCTATGTAGAGTATATTTCAGAGTACTAAAAGTTCTTTTTCTCCAGTTTTATTGAGATATGATTGATATAAATCATTGTATACATCCAAGGTGTACAACACAATGATTTATGACATATTACAAAATGATTATCACAAAAAGTTTGGCTAACCTTAATCACCTCACCTAGTTACAAAAAAAGTTTTTTTGTTCTGATGAGAACATTTAAGATCTAACACCTTAGCAACTTTCAAATATACATTACAGTATTTTAACCATAGTTGACAGTACAGTTACAATGTTGTACATTACATTCTGAGAACATATTTATAATGGAAGTTTGTACTTTTTGACCATCTTCACCCATTTCTCACACTCCGCCCCCTCCAACCCCCACCTCTGGCAATCACTTTTTTTTAAATATGTTTTTTTATTAAGGCATTATTTATATACACTCTTATGAAGGTTTCACATGTAAAAACAATGTGGTTACTACATTCACTATATTATCGAGCCTGCCCCAATACCTCATTGCAGTCACTGTCCATCAGTGTAGTAGATGCCACAGACTCACTATTTGCCTTCTCTGCTACATTGTCTTCCCCGTGACACCCCCACACCATGTGTACTAAACATAATATCCCACAAACCCTTTCTCTCTCCCTCCCCAGTGGCCTGCCCACATCCCTCCCCATTAGTAACCACTAGTCACTTCTTGGAGTCTGTGAGTCAGCTGCTGTTTTGTTACTTTAGTTTTGCTTCATTGTTATACTCCACAAATGAGGGAAATCACTTGGCAGTTGTCTTTCTCTGCCTGGCGTATATCACTGAGCATAATATCCTCCAGCTCCATCCATGTTGTTGCAAATGGTAGGATTTGTTTCTTTCTTATTGCTGAATAGTATTCCATCATGTATATGTACCACCTCTTCTTTATCCATTCATCTACTGATGGATACTTAGGTTGCTTCCATATCTTGACTATTGTAAATAGTGCTGTGATAAACATAGGGTGCATATGTCTTTTTAAATTTGAGAACTTGTATTCTTTGGGTAAATTCCTAGAAGTGGAATTCCAGGGTCAAATGGTATTTCTATTTTTAGTTTTTTGAGGAACCTCCATATTGCTTCCCACAATGGATGAACTAGCTTACATTCCCACCAGCAGTGTAGGAGGGTTCCCCTATCTCTGCTTCCTTGCCAGCATTTGTTGTTCTTAGTCTTTTCGATGCTGGCCAACCTAACTGGTGTGAGGTGATATCTCATTGTGGTTTCTGATTGCATTTCCCTGATAATTAGTGATGTGGAGCATCTTTTCATGTGCCTGTTGGCCATATGAATTTCCTCTTTGAAGAATTGTCTCTTCATATCCTCCACCAATTTTTTAATTGGGTTATTTGCCTTTTGGGTGTTGAGGCGTATGAGTTCTTCATATATTTTGGATGTTAACCCCTTGTCAGATATGTTGTTTACAAATATATTCTCCCATACTGTAGGATGCCATTTTGTTCTGTTTATGGTGTCTTTTGCCATACAGAATCTTTTTAGTTTGATGTAGTTCCATGTGTTCATTTTGCTTTTGTTTTCCTTGCTCGAGGAGATGCGTTCAGGAAGAAGTTGCTCATGTTTATATTCAGGTGATTTTTGCCTATGTTGTCTTCTAAGAGTTTTATGGTTTCATGACTTACATTCAGGTCTTTGATCCATTTTGAGTTTACTTTTGTGTATTGGGTTAGACAATGATCCAGTTTCATTCTCTTACATGTAGCTGTCCAGTTTTGCCAACACCAGCTGTTGAAGAGGCTGTCATTTCCCCATTGTATGTCCATGGCTCCTTTATCATATATCAATTGACCATATATGGTTGGGTTTATATCTGGGCTCTCTAGTCTGTTCCATCAGTCTATTGTTCTGTTCTTGTGCCAGGACCAAATTGTCTTGATTACTGTGGTTTTGTAGTAGAGCTTGAAGTTGGGGAGTGTAATCTCCCCAGCTTTATTCTTCATTCTCAGGATTTCTTTGGCTATTCAGGGTCTTCTGTGATTCCATACGAACTTTAGAACGATTTGTTCTAGTTCATTGAAGAATGCTGTAGGTATTTTGATAGGAACTGCATTGAATCTGCACACTGGTTTAGGCAGGATGGCCATTTTGACAGTATTAATTCTTCCTTTCCATGAGCATGGGGTGTGTTTCCATTTATTGGTATCTTTAATTTTTCTCATGAGTGTCTTGTAGTTTTCAGTGTATAGGTCTTTCACATCCATGGTTAGGTTTATTCCTATGTAATTATTTTTGATGCAATTGCGATTGGAATTGTTTTCCTGATTTCTCTTTTGCTAGATCATCATTAGTGTATAGGAATGCAACAGATTAATTTTATATGCTACAACACTACTGAATTTAGATATTAGATATAGTAGTTTTAGAGTGGATTCCTCAGGGTTGTTTATGTACAATATCATGTCATCTACAAATAGTGATAATTTAACTTCTTCTTTACCAATATGGATGTCTTTTATTTCTCTGTGTTGTCTGAGTGCCATGGTGAGGACCTCCAGTACTATGTTGAATAAAAGTGGAGAGAGTGGGCATCCTTGTCTTGTTTCTGATCTTAAAGGAAAGGCTTTCAGCTTCCACTGTTAAGTATGATGTTGGCTGTGGGTTTGTCATTGGCCTTTATTATGTTGAGGTACTTGCCCTCTACACCCATTTTGTTGAGAGATTTATCATGAATGGATGTTGAATTTTGTCGGATGCTTTTTCATCACCTATGGAGATGATCATGTGGTTTTTGTCCTACTTTTTGCTGATGTGGTGGATGATGTTTATGGATTTTCTAATGTATCATCCTTGCATCCCTAGAATAAATCCTACTTGATCATGATAGATGATCTTTATGACATATTTTTGAATTCTGTTTGCTAATATTTTGTTGAGTATTTTTGCATCTATGTTCATCAGGGATATTGGTCTGTAATTTCTTTTTTTGTGGTGTCTTTCCCTGGTTGTGGTATTAGAGTGATGCTGGACTCATAGAATGAGTTTGGAATTATTCCTTCTTCTACTTTTTGGAAAACTTTAAGGAAGATGGGTCCTAGGTCTTGACTAAATGCTTCATAAAATTTAGCAGTGAAGCCATCTGGTTCAGGAATTTTGTTCTTAGGTAGTTTTTTAATTACCAATTCAATTTCAGTGCTTGTAATTGGTCTGTTCATATTTTCTGTTTCTTTCTGAGTCAGCCTTGGAAAGCTGTATTTTCTAGAAAGTTGTCTATTTCTTCTAGATTATGCAGTTTGTGAGCATATAATTTTTCATAGTATTCTCTAATAATTCTTTGTATTTCTGTGTTGCCAATAGTGATTTTCCCTTTCTCATTTCTGATTCTGTTTATGTGTGTAGGCTCTCTTTTTCTTTGATAAGTCTGGCTAGGACTTAATCTGTTTTTTTTGTTCTCTCAAGGAACCAGCTCTTACTTTCATTGATTCTTTCTATTGTTTTATTCTTCTTGATTTTATTTTTTTCTGCTCTAATCTTTATTATGTCCCACCTTCTACTGACTTTGGGCCTCATTTGTTCTTCTTTTTCTAGTTTCCTTAATTGTGAGTTTAGACTGTTCATATGGGATTGTTCTTCTTTCCTGAGGTAGGCATGTATTGCAATATATTTCCCTCTTAGCATGGCCTGTGCTGCATCCCACAGATTTTGTGGTGTTGAATTATTGCTGTCATTTGACTCCATGTATTGCTTGATCTCTGTTTTTATTTGGTCGTTGATCCATTGGTTATTTAGGAGCATGTTGTGAAGCCGCCATGTGTTTGTGGGATTTTTTATTTTCTTTGTTTAATTTATTTCTATTTTCATACCTTTATTGTCTTAGAAACTGGTTGGTTCAATTTCAATCTCTTTGAATTTACTGAGGCTCTTTTTGTGGCCTAGTATATGATCTATTCTTGAAAATGTTCCATGTGCACTTGAGAAGAATGTGTATCCATCTACTTTTGGGTGTAGAGTTCTGTAGATGTCTGTTAGGTCCATCTGTTCTAATGTGTTATTAAGTGCCTCTGTCTCCTTAGTTATATTCTGTCTGGTTGATCTGTCTTTTGGAGTGAGTGGAGTGTGAAGTCTCCTATAATGAATGCATTGCATTCTATTTCTCCTTTAAATTCTGTTAGTATTTGTTTCATATATGTAGGTGCTCATGTGTAGGCTGCATAGATATTTATAATGGTTATATCTTCTTGTTGGATTGACCCCTTTATCATTATGTAATTTCCATCTTTGTCTCTTGTGACTTTCTTTGTTTTGAAGTCTGTTTTGTCTGATGCAAGTACTGCAACTCCTGCTTTTTTCTCCCTGTTAGTTGCGTGGAATATCTTTTTCCATCTCTTCACTTTTAGTCTGTGTATGTCTTTGCATTTGAAGTGAGTCTTTTGTAGGCAGCACATAGATGGGTCTTGTTTTTTTTGTCGATTCATTGACTCTACATCTTTTGATTGGTGCATGCAGACCATTCACAATTAGGGTGATTATCAATAGTTGTATACTTATTGCCATTGCAGGCTTTAGGTTCGTGGTTACCAAAGATTCAAGGCTTACTTCCTTACTATTTAAGAGTCTAACTTAACTCACTTAGTATGCTATTAAAATACAATCTAAAGGTTCTTTTTTTCTCCACCTTTTTATTCCTCCTCCATTTTTTATATATTAGGTATCATATTCTGTACTCTTTGTCTATCTGTTGACTGGCTTTGCGTGTACTTGATTTAATTTTGCATTTACTTAGTAATTAATTTTGCTACTTTCTTTCCTGTGATTTTATTACCCCTGGTGACAGCTGTTTAGCCTTAGGAATACTTCCTTCTATAGCAGTCCCTCCAAAATGCACTGTAGAGATGGTTTGTGGGAGGTAAATTCTCTCAGCTTTTGCTTATCTGGAAATTGTTTAATCCCTCCTTCAAATTTAAATAATAATCTTACTGGATAGAGTATTCTTGGTTCAAGGCCCTTCTGCTTCATTGCATTAAATATATCATGCCATTCCCTTCTGGCCTGTAGGGCTTCTGCTGGGAAGTCTGATGACAGCCTAATGGGTTTTCCTTTGTGTGTTATTTTTTCTCTCTCTCTAGCTGCTTTTAAAAGTGTGTCCTTATCCTTGTTCCTTGCCATTTTAATTATTATATGCCTTGGTGCTGTCTTCCTTGGGTCCCTTGTGTTGGGAGATCTGTGCACCTCCATGGCCTGAGAGACTATCTCCTTTCCTAGATTGGGGAAGTTTACAGCAATTACCTCCTTAAATACACTATCTATCCCTTTTTCTGTCTCTTCTTCTTCTGCTACCCCTATAAAGTGAAAATTGTTCATTTAGATTATTCACACAGTTCTCTCAATATTCTTTAATTCCTAGAGATCCTTTTTTCTCTCTGTGTCTCAGTTTCTTTGTATTTCTCTTCTCTAATTTCTGTTTCATTTATCATCTCCTCCACTGTATTTAATCTGCTTTTAAACCCTCAACTGTATTCCTTAATGATTGACTCTCTGAATGGAATTCGTTCCTGAGTTCTTGCATATTCTTCTGTACCTCCATGAGCATGTTTATGATTTTTACTTTGAAATCTCTTTCAGGAAGATTGATGAGATTGGTCTAATTTGACTCTTTCACTGTTATATATATGATTTTGCTCTGAACCAGGTTCCTTTGATGTTTCATGTTTCTATGTGGCGCCCTCTATTGCCCAGAAGCTCTATTCTCTGGAGTTGCTCAGCCCCTGTAGTGTTGTCAGGGGCCACAGGGGAGCGATGTTGGTGCCTGGGGGGGGAAGAAAGAGCTGTTTCTTGCTTCCCGGCTGCTATGCCTGTCTCCACTGCCAGGACCAATGGGTCGAACACACAGTGTAAGCTGCGATTGTAGTTGTTGTAGGCGGGACTTCCCTCTGGCTGGCCTGACGCCAGGGCAGGGGCTGCTGGTTTGTGAGCCAGTGGCAGGCTGCCCAGGCGGAAGGTGCAGTAGTTTGCATGTCATGTTGGGGGGCCTTGGAGCTGTGTATCTAGCCAGTGACAAATATTTTCTCCCTTTCTGAGGTTGCCTTTTAATTTTGTTGAATGTTTCTTTTGCTGTTCAGGAGCTTTTTAGTTTGATGTAGTCCCACTTATTTTTGCTTTTGTTCTCTTTGCATTTGGTATCAAATTCAAAAAATCATTGCCAAGACCAATATCAAAGAACTTACCCGCTATTGAGTGATTTTTACATTGGGCAAAGAGTATGCCTCAAGTGTTTCATGTGGAGAAACTATGGTGTAGCCAGTTCCTATGTTTCCTCAGGAATTTCATTTGCAGGAGCCATCACAAAAAAGAATAATATCTGACTTATTTAAGGGGATAGCTAAGGGACTTTGTGGCTTTGAGACTATTTCTATAGTTGCAAGGCAATCATGTGGATTGGAGTGGGGCTCTCCATCATTAGGGAGGGTTAGTAGAGTAGCAGGATTTAGAGTGTTACAGTAATGTAAGATGATGGAGGAATTTGTTCATAGGGCCTGTTCGTAGGTTGTATGCTGTCATGTAGAGAGAGGCGCTGTGTTTTATGGACTTGTGAAAGAGAAGATGCTATATGGGGAACATAGAAGTGAATGAGAGAGCTTAACGGAGGGCATTAACCTTGTCAATTAAAGTTCTTGCTGCAGCTACCACACACAGCCATGGAGGCATGCCTAACACCACAGAGTCTAATTTGACATGAGAAATATACTGTAGGACATTCTTGAGAGTCAAAAACTTGCCCTAGGATATCTGTAGCAATCCTATTATTTTCATGGCAATATAGGTGAGAAGGTTTGTCCAAATTGGATAAGCCAAGATTTAGACATATGGATAATGCTAATTTTAAGGCTTCAAATATATTTAATGCCTCCAAGGGCCAGAAAATGGGTTCTAAAGTAGTTTCTTGGAAGAAGGCATATAGAGGTTTAGCAAAGGCAGTGACATTAGGAACCCATTGATAACAATAGTCAGCTGCTCCTAAATATGCAACTGTTTCTTTGTTTTGGGGAGACGGATTGTTGAGAAGAAATTTGTTTCAGAGATGCAGGAAAGTCAGAGGACAAGGTGAGGAAAGAGTTCATTAAAGTGAGAGTAGCAGGAAATGGCAGTTGCCTTACAAACAGCAAAGAGTAAGGAAGAACAGAGAGAAAAGGAAGTTCATTGAAGTCCTGGTTGGTATAGGGCACATCCCCTGCCAACTCCTAGGGCCAGTGTCACCTGGTGTCCAGTGTCTGCTTGGATCTGCAAAACATAGGAATTGAGTCCCTACCACCCCAGGATTTGGGGGAGCTGCAGAGCGCTGGATGGAGTGAGCTTATGTTCTGACAACTTCCCAAAGGCAAAGAAAGGAGATTTTTTTTAGGCATGCTACTAAGAAGCATGATTGTACAGCTGCAGTTCCATCTGGGTCACCCAGGTAATGGGAACTTGCAAGCCCCAGATCAGAGCTCTCAGCAGCAACCCCACCCCCACTTATCTGAAGTAGGATGGAGAGAATGACACACTCGAAGAAAGGTGAGTGCAGGCAACTTCAGAGAGCAGGCATGCTTCAGGGTTTAGGGTCTGGGGTTTTATAGGGCTTTTCGGGTAAGAGTCAGCATAAGGCATGATTTATACAAGTGATTCATAATACTTTGAAATTTTGTCTTAAGAATAGGGTTATTTATGTGACTGTGTTGGTTCAGATCTCAGCATTCTTTGTCCACATAGGTTTATATACACTTCCAAGGTCTGTCTTCTGCCCTGTTTGCAAAGTTATTTGATTAAGTGGCTGGAAGAAGAGGAAAAAAACAGCATATAGGTTAAGTTAAAGAATAAGCTGGGACTCGTAGCAGGCTAAGTATATTTTACTATGGCATGATCTAATTGGTACAATGAATACATGGGTTGCAGTCAGGTACTTTTCTTTGAGGAGTATCTGGACATTCTAAGTTGTTCCTGGCCTTTGGAACTTCAATTAATTAATTCATTAACTCTATGAGTCTTTTCTGGCTCTCTGGTTTTATCTGGTTAAGTCTTTGAGTCTCTTTTACTGGGCTTTATTGGCTTTATTCTCTCTCCACCCACTCATGTCTATTTTCCTGCCTAACAGGATGAATAAAATTGACTCAAGGAATTTCGGGATGAGCTTTTGTGTACCCTGAGGTATCCATGTCCTAAGTAACATAAGTGTCTGCACCCATTGATGTTTAGATATTGAAGGTTTATGGTGTCATTTGGCAGTGCTTTTAGGAGAATGAGGTAGTCTATAAGAGCACCCTGCTTAATTGGGTTGCAAATAAGAGGCCGTCAGTATATTGAATAATGGAGGATCCTTGGATAAAGGCTATATAGTCTACATCAGCTTTAAGGATTCGGCAGAAATATTGAGGAGGACTCACAATAATAGCCCAGAGATATCCAAGTCCATGTTGTTTTCCTCTAAACATAAGAGCAAAGAGGAAGTCTGAGTCAGGGTGCAATCAAAGCTTTAAAAAAGTAGAGCAGTGGTCAATTGCTGTAAAGTAGGCTGCATTAGCAGGAATTGGGGTTAGCATAGTTGCTGGGTTAGGGACTATGTGATTGCAAGGAACTACAAAAGATTTTGTGGCCCTTAGATCTTGCACAAATTGATAGACTTGATTCCCTTCTGAATCAAATTCTCCTTTTTTTTTACTGGTAAGATTGGAGTATTGAAGGGTGAAGAGGTAAAGATGAGAATACTGCATATAAGGAGGTATAAGTTTAATTCTTTGTTCTGCATCTTAAGAGGGTATTAGGCCACTAATGGGAAAGATGTATTCATTTTATAAGCAATGTGCACAGGCTCTGCACTTAGTAGTAGCCCAGTCTTATTTGTACATGAGGTTCAAAGACTAACTGGGACACCTGTTAAGGTTGGCTCCTCTTCAGAGGAGTTTGAATTGAGATGTGTCTATACTAGAGAAACACTAGAAGCTTAGTCTGAGAGCAAGGAAATAAAAATGCCCATCTCATTAAACTGGATGATGGCATTAAATTTATATAACATATCTCCACCAAAAAGGTTAATTTAGCCAATGAAGCATCAGAAACTAGAATGGCCTCGTGGATGTTAAAAGGACCTAAAGACACTGGAGTGGCCTGAGATATGGGCAGTAATATAGGTTGCCCAATCATTCCAATGGAATTAGAAGTAATGGGTAGGGATTAAATCCTCTGAGAAAGTTGCACCAGTATCAATTAAGAAATCAGGTTTCCAATCTTCTATTTTAATTTTAATTATGGGTTCTGGGGTGTGACTGAGAATCAGCTGACCCTACAAATCAGTGAGGTTTATGTGCACTTGTTTCCCACGGTGGGAAAAATGGCTCTTCTAAGGGTGCTGGGGTCTAAGAAGACTGCTACTTAAGCTTTCCTTTCTTTTAAGTGCAGGACGTTTTTATTTCTAATGTCCTGTTTTTTTATAGTATCTGCAGAATCTTGGGATGAATAGGGGGAGCTTCGTGGCTGGTGATGCTTTGAGTATTCTCAGTTACTTTTTTTTTTTGTAAAGACTCAATATGCAAGGAAAAAACTGTTGTTTTTAATTCTTTCCTTTTCTTGCTTTCCTGCAAGTTATTTTCAATGAATTAGGTAGCATTAATAACTCTCTGAGAGTTTGTCCTACCAACTCAAACGATTTCATATTTGTTATTTTATATCAGGGAGAAAATTTCTGACTAAGGCAGAAATTAAAATATTTCTCTGTTTTTGGGCCTCTGGGTTTAGTGTAGTGTGCTTTGGGAAAGTCTGTATAATGTGTTCCATAAGGGTCTTTGTATGTTTACTTTCTTTCTGGGTGTACAATTCATCTTTTGATGATTTCACCTTAGGGGGAAAGGCTTCTGTGACCACTCCTATCAGGCCTGGTATACCAACCTCCAGCTGAGCCATTTCCTAGTCCTTTGCAGGAGGACCTGAGAGAGGATGGACCACTGGTTTCCCCTGTGGTGGTGGGGGACCCCTTTCCCAGAGAGATATCCGGCTCTCTATATAATTACAGTATAATCATGGGTATGGGTATGAAGAACATCTTTTAATAGCTGGTCCCTATGAATAAGATTGTGAATGACCACTAAGCTTTCTAGCTCCTCTCTAAATTTGGTAGGGTCTTTGGAAAGAAAGGATAAAGGAGGTATAAAGATCTTTGTAATGTCAAAGATCTGCTGCTGTCCAGGAAGATGAATTCTTTGCAGTGGGGATCAAGGATACATTCACAAAGGGCATTGTCTGGGAAGGTGTGGATCACATAGGGTTTGATTACAGAGCTCTGGGAAGTAGGTGGAGTAAAAAAGATAGCAAAAGGAGCCTTGCTTCAGGTTCATGGAGCTTTGGCTAGTTGTTTCCTGGCTTTCAGCATTTACACAGGTAAATGTATGTCCATGTATGCAAGTCAGACCAGAATGCATATTGCAATTCTTGTAAATAAAGGGAACTTAAAGTGGGCAGCTCTATGTTTAAGGGATTTCAGGGGAAGTTGGGGGAGTTTGGGGGATTAAGGGAATTTGTTAAGAAGGTAGGGTGAGATTTGGGAGAAGGTGATTTGTGGCCCAAGTCCAGAGATCCAAAAGATCTTCGGGAGAGTCAGGGGCAGGGAATTGGAGGTAAATGAGAGTATAAGGAAGGGGAGGAGGGGAATTAGGATGGGTGTGCATTTTAACTTTTATTTTAAGTAGGATTTTTGTTTTCTAATTTTGTTAGGGTGTCCCTAGGCTTGCTGCAATGTTGTTTTTGTGCTTTCAATCAGATTTTCTTATAAGTAGCATTAAGACAATGGTTTAGAATGAGAGCTCTTTAAAAATCCTTTTAGATTTAAAATATTTTCCAAATCAAAAGTCCATCATCTGGATATTGACAATTAGACTCTTCATGGGCATATCCATCCCAAATACAGCTCAAACCAGAAAGTCATTTTTATGGAAAGATCCAGAGGAAAGTTTCCAGGCTTAGAATAAATTTTTATGGTGAACACAAGCAGCACCCCTGGAGCAGATGCAGAAGATTCAGTCCTCATGGAAAAGACTGTTGTTGCCACAGGTGGTAAGGATGATGTTTATGGAACCTCTCTCCATTTTCCCACAAAAGTGAGGTGCCAGAATCCCAGACCCACTAATCTGTGACACTGGGCAATTTTCCCAGTACTAACAAGACAATGAAGGAAAGAGATAACGAGGACCTCTTATGGGTAGAGACCCGTTTTTTAGACAAATTTCCTAGAGATCTGACACTTTGGGACATACAATGTTGCTTTTGTACTTCCTGTCTCAGGTTCTAGTCTGACAGCTAGTGACCAGATGTAAGTCTATTTACCTTCACCCACCAGCAGGCAGAAAAATAACAGAAAAGAACACTCACTGGATCCAAGCCAAGCTTTCAGAACATAAAAGGAGATGGAAGAAGAATCTCAATCCAGTTTTATTGGTCTCACAGCAAAATTTGTCCAAACAGACATCAGCCCAATAAGAACCATAAACTAATGAGTCTGTGAGGCTGGCTCAAAAATAGATTTATAGGACCCATGACTATGTTCTGACCTACAGTTCTACCCTTACAACAAATGACACAAAAGACAGACTAAAGAAAATGATGGCTACCCTGGAGAAGGACTGGATCAATAGCAAAGGCTAAAACAAAAGTCCCAGTACTCAGTCAACTAATTCAACGAATGTTTTCACTTGCTAAACTAAATTTGAAAAGGAAAAGACAAGGACAGACAACTCTTACTGCCCTTTCTCAACCAGATCCTACAGACAGGATTCTAATAGACTGACTCACTAAGAATTTTTACCTTTGTCTTTCCCTTTATTTTTAGATGCTTGTGTGGGGGTTGCATATTTTCCACTGACTAGATATATCATAATTTATATAACTAAAAAGTCTGCTGGTGGACTTTTGAATTATTTCCAATATTATGATATTACCAAAGTACTATACTGCATATTATGTATGTTTTTCTTTGCACATATGTATGGGTATGTTTATAGAATAAATTCTTAGGATTGCAGAGTCAAGACCTATAGCTATTCTGTCTGGGAATTGTAAATGTTTAAATTGCCACCAATAGAATAACACAGTGTAATTATAAATTCATAGTACCTGACATAATGGGTTATCAAAAGTTCTGAGAACAGCTCACTGTAATTTATTTCTAATTTTGCTTATCATAAGATAATTTCTATCATCATTTCATATGTTTAAAAGCAAAGGACCCCATTAAATTCTATAGGTCATTTAAAATTCTGCACCAGCACAGTAAGATACTTTGTAGTTGGGAAGAGAGTTAAACAGAAGCCTGGTTGTTATAGTAGAGCATTGGAGTGAATGCCATGGTACCATGATTAGATCCCCTATTCAGGGCGGTTAATCCATCCCCCAGCTGTTGGCTATGAATTGGCTACTGATATGTCAACTTTGCTTTCCTCAGGGTATTATAATTGCCCATGGGGAACTGCCCTGTCCAAGGTTATGCTCTCTAAAAGGAAGCAAACTCCAGCCAATGACTGGACAATGCAGAAGTGTGAAAGACCAGACCTTTAATTCAACTGGAGCAACCCTGAAGGACCATCACAGCCCCAGAGCTACTATAGTATATAGTAGAGTATATATATAGCATATATATATGTAGTATACTATATACTATAGTATGTAGGTAGAAAGACATGAGCAGCTGGGGTAGGGGAAGATAAAGTTCAAGGAAAAATCTGCCCAAACTGCACAGGTGGCAGGTCCCACGTGAAGGCAACAAAGGCATTGTGCATTGGAAGGCCTTTGTCTGCCTTGACTCTGGCCTGCTCCTCCCCTGGAGGGTATGTAAATAAAACTTTTGCCCTGCTTCACTGCTGTGTCTCTGCCTCTCAGTTCTTCGTTGTGGTGGGGCAAGGATCAAGGAGAACAAACTCAACCCCTAACAGTAAGAGCTGATATAAAGTTATAAAGTTGTTGTGCTTGATTTCCTCCACTAGCTAACCCTGGATTTCTCCCTTTACTCTATGTGAGCTACTTCTTTATAAATTTTGTACATACTAATTCCCATCTCAGTGTCTAAGTAACTTGATTAACATAGTAGCAGGTATGAGTGGAGGAAGCAAACTCTGAAATTGGATTTTGGTCCTGGGTCGCTTTTCAACCCACTGGCAATGAGGACAGACTGAAGAGGATTTGGGAGGTGGTGTTGCTGTGTTTGTTAGGATACAGGTTTGACTTCTGTGACAAACAACAAAAGCATAGTGGGTTAACAAGCTGGAAGCTTTAGTTTCTTTCCACTAACAATCTGAGTAGTCCAGAATGGTGGATACATTCTGTTGTAAAACCAGGCTGTATATTTTGTTGTTCTGCCATCTTTAGCATTTATCGATGTGCTATAGAGATAGCCTGGCATTTCTGAGAATTAATGTATTTTTAATATTTGGACCAGTAATATATATTTTTTATAATTTCTGCATGTACATTTGCAAATAAATCATCGAAACATTTTTATTCTCGAATTGTTCACATCTGGTTTGGGAATAAATTCTACACTTGCATAATGAAAAGAGCTGGAGAACTTTAATTTTTATATATTTTCAAGAAAACTTTTAAAAGTATAGATGATACTAGAAAATTGGATAGAACTCACTGGTAAAGCGCTTTAGGCCTGGGATTTGTGGGAACAAAGGTTTCTATTTTTTGATAGCTCTTAAACTACTCAAATTATTTATTTCTTCTTTTACCAATTTTGGCATTTATTATTCTATGAGTTTATTAATTTTATTTAGGTTTTCAAATTGATGAGGTATAGTCATTAACAGTGATCTTTATTTTTTATTAGGTTTTTTTGGGTTTGTAGCTATTCCTTTTTTCATCATGATTTTATTTTTCTCTTTTTCCTGGTTTACTGATTAGTTTTGAAAGAAGTATGTCAATTTTATCAATCTTAAAGAGCATGCTTTCTTCTTACAATTATTATTCTATTATTTCTGCCCATTATTATTTCCATCCTATTTATTTCTTTGGTTTTAGTTGAAGTTTTTCCAAAATATTGAATTGAATGCTCAGCAATTAGAAAAAATCTTTGTTTCTTTATAAAAGACAAATAGCACAAATTTTCCTCTAGTAATTGCTTATCTGTGACCTACAAATATTGATAATTAGTCTTTAATTACCACACAGTTTAAGTATTTCTTATGATTCCCTTTGCAAGCCATGGGTTATTTATGAATGTGCTATTTCATTTTCTAACTTGTGATTTTAAGCTTTTCTTTCCTTGTTACTGATTTTAGTGTTATTACACTTTAGTGATCTTTTGGGATTCTTGGAGGCTTTCCATATGGCAAAATAGGAGGTCTATCATTTTAACTATCCTGTGTGTGCTTGAAAATAGTTTTCTGTTTTTTTGGAGGGTCACATGGATACACACATGCACACACAGAGTATATATAAACAGATTTAACTTTAGAACGATGTGCTTTTTACATTGCTGTCTGTCATTTAACTTTACATTTTCTATTTAGAAACTTTTTCTTGTTTGCTTTCTTTTTTTTACGGGCATCAGTTTCTCAGTGTTAGAATAGGCACAATCTTTGCCTCATGAAAACCTGTCACCATTGGTCCATGCATTACCCTCTTTTAATTTATTTTGTTACTGTTTTACATTACACTGAATACATATGAACCAACTATCCACACTAATCTAAGAACATTGACAATTGATATCTATCTTTGTGCTCCTCCTATATCTGATCACCTGCACTCCTTTGATCCAAGAAAACTAGTATTTGGCCCACTTCTTATCCTTTCCGTTAATAATATCCAGGACAAATTCCCCATCATCTCTCATCTAAATTACTGAAGTGATTTCCTAATTTTACTGTATCTACTCTTGTCTACCACAAATCAGCTATCCACACTGCAGAGTGAACTTTACAAAATGCAAGCCTGGTTGTTTTATTTTTCCTCTTAACACTTTTCGATGACTTTCAATTACTTCTTAGGCTAAAGAACAATATTCTTAAGCATGGCCTCCAAGACTGATTGGTCTCTCCCTATTTCTCCAATATTATCTTTTACTATACCTCTCCTTTTTCTCTAAGCACTTGTTGATAGAATCCAGATGGGAGTACCGCCTTTTGAGTAAGCCCACCCACCATCTCAGAGAGACCTAGGTTTTATCTTACCTAGGCTACAAGCATCCTCTAGAGGACACGTCAGCAAGCCACAAGCCCACTTTTACCCTGACCCCTCCCCTCAAAGAGCCCGCCAAAGCCCTGGCCATAAAAAGCTTCTTGACCTGTTAGAGACCCTCTTTTTTCTTTGTTCTGATGGCCAGGACAGAGAGGTCCCTCTCAGGTTCAGCAATAAACCTGCTTGGACTTTTGAGTTCGCATCCCCTCTCTTCTTTCACTTGGCATACAGGTTTTTCAGTTTGTCAATCAATACTCCCTCCTATTACAATTTAAAATGAATTTTATAATAATTCACGACAATAGAATTTATGAAAATCTGACTTTCAGCTGAAGCTTTGAGGTGCTGTTTGATTATTTCTGCCATGTAGCTTTTAAAAGCAGTCCTTGTACCTATATACGTACTCCCTTCCCGTCCAAGAACTTAAAAATCTTTACCTAATGGAAAGTTATTAATCTTTATAACATTCTGTGATGTTTGGGAGGATTAGGTGTGTAATTCTATTTAATAGATGAGGCCAGGAAAGGTGAAGTGACTTCCTTGAGGTTATATAGTTATTATAGTTACATAGTTCTTCATTGGGAACCAAGTTTTCTGACTTGCTTGAATGCTCTTCCCAGCTATCATTAAGCTTAAGTATTTTTTAATATTTTGTCTCTTGAGAATTCAAGGACATTTCAAACACCCAGTTGATGTGTGATTTCGGTGTTAACCTTGAGTGTTAAAGAGTGGGACAAGAAAGTGAATTGATTAAATCAAATCAAAACATGATTTTCCTTCCAAGAGGAAAGTTAACATGGAGAAAGCATTGCCAGTGTTGATCTTAATTAGCTTTTATCTTAAGTTTGACTGATTCACTTCTTCCTACATCAACCTTCTTCTGTACTTTATTTCAAATTTGGTAGATTCTGTACTAGCTACTCTTACAATTCCTGGGGGAAAAATTCATAAGAGTGGATAAATATTTCCACTACTCCTTTGTATCCTAATCTCTCAGGCCTCTGGCTTCCCCAGTGATGATATAGATCTAGTACCACATTTCTCAAGGAATATAAGAGTGGGGGTCAGAGAACCCATAGGCCTGCAGGGAATTTCTAGAAGGTAAGATAAAGTTATGATAACACCAAGGCTGATTTATGGAATTAATTCAGGAAAGATGAGGAAAAAGTCATTATTTTCACACTAATTGAGAAATAAACTAAATAGAATATTTTTAAAAATCACAAAACCTGATGAAAGAAGAGTACTTGCCTTGACAAAAAAATAGGAGTGATTCATTATGGGCTTTTTATATCTTAATCATATATAAGTGATTTTTATAACAGATCAAACAACCTACTTAAAATACTTTCAATATTCCAACATGAAAATATGTCTCTATCTTTTCATCTATAAAATCAAAGAGACAGTAACAGACTTTCCACTGACAAGATTGCTATGAGAAGTAATTAAGTTACAAAGTATAAACATGCAAAGTTTTAATGCTTCAAATCATCCTCAGATTGCTATATCTGTTAAAATGAATTCAAGAATATTAAGTTCAAGCATACAGTTTCATAGAATATGTCTGCATACGACAATGATAATCTGTGAGTCATGAGAATTTTAGTGATTTAATTCTAAAATGGCTTGTGTTTTTTATTTTTTCTGGAAAATAAAATTTATAGAAAATATAGAGAGCACACAAAGGTGAAATTATTTGACTTGCTTTAAAATAATTTTCTTATCATAAACTTATTCATGTTCCCTGTTTAAAATGATGTTTTAAAATAGTTCACCAAAATATCAAATTATTAAACATTGATCACGATGGAATAATTATATAGCAGGTGATATATTAAAAAAATATTTATTATAATAATTTTATTTAAATATTCCAATTAATTCTTTTACACTACCAAAGATCACACAAGAATAATAGGATGTTATTGAGACTCATGCTAAGCCATAGGTAGTCTACATAATTGGAAGACCATTAAGCATGTTATACGTAGGCTAATAGGTACAGTTGTGCAGGGATCAAAGGCAGGCTGCCCCAAGATGTGCCATTGTGATATGCAGATTACTTTTAGCTGGAAATCATTAAGGCCCAAAAGACTCAGCTTCGAAGATGCTTTGACATCCCCCTCACCACCCAGTTTAGATGAAGGAAATACTCCAGGAGAACAATCACCATAGACAGCTATATTATAATGTAAACTAGGGATGAGAGACATGGAGGTATGTGACAAAGTCTTTTGTTAAAATTTCTCTCTGCCCCATTCTTTCTGTGTGGCCAAGTATTTTGCTTACCAAACATTTACACACTTTTCATATTCCTGTGAATTACTTTTCTTTTCCTTTGAAGTCTCAGACCCCTGGTTCATGATGACATATATGCCTCTTTCTCCCAGGCTGTCTTTGGAACCCATGTCTGTGTCTTCCCTATATGTATGTAATTAAACTTTGTCTTTTTTCTTCTGTTAATATGTCTCATGTTAATTTCTTAGACCAGAAAAACCTCAAAGGGTAGAAGAAATTTCTTCCTCCCTAACAGTTGTGTGGGTAAAATTGCAATATTTCCAGAACTCCTTGCCTGGCTTTAGTCCATCTCAATATCAACAGGTATTTACAAGGGTTGGAGGGGAAGCTGTTCCCTTCTTAGACCAGTTCCATATCAATAGGTGTTTACAAGGGGGGAAAGCTGTACATGTGCCAGGTTGGAGAGAAATGGGTGAGTGAGACTGGTGGCCAGAGAGAGGCAAATGGAGTCAGGCTTCTTGTGAGTAAATAAATGGATTTTTCTCACTTTATTTTTCCTCTCGACTGATTTCAGCTTCACCAATTTCACTGGTTTATTTGCCCTGGGCTGCGAACATGCTTCCTCCCAGAGCTACATCTGGAGGTAGTTGGCAGGACCTCTGAACCCCAAATCTGTCTTCATGGGTGCAATGCTTGGTTGGGCTGCCCCTAGAGATGATGGGAGATACCTGGAAACCCCCCTGTGAATGATGGGGACCCCACATGGATGGTGCTGGTGGGGACACCCCTTTGGATGTGTGGTTTTACTCAGGAACCCCCATCCACGGAGTCCCCATCCTTGGGGAGCCCCTAGTGGGGAAATGGTCTAGAGTAAGGCACCTCCTAGATGAGTGGGCCCCTCTCCAGACCTGGGGAGGGGTGGAGACACCAGAAGTTGTGGAATTAGCCCTCTGTGAGATAGGGGACAGCTTAGGAGCCTGAGTGGCCATGTAGTGGCAGGAGTTGTGGGGTTGTTTCTGGAGGTACTAGAAAGGGTTATTGAGAAGAGAGATGCACTTCAGTGATGAGCTATGTGATGCCCTTAAGGAAGAGAGACAGCTATTGAGAACTGAGGTCATGCTGCTGAAAAACCCTAGTGGTGAGGGAGGAGGAAGCAGGAGAATCCAAGCTGCAGGGGGCCTTGGTGGATGGGGAGGAAGGAGCAGTGCCTTCAGCCCTGGAGGTGGTAGAGGAGACATTGGAGGAGGATGAGGGGCTGGGGCAAGGGTGGAACTGTTGCTGAGGCTACCATCCAAGGCACCAGTCCCTTCCATATTAAAGGCCCATGCAATTGTAATTAAGAAAGTAAAAATACAACAATCATGGGTTCCTCAGTCAGAGGAGCAGCCCTCTTCCCAAGTTGTAGAGCACTCCATGCTCTGCCCCTATACACAAGATGAATGGGTGGATTTGAGCGTCTGGTTTTGACAGAAGCCCTCCAAACCTCTGCCTACATGGCTTCTGTGTCTTTGGGATTTGGGGGTAGAAAGCACTGTTCTGTTGGGGTCTGAAATGAGTAAACTGATTTCCCTGATGACTCATTCCTCCCTCCAACAGCAGTTGCAAAATGCCTATCATACTCCAGGGAACTGGGTACTTCTGTATTGGCTGACAGCAGCCCTCAGGGCAGTTTGGCCTAATCTGGGTGATTTATCATACTTACCCACTACCTGGAAAATGTAGGCAGAGCTCCAGAAGATGTTACAAGAGCTGGGCATGAAAAATATCATCTATAATATGGACCCCCCAGGGCCTCAATGAGGAGTTGTTCACTGTGGAAATGAGAAATCTGGTGCTCCATATAGCTCCCCCCACCCCACTTTGGGTCCCTAGTGACTATTCTTGCCCCCCACATAGGGCAACCCATAAATGAGGCTACTCTGTACTTTAGCAGATCTGGGGTTGCACGGAAGGAAGTATGGTATACAACCAAAAGGGGAGGTTCAAAGGGCCTTGTGAAGGTCTTGAGGCCCCAGATGTTCATTGATTTGATAAAGGTGGGAGCAGTGAAAGAAAAACTTGATGGGTAGCCCAATAGAATCTTGTTAGAACTGGGGTACCAATTAAAGCTGGAGCAGTGGTTCTAGCCACTGAGGTCCAAGACACAGAAGGCCTAGGAAAAGTCCTATGTCTGGCTTGTGTGCCTACAGGACTTCTTGGGGAGGAAATACAGAACCCACCTGAACTCTTGCTGGAGGATGGTTGGGCATTATTGTTTGACTGAGGGTAGGGTCAAGGCACCTGCCTTGGAGAGCTGGCTGTGGCCTCTTGTGACAGAGGCCCCATGTTGAGTAAATGATCAGCCCCCAGTGAATGTGTAGTGTGTCCTGGTTTTGGTGGCCACTGGAGCTGAATGTACCTTGATTTAATGTGACCCTGAGTGGTGTCCTGGGGCCCCCACTCTTATACAGGTGTGGGTCTGTCAGAGTGGAATAAGCCTTAAGTACCTTGGGAATAGGGAAGTCTAATGTTGTGTACAATGTTATGCTTACCTCTAATTCTCTTACAGATAACTGTGGCATTATTTCAAGAAACTTTGGGTCTTTTGGGGCTTATAGGCTACTGGAGAGTGTTTATCCCACACGACACAAATTCTGAAGGCTTTGCACACCTTAGCATACAAGGGCATCAAGTGGGGCTGGTACAAAATATGTGTAGTTACCTCCACCATTGAAAAATTGACGAACTAGATGTCCATGTGACTGGAACCTGTAGCAACAACTTGTAAGCCATTTGCCTTGGCATCCCCATGGAATGATGGAACAGATCACTTGGTTCAGAGCAGAACATAATGTGGGCTGTAGTCCATTGGTGAGGCTTGCCTCTGCCTGGAAGGAATGCATTATGTGACTGAATCCCACAGAAACCTGTAGATTACATGGCCCTGTACATTTAGACATGTGGACCAGTGATGGTTGGCCTTTCTGGCACCTTGGGGACAAGGCCTGGAAGCTGGTCTCCTGTGTGTTAACAGCAGAGTCACTCCCAAAGGTCATGGTAGTATACCCAATTGGCTGAAGGTAAAAGAACTTTGCAGGGAAGTTCTGTCTTATTATTGTGGCAGTGCCTGTGTTTCCAGTACTGATACATCTACCCTGTTCCTGTTACTACCCAATCTCTTGCATTCATACAGGAGTCACCAATGCTGGTGTTCTACAGTCTTTGCTGCATGGACTCACCCTCTGGCTGCAACTGCTGCTTACTGAGAGTGTACAGAGTTCCCTCTCAGTTCAACTGCTGGCCTCCTGTGGAATGGGTGAGCTATGGACTTAATTTGCATAGGACTTTGAACCTGGCTGAATCCTCCAGCTTGAGGATTATGATTTTATTTCTGTTGTTATTCTATGTTGTTAGTCTGGTTACAGTGTTCCAGTTTTCTCACATAGGGGCAATTGCAGAAGATGGGGAGTGAGTAGATTGTGAGGCAAGATTTCTGGAGGGGTGGGATGTGGGTAAAATTGCAGTATTTCCAGAATCGCTCACGAGGCTTTACTGCATCTCCATATCAATAGGTGTTTACAAGGGGGGAGAGACGTGTACGCCAGGTTGGGGAGAAATAGCAAGAAAGAGCAGTGGCCAGAGAGAGAGGCAAATGGAGCCAGGCTTCCTGCGGGAAAATAAACAGATTTCTCCCACTTTATTTTTCCTCTTGACTGATTTCAGCTTCCCTGGTTTCACTGGTGTATTCGCCCCAGGCTGGGAACATGCTTCCCCTGGAGCTACAAGTTGCATAGATTGTATTCTGACCAAATGCAGTAGTTCTTAATTTATAATCACATGTATTTAAAATATGATTATCATCACATTAAAAACATATGAATACATTTAAATACATTTATTAAATAATAATAACATTTTCATTCAGTCTGAGTTTTAAACCACTCATAACCCTACCTAGAGGATTTTTATCGACAACCAAAATATCACCAGTTTAATGCATCTCATTAACAGCTAATTGGCAAGTTTCTACTCATTTTCTGCACTTTAGATATGGTCTTTGCTTAGCATAGGAGTAATAACAGTAAATAGAACTCAGTAAATACTGTATTTATTTAGATTTCCTAGTTAAAAGTATATATGTCCATAATTCATGCAGAGATATACCTCCTCTTTTTCCTGATAACTGTTGATCTTAAATATATCAGATAGAAGAAAATTTATCAAACTCTTAAAGCATTAATACCAAATGAAAGTCTCTAGGGGCTTGCTCAAGTAAAACCTGAAATAAGAATGATGCAGGGCATGCTCTAGTTCTTTAAAGACATATGCAACCTGAGAATAGATTTTTTTCAATACTTATAAATTAGTGGGTGGTAACTTTGATTTAGAGTATTATATATTTGATGCATCAAGTTATGTATCTAATTTAGAAATATTTTTCTGGTTCAAGAGGTAATGTATCAGATTTAAGAAGGACATCTAATTCAGCAGATGACATAACTTAAGCATGAATTATCTGATACAGAAAGTGATATATTTAATTCAACAGCTAATATACCATATTCAAAATGTGATCCACTTTTTCTAGGAAGTAGTTAATTTTACTCATAACTCATTTATCTATTTTTAGCATGAACTATGCCATGTTCTATGTTATTTATTTATATGTATGGCATATGAATATTATTATTAATATAGATTTTCACTGCAAAATAATTCAGAAATTCCTAGATTACTTTGTCTCTAGTTACTCCATTTTATTCATTTATAAATGGGGTTTGCATAGAACATCCACTCCAGAATAAACTGGGATGCTTAATAAAAGTATAGATTCTTTGGACACACCACAGACCTAAGGAAGAGTAAAGCCAATAGTAGCATATGTAACAAGGATCCAAGGTGATTTTTATGCACCAGGTTGTTTTATGAAGTTTGACAACTCTGACATGTTATAAACAATATACATTAAAGCAAAGCAAAGAAAAATATGAAGTTCTGCTAAACATGAGAAGATAAATATTTGATGCACTCTAAACTTGATGTCTTCATGCATTCTAAACTTGGCATTGTAATTATCACAGCAACTTGTCTTTTGTCTATACTACCTCTAATTCAGGATATTGAAATGCTGTGCAAAACTCACCTGTCTTTAAGAATGAAGTAAACTCCCCATCTTTCTTTGTTGTCTGATCAAAATGTCGGATATACTCAAAGTCTGATGAGTGAGGCCTGCATTTCAGAGAACAGAAGAAAACAGTCATTAAGATTTTTCTTCTTTTACTTTGGTATGGTAGTTTCAGATATACCTACATATTTACTTATGGTAATCATTAATGTTCTACACTATCTCTTTCAGACTCTCTTACTTCCAGGGACATGCTAGAATTGCATTTCCCAAATTTCTTCAGTCATATACATCCATGTGACTTGGCTTGGCCAATGAAAAATGAACAGAACTCATATATATCACTTCTAGGTTGTAGCTTTAACAGTCAGCATGTGTATATTTCCCTTCCTTCCCCTTCCTAATAATAAAGGTGTTTATTTTACCTTGTCTGTCTTTGACCATTATATATTGAGGATCTGTGGGAAGACACAATGGAACACATATCCTAGCCAAACTGTGATAGACCTGTTACATGAGCAATTATTTTTCTTTCTATTTCATATTTATTTCTACTTTAATTCCTCTTCATGTATGGAGGAGTCATATCTGGATCTGATACAGGTACTAACTGTGCCTAACTCAGAGATCTTGGATTTAGAGTTTGATACAGTCAATTAGATGAGATTTTTGTATTGCCCTCCCTGGGATTGTAGTGAAAATGTTCTGTGTAAAGGAAAGGAATGAGCTGAATCTTGTGAACAAAAGGGTTGTATGGTAGTCTTATTGTTCTTCACCATTTATTTCAGGTTCTTCTCATTCATTCCAGTTGTTTGAGATTGTACTTCCCCATCTTCATGAAGTTAAGTATGGACACTGAACTAGCTTTAACCCATGAAATGTCAGGCAATATGCTATTTCATTTTTGAGTGGAAGGTTTAAAAGTTAGTACATGATTTTTCCATGTTGTCTTTACTCGTATCTCAATAACCAACAGCATCACAGATGGTAGCTTCTCCTTTAGCCTGGGTCCTGGAGTAAAGACACAAAGAAATACAGATCCCAGCCAAACTGTGATAGACCTGTTATATGAGCAAGAAGTAAATTTTTGTTTATTTAAGTCAATGGATTTGGGGATTTTTTGGTACTGCAACAAAAGCTAGTCCTTCTTGATCAGTATACAACATAAAAGACCCTTCTAACTCTGTTGCATAATGGTTCCATATTTTTTAAATGTTTCATCACAGATGTGTTTATACATAGTCCACATTTTTTTCAATTGAGTGACCTACTGGTGAATATTTGTAAACTTTTAATTTGTTTTCTTTTATAATGTCCATCTATTGGTTACTTCACTTTAGTAGCACTTTCTGAAAGTTAGGAAGAGAAAAAGGTATTCAAATCACTTGATTATCCTATATATTGGCAGCTTCTCTAAATAATGTGAGTACAAGATTTGAATTCTTGGCCATAATAAAAATATAAAAACTCTCAGAATTTCTGTTTCCCAATTACCCATGCCATTCCATAGAAAAACAAAAGTTGACAATTAATTAGGCTTTTGTGTCCTGATGAAGGAGATGTTGTTAGCTCTGAGACTCTACTTAGATTTCCATTTTATTTCTGATTATAACATAATGAGATGCTGGCATCCTTAGAAATAATCATTTATGTTTAATCTTTTGATCTTATATTGATTCCCATCAGTTGCTGTTCTACTCTGGAGAGGTGTTCTGCTATGTGGAGGGAAAGTTACCCAAATAAGGGATCAGAAATCCATAACCCGCAGGCTAAACCTGGCCTTCCACCTGCTTGTATACAGTTCTAAACCTAAGAATGGTTTTTACATTTATAAGTGGTAGAAAAAAATTTAAAATACATGAAATTCAAATTTCAGTGTCAATAAGTAAAGTTTTATTAGACCCCACCCAGGTCCATTTGTTTATGTATTATGTCTGGTTACTTTCACTTTACAATGGCAGAGGTAAGTAGTAGCTTGACAAAGAGACCATGAAGTCCACAAAGCCTAAAATAGTTACTCTGAGACCCTTCACAGAAAATGTTTGCAAACTTACACTCTCTATGATTCATGTTTTTACTGTTCATAATCAAATAAACTCTGATATTTTATGATGATATTTCATTTTTGGTGAAGTTGATGATATCCTTTCTATCTATAATTTGGATTTAATATTAATCTTATGTCACCATTTAAGTTCCTTAAATATTAAAACCAACTAGCAACAATGATTTTTTGAAGAACCACAGTGAAATTGGAAAATACTTGACAATAATTTAGTTCCAGGAAAGAACATTTTAATAATAAGGGGACAATCCTGAGAGAGCCTGGAAATTTTTTAATTTTGCTTGTGCAAATATTTGATATTCAAGTTTTTTTCATTTATCTTGAAGTCATAATTTAAAATTATCTTATACAACTCAATGCAAATAGTTGCAATACTAGCATTTTGTATTTCTGAAAAATTAAACATACTTTATAAGACTTTGATTTTCCTACATGCAAAAAGAAAAGGTTAGTAGCAAAATTAGTATTTGAGGGTAAGAATTTCAAAATGAGATAATTCATTCTAAAATGTTGAATAGCTTCTGTTCTGTTCAGAAATTACTTTAAATTTCTTACTTGAAAGATATGTATAAAAGAAAACCAATAAACAAGATAATATTGACTAAAACAATGAAAATATTAGAATTTTGATACTTTTCCATTTACTTTTCCTCTGGATCATCCATGTAAATGACAAATTTAAGGAAACATAGATAGGAATTTGCAGTCACTAGTAATTATTCCAAAGTATATGCTCCTAAAAATGAAATTAAACTTTAGACTTGAATCTATGTCTTAATTAAGGGGCTAAAAAATTTATCAAAAGCAACATGTTCCACTAGAAGAAATGTTAGGCTCAGCGTGAGCAAAAAGTGTTGCAGTCTATGTTACTTTAGGGAGAACAGTACCTTTACATAAGAGTTAAGTCACTTACATAAGGGAAATATTTATACTTATAGTATAGGCATTATAATAATATTTTGTATATTAATTAAATATATAGTTTATAATATTTAATTAAATACATATGCAAATGTATACATTATATCAATATATATTATAAATATACTCAATATTAATATTATTGATTACTGTCAATGTTATACTAATATATTACATATGTTTACATATTAATGTTAATATAATAATATATAATATGATAATATGTTAATATTATAAATAATGTATTAATATTGATATTGATTTTGTGAGTTGTGGGAAACATTTCCAAATAATAAAGATAAGTGGCCGACTAACACTTCAAATACACCTCTTATCTCCTTTCGTCATTCATTGTCAGTATTCAGAAGTGTTATAAAGTATCATGCAGAAATATTCAATAAACTATAACTGCTATTGCTCTTAGCTTATTATTACCACTTATATAGCTGTCTTTTATTGGGGGCCTTCCATGTATCAAGTGCATTATTTACATTGTCTTATTTGATTCAATGCCTAACCCATTGCCTGGTATAAAAGCATTTAATAATATATATTTGTTGGGTGAAAGAATGAGTTCTCAAAATAAATATTGAAATGAAAGTTTTATTATCCCAACTTACACAAGACAAAACTAAGGCCCATTATCACACAACCAATAAGTGGCAAAGCACTGTTTAGCAGTATTATATCCCATAGCAAGGAAGAGGGCAAGCTAACACCCTTTTCCCTATTTCTTACTCTGTCATCCTAATATTGTACAGGAGACAAATTTTATGAATCAGACTATTCCACACTAATTATTATGATTAGGGTCAACCTGTTTTATAACATCTGTCATGTGCATTTTCTATAACATGTTATTTGCCATACACATAACTTTATTATCATTAGCTTTTTACATATCTGCCTTCTCTATCAACCTGTGCATACGTTAAGCAGGCATAATATCTTATGTAGCTTTATAACAATCAGAAATAATATAGACATGGTACATAGCAGATGTTGGATAAATATTTACTTATTGAATGAATGATCAAGAATGCAAAACTGAACCATGAAGGCTATCATATGACTTACACAAACATTGGCAGAGTTCTGACACAGAGATCTCATATGAAAAATTCAAACACATAAAATCAAGGAAATTTAGCTTTAGGGTCTGAGTTGCAGTATTACCTAAATTGTTCGTTTTATGAAGTATAAATAGTTTATAAATATAATTTTAGCTATGGGAAGTTAAATTTAATTGATTAATGACACAATCTAGTTTTCATCAGGGCTATGAAATCCAGATGCATTTTAAAGTTTTCACAGGGGTTGTTTTTGTTTTATTTTAGTTCACAGTTACTAAGTCCTTACTATTGGCCCAGTACTTCATATACATTATTTTATTTAACCCTCCTATTCGAATGACTGCTAAAATGGTTTGTTTGGCATCATGCCTCCAATAAGGGCCAGCAGTATAGTTTAAATCTTCATCTAATTTCTATACCCAAGCCTGTACCCACTAAGTTAGACTGCATGTAACATTCCCAGTCATCTCAGCAGCCTTTCTACATATTCCATGCACAAACAGTGATAATATAGGTTCATCAATATCAAATAGCTATAATACATGTTTGTCCACAAACCCTAAAGCAAAGCTTGTCAGTTCCATATCAAACCTCAAGTAGGGTGAAGAAAGAAAAATTTTAAGGACAACTGAAGATGCTATGTCTGTTTTGGAAGGATGGTCTTGTCACTAAACTTCTCAAGTGTTGCCCTTTGATGATATAAGTCAAGATTAGGTATAAAAATCACTTACAGGGAGGTGAAGGGTGGAAACTCCACAATTTTGCCTTTAAACATTGGGCTTTGATTTTTATTTGCATACAAATACTCTAGGAATGATAACACCTTCAAGTAGTTATGGATACATCTTAGTGTAAGGTAAGGAATTAAGAACATATTTGTCATACGTGAAAAGGGCATTTGGGTAAGAATGACACTGATGGATAAAACAATGTTGGGGTAAAAAGGTTCATTAATTCAAAAAAGCACAGTCAAATTCAGTGTCAAACTCTCAGACAAAATGTGAGTGATACAGAATTCCTGAGGTTGGATTATTTTTACCCTTTTGTTTGAAGAACCCCAAATTGAGGTTAGGGTTACCCAGCCTGATATAGCTAAGGTTGTGTTCTTTGCCTAGATGTGGAGTAATGTTTCCACCACAGGGGAAAACCAGTTCCTTATTTAGGGTTGTTTACAGAAGTTTTGAGGAATAGTTTGGAATCAAGTCTTTATTTGGAATTGATTTTCTATTTTAGAATAACTTGATGTTATTTGGATAATGTCTTTTTCAGAGTATAGACTTTTATTTGCTTAGAAATTTCCATTGGGAAAACAGCCAAGTACTTGTTTACATGGCATTAACATTTCTAATGAATCAGGATTCTGAGATTTCAAAGACATTTACTAACAAATTTACATTTATAAACATTCCTTAAAGAAATATTATTTCTGTGGTCTCTTTGTTATATATATATATTATTTTATTCACTTAGTTATTTTGGATTTTTTCCATTTTAAAACATGAAGCTCTTTATTCTTAAGAGCTTGCCCATAATGACATTCAGTATTTTCCATATGCCACAGAGCATCTTATGTCTTAATTGTATGAAAACATGTTTTCATAGGAATTCTATTCAGAGAATTCTCCTTAAAATTGTATTAAAGCATGGGGTACTAAATCAGACATCTCATAAGTCAACTCTTTCTTTCTTTTTTTCTATTAAGGTAAAATTGGTGTATAAGATTATAGAAGTTTCAGATATATAACATTATGTCTTGCCTTAGGGTTTCAGCCCCAGGCAATTGCACTATGGATTCAGTAAGACCAAGGAATGACAATGGAACGTTCCTGGGGTAAAAGGGTTTATTACCCAGCTTGATTCTCCCAGCAATAGTTTGAGCACTAGAATCACTTTTGCATACAACAGTCTGTAATCCTCCTCTGTCTCTGCCCCTGCCTGCAGAGCTCTTTATATAGTGATAGTCAATAATAGCTTTTTGCCTATGGGTGTGGAAACAGTAGCCTAGCAGTAGGCCAATTACATCATCAAGTAGTTTAGGGTCAGGAGAGGATACTGCCATAGGAACTTCAATTTTCCCCACACATTATGATACAAAATTAGTATACACTACCAAGTGATCACTACCAAATGTCTGGTTAACATTCATCACCATACAATTGACCTCTTCACCCATTTTGTCCATCTCCTAAACCCCTTCCCCTGTGGTTACCATCAGTGTGTACTCCATATCTATATGGTTGTTTTAATATTGTTTTATTTGTCCATTCATTTTGATTTTTAGATTCCATATGTGTGAAATCATAAGCAGTTTGTCTTCCTCCATCTGACTTATTTCACTTTGCATGATACACTGAAGGTTCATCCATGTTGTCACAAATGGCAGGATTTCATTCTTTTTTTGTGGCTGAGTAGTATTGCATTATTCCATTTCATGCACATACATACCAAATTCTCTTTATCCATTTATCCATTGATGGACACTTAGGATGTTTCCAAATCTTTGCTATGGTAAATAATGTTGCAGTGAACATAGGAGTGCATGTACCTTTTTGAATAAGTGTTTTTGTATTTTCAGATAAATTTTGTTTTCTTTGAGTAAGTTCCCCAAGGTGGAATTACTGGGTCATTTGGCATTTTTATTTTTAGTTTTTTGAGAAACCTCCATTCTGTTTTCCATAGTGGTTGCATTAATTTACATTCCTATCAACAATGCATGAGGGTTCCTTTCTCTTCAGATCCTCACCAACACTTGTTATTTCTTTTATGGCTGAGAAATCTTGCCATTTGCAACAACATAGATAGACCTAGAGGGTATTATACTAAGTGAAATAAGCCAGGCAGAAAAAGGTAAATATAATATGATTTCACTTACATGTGGGATCTACAAAACAAAACAAATGAATGAATGAACAAAACAGAAATAGACTCACAAACATAGAGAAAGACTGGTAGTTGCCATAGGGGGAGGGGGAGAGCAAAATAGGTGAAGGGCATAAAGAGGTACAAACTTCCAATGATAAAATTAATTAATCATAAGGAAAAAATTACAGAATAGGGAATAGAGTTAAAAATATTATAACATCTTTGTATGGTGACAGATAGTAATTAAACTTATAGTGGTGAGCATTTAGTAATGTTTACTGTTGTATACCTGAAACCAATATAATACTGCATATCAACTATATTTCAATAAAATGCAGTATAGTATTATAAAATTATACAAATATATTATTGAAAAATAATAAAAGTATTTGATGCATAGAACAAGGATTAGCACTTTGATGAGTGAAAGTTATCAACTGTGACTTTATACACCACTTTCATTCATATGTGAAAATATCTAAAAGGACTTATTGATACCCATGGACTTAAGATTGCTTAACATGTACTCTTTGTGAAAAAAATTAATTCATGATGTATTTCATGTTATTTAAAGGCAATAAAAAGACCTCAGAGATGAGGATGTTAGGATATAAAATGGTCAGAATGAATTTTTAAACACTTTCTAGACTTCTGGTTTCCAGTTCCACATGTCAGGAGTCTAGAAGTTGAGAGCTAATCAAGTAAAATGCTGAACATCTGGGAAAATCAAGAACTCTTTTTGGATTTACTTGCAAGAAAGGGGAGGACACAGGAAAATTGCTGCCCCCTAAATTGGAGAGAAAGAAAAGTGAATATAGGGAGTCAAAGCTTACCATAGCACTCACAAGCAGAAACCACTGAGGAAACCTATGTTGGGGTAGGAAAACATGAAGTGTAATTGATGATTTTATAAAGGCTCTGTGTGGACAACTCTGAGAATGAAATATTCCAGGGGACAAAGTCATAGGGGATGGGGACCACAAATTTTATGAGACTTACTTCCAAGAGCTCTACCAAGTTGTAACCATGAATACAGAGAAAAATTCCCTCATGCTTCTGGCAGGAGGAGTGTAAAATAAATCATTTTTAAATATGCCAGAGCACTCCATACTTTTCAACAAGACCTGCCCTCAGGAGAAGTTAGTTAACCAGTGAAACCTGCTGGGGATTTATTACAGCTGAACTGACATTGGTGGAAGGGAAATACCCAACTGTAGTCAGTTATAGTCATTATGTCCTACGTAAGAGAGGAGAAAAGGACCAAGAAACACTACAAAGTTCATAATCCAGAGGCATAGGCTCATTGAAAGACTGAGACCTCATCACAGTACTATAGAATGCTACCCTCTCCCCATTCCTTATCACCATATTTCCGAAGGCATATTTAGAGCAGCTCCTTTTACCTAGTACATCATCAAGAAAAAAATTACAAGACATACATACTGTGGATAAAGTGAAGGTTCCTATGGCCAGGATTCTCACCTGGCCCTGGTTGGGTAGCTTACTACACACGTGTGGGCAGTACATTGTTATTGACTCTATATAAAGAGCTCTGCCCAGTGCTCTGGGTGACACAGTGGCATGGCTGCAAGGCTGCAGGAGAGCAGAGATGAGATTGGAGTTGTGGGAGCACTGAGGACAGAGACTAAGGCAGCTGCGGGAGCAGAGAGACCCAGAGGCAGAGACCAGCTTGCTAAATGCAGACTTGCAATCAGTGGATAGGATTCTAGTGATTGACCTGCCACTATAGGAATAAAGTTTGATATAAACCCTTTCACCCCAAGAATGTTCCATTGTCATTTCTTTGGTCTCATTGAATCCATAGTGAACTTGTCTGGGGCTTAAACCCATTGGCAAGACACATATGTACAAGGTAAAAAACTCCACAATTTGAGGAGAAAGAGCAAGCATCAGATCAATGTATGTCAGGGATATTGAAAGTGTCAAACAGGAATTTTCACAACAATGATTAGTTTGCTGAGGGCTCCAATGGATAAAGTAAACAGCATGTAAGAACCAATGGGCAATGTAAGCAGAAATATGGAAATTCCAAGAAAGAACCAAAAAGAAATGCTAAAGTCAAAAAAAACTTGTAACATAAAAGAAGAATGTCTCTGATGGACTTATTAATAGACAGGAAATAGCTGAGGAAAGAATCTCTGAGCTTGAGGATATCTCAATAGAATCCTCCAAAGCTGAAAAGCAAAAAGAACAAAGACTGAAAAAAACAGAACAGAATATCCAAGGACTGCAGTACAACTACAAGAGATATAATATACACATAATGGGAATACCAGAAGAAGAAAAGCAAGAGAAAGGAACGAAAGAAATAATTGAATAACAATAACTAAGAATTTTCTCCAAATTAATGTCAGGCACCAAACCACAGATACAGGAAGCTCAAAGAACACCAAGCAGGATAAATACCAAAGAAAACTATAACTCAGCATATTTTCAAATTACAGAAAATCAAAGGCAAAATCCTGAAAGAAGCCATATTAAAAATAAAAAAAATCTATCTACAGAGAAACAAAGATAAGAATTGAATCCTTCTCAGAAATAATGCAAGCAAGAAGAGTGGAGTGCAATATGTAAAGTGTTGAGGCAAAAAAACCCACTAACCTAGAACTCTATACTCTGTGCAATTATCCTTCAAAAGTGAAGCAGAAGACTTTCTCAGACAAACAAAAAGTGAGGGTATTTTTGTTTGTTCAGACAAACTGAACAACTGATAATCATACTCTAATTTTTTCTCACTGGTTGTATAAATTTATTATGAGACTGTAAATAAAATGCCCTGTCTTTTCCTAGCCATGAATAGCTATATGACCCTGACTGGGTACTTCCCATCTGGAAAAAAAGGCAGAAAACATCTAAAGTTAATTCATTCCATTGGTAACATCATGATGAGTATTCCCGGATGACCAGACCCTAATTTTGTCCCTGGAAACTATTTTTATTTTTTCTGATTCAGTTTCTGCAGCCTTTCTACCAGTTTACCCAACTGATACTGTCTTGCCAATGGATTTCAGTCCCGGGTAAGTTCGCTATGGATTCAATGTGACCAAAGAAATTGATAGTAGAATGTTCGTTGGGGTGAAAGTGTTTATTACCCAGCTTGTTCTCCCAACGGTAGGTCGAGCACTAGCATCTCTGCCTCTGCCCAGAGCACTGGGCCGAGCTCTCTATATAGCACAATAATAGCTTATTGCCTAAACTTGTGGAAGCGGTAGCCTATGAACAGGCCAGTTACATCATCAGGTGTTTAAGTTCAGTGAGGATCATGGCCATAGGAACCCCAACTTCCCCAAACTCCACCCCTCCAGGATTCTTGCCTTACAATCTACATGCTTTCCATCTTCTGCAGTGGTCCCTGTGCGAGAAAGCTGAAGCACTCTAACCAGATTCCACAATAACAAGAGAGGATAACAACAACTTAGAGATAATAAAAAATTAAGATACAGGTAACAAAAATTATAATAATCCCTAAGCCAGAGGAGGTTCCTAATAACAAAAATTATAATAATCCTCAAGCCAGAGGAAGTTCCCAATCCACAAAGACTTTAGGGGCAATAAGACACATGTTTTAATGCCACCAACATAGGCATATCTTTTCCATCAGGTAGGATTCATGTAAGAGAGTGGTCCTATGATAGGACTGTAGCAGGAAGGGGGTCCTTTCCAGGTCTAGTATACCATACTCTTACTCCTTTCCCCGTGGACGTCACTGAAGGGTCTATGTATAGTGCTACTGGAGGTGCATGCACTGGCCATAATGATAAAACAAAACTCCCTGGTAAGATGCTCCTACCTTCTGGCCATTCAGGATATACTACTGTGACCTTTGGCCTCCACTCTGCTGTTATTCCAGGAATACACAGGAAGCCAGCTTCCAGGCCTTGGCCCCAAGGTGTCAGGAGAGCCAACCATCATTGGTCCATGTGTCGAAAGGTCCAACGCCATGTCCACTCAGTGGAGTCTCCAGGATTCAGTGCAGATGGTGCTGGCAGCAAAATGTTATTCTGGTGGCCGAACCTTGCCTTCAGTGATTCTTCCTTGGTTTGCACTTGCAGTTGTATAGGGGCTCTTTCCTCCCGATAGGGACTCTCTGCTACTAATGGTTCAAAAGCAAGTTCTTCTTGCTTTTCACTAGTATATGTCACCGGCCCCAACAAGAGTTGGAGTTCTTCACTCAAGGGGCTACTAGAAAGGGTACTATGCTGCTGTAAGTAAGCACCCCACTTGGCTAGTGTGGGTGTTTGTGCCACACCACTCCTTGGCTTTTGGGTCCAGTTTCGTACCCAGCCCAAGATAGGATAGGTGATTATTACCTTTACTGGGGCCATTCCAGTGATGGGTTCTGTAGCCAGCAAGGCATGATACATGGCAGCCAGTTCTTTTTCTATCAAAGTGTATCATACCTCTACCCTTTCCAAAGTTGTGACCAGAAACCAATGGGTTGGCAAGTTCGTTCAAGCTGCTGCCAGAGACCCAAGTCATAACTGTCTTCAGTGACATGAACGTCCAGCTCACAAGGCCTTGATGGGTCTATCACACTCAAGGCCTGTATGGCCTTGGCTGCCCTTTTTGCTGTACCAAAGGCAGATGCACATGTCTCATCCCAGTCCCAGACGCTCTTTCATACCAACCAGTATAAGGGCTTCAGAATTTGTGCCAAGTGCAGGATAAACACTCTCCAGTAGCCTAGAACACCCAAAAACTCCTGTAGCAATGCTACAGTTGTTGGGGTAGGAAAGGCCTGGACTTTATGTATAACTGCTTCTGCTATCACTTTGGTCTTACCTGACCAGACGACACCCAAGAATTTGACAGACAAACCGGGTCCCTGAACCTTGGTGCTGTTCACAGCCCATCCTTTCTCCTGTAAATGTTGCAGCAGTCTAGGTGCTGCACCTTCTAGATCTGAAAGAGAATCGGATGTGAGCATGACATCATCAATATAATGGTACAGCCGCACAGTTGGTGGTTTCTCCCATGTAGCCAAGTTCTGGGCTACAAGTGCATGACAGATGGTGGGGCTGTGGAGGTATCCCTGTGGGAAGACAGTGAAAGTCCATTGCCTGCACATGAAGGCAGACTGTTCCTGACTTTCCAGCTCAATGTCAATGGAAAAAAAGGCATTAGCAAGGTCTACCACATTATGATATGTTCCTAGTTCATGGCTGAGAGTATCCATCAAGCCTGCAATAGAGGGAACAGCAGTATGCATAGGGGGTATGACCTTATTCAGTTCTCTGTAATCCACAGTCATATGCCAGGAGCCATCTATCTTTTTCACTGGCCATACTGGGGAATTGAATGGACTGTGGGTGGGCTTTATAATACCCACCTTTTCCAGCTCCTGGAGAGTTTCTCCAATCTCTTTATGTGCCCCAGGCAGTTTGTATTGTTTGGTATTCGTCACCTGCCCAGGTACTGGCAAAGCTATGGGCAGGTGCCTAGCATGTCCCCTCAGAACTGCCTTCACCACATGTACTATCAGTCTGAGCTCACCTGCAGTGGTCCCTAACAATAGACCCTGCAGAATATCAATCCCCAAAATATACTCAGGGATAGGAGATATATACATGGTATACTCTTTTGGGGGTAGATGCCCTATTCCCAAAGAGATTTGGGCTTTTTTCACTCTAATAGCCAACCCCCATATACATCTATGATAGTGGGGGTCCTGGGGAACCGCTCAGGGTTACCATGAATCAGAGAACATTCAGCCCCAGTGTCTACCACAGCCAGGACACATTGTATGCTCACTGGGGACCAATGGATAGCTATTTCAACATGTGGTCTCCGGTCCCCCCTGGGCCCTCAGGGAAGATACCTTGACCTTCCCCTCAGTGAAACCATATTCCCCAATTACCTTCCTGTGTTGGCTCAAGTGAGGTTGGCTCACTTTCCAGTAGGATGTCTTGCAAACACACAGGCTGGACTCGTGGCTCTGTCTCTGACCTCTGCCTCTTTGGTCTTAATGGCTGGAACTGCTGCTCTGGTTTCATCTGTTGCCATAGCTCTAGTAAGATGCTATTTGACTTCCCATCTAATTTCCTTCCATCTGCTCCTGCCCACATTAAATCAACCCATATCTGGGTCCTCGTAACCTTCATGGGGCTCCGTAAATTCTTCTTGTGAGTAACAGGTCTTATGTCTTTCTGAATTCTCATTGCCTCAGCCTCTCCTAAGCCTGCTACTGTACGTGTCACCACACTTATGGGATGCCCTAAGTGAGGGGAAAGAATGGCCACGAGAGACCCAAAGAGGGATGTAGGAGCCATTTGAAGTACAATATTTCTCATCCCAGTAGTGAAAATCTCTTCATCTGGGCCATAATTCTTTGGACTATAAATGGCATTTCTCATGCCTAGCTCTTGTAGCACCTGTCAGAGTTCAGCATGTGTCTGCCATCTAACAGGGGAGGATGGTAGATCCCTGGATTGGGCCACACAGCACGAATTGCAGCCATAAGCCAATCGAGGATGGAGTGACTCCCTGGGGTCTGATGTGCATTTTGTAATCGCTGCCTCAAGGCAGGCTGCACTGTCAGGGAAGACAGCTTTCCCATCTCTGATCCTGACAGAACAATTCCATCCACCCCTAAGTTCCACAGCCACCAGATCAGCCTGAGTATAGGGGTGGACCATAGAGGGCTCCATGACCTGGGGAGGGGGCTGCTCCTCTCCTTGGGGAACTTTCAGCTGCTGGGTCTTTATTTTCTTTACAACCACTGGGCGTGCTTTCAATACAGGAGGTGCCAGTGCCTCCGGCATCACCCCTTCATCTTTTTCCAGCTCCTCCATTTCTGGAGCTGATGGCACCATTTTCTCCCCTCCCCCAAGTGCCTCCTCTGCTACAACCTTTACCTTTTCTACTTTTGCTTGCAGCAACCTCAGTCTTTAGAAGGTCTCTTACCTTCAGCTCAATGCTTCACAGCTGACATTCTTGTACCAACTCCGCCTGTGCTTCCCTCAGGAGTTCATCTTTTTCCTTGATGGCTTCTTCCTCCTTCAGAACACCTGGCAGCACTGCCATCTCGTCTCCAATGGCACCTTGCTGCTGGTGCTCTTGTATCAATGCCATCTCTGTATTCAGGAAATCCACAAAAGTGTTCAGCTTGTGTTCTCATGCCACCTCCTCTCGCATCAATGCCATTTCTCTCCTCAGGGAATCCACAGAAGTTTGCAGCTTACATTCTCATGCTGCCATTTCTTGGGTCTTCTCTGTAGACTTTTTTAATACTGTGAGAAGCAGCCAACCCACAGTCCCCGCTGCCTCATGGGCACTCTGCTTCTCAAAGGATCTGCTTAGTATACCAAGGGCCACTCCTATTGCCTCAGGTGTCACCTCCACCAGTCCTGGGGTGGGGCCCAGTCCTCTAGGTGGCAAGCCGCCTCAGACCGCATACCAATTGGGGGATAATCCACGGTTCCCCCATTCACAGGGGAAGCCCGCTGAAGCACCCCTCCCATGAGGGCAGCTTGTCTTTTTCCTTGGTCGACAATGAACCCTACCAACTTTCACCAATTGTCTTGTCAATGGGTTTCAGCCCCGGGCAAGTTCGCTATGGATTCAATGTGACCAAAGAAATTGACAGTAGAATGTTCTTTGGGCTGAAAGGGTTTATTACCCAGCTTGTTCTCCTGGCAGTAGGTCAAACACTAGTGTCTCTGCCTCTGTCCAGAGCACTGGGCCAAGCTCTCTGTATAGCACAATAATAATTTTTTGCCTGAAGGTGTGGAAGCAGTAGCGTAGCAACAGGCTAGTTGCATCATTAGGTGGTTTAAGTTCAGTGAGGATCCTGGCCATAGGAACCCCAACTTCACCACAGATACCTTTTCAAAAAATTGTGCATTTTGATCCAGTTAATAAGAGAATTTTTATTGATTTCAGCCAACAACAGTAACTGATACAATTATAGATACTCAAAACAAATTTTATAGCTTTTGATTTTATAGCAGATTTCATAACTTTCTTATAATTTTAGAATTATACTTTAAATTATAAGAAAAAGCATGAAAATTCATACAGAGAAACCACAGGAAAATCAAGAAAGAATAAAAGTAGGGAACAAATTTAAATGACAAATATAAGATCAAATATATGTTAATACAACAAATAAAAGGGTAATAAGCTTATGTACTTGTGGATAAAATGAAGGCTTTCATGGCCAGGATTCTCACCTGGCCATGCTTGGCTTGCTCACTACACATGTGTGAGCAATACATTGTTATTGACTCTGTATAAAGAGCTCCGCCCAGTGCTCTGAGAGACATGGTGGCATGGCTGCAAGGCTGCAGGAGAGCAGAGCAGAGGCTGGAGTGGTGGCAGCACCGAGGACAGAGCCAGGGGACGGCTGTGCAGGCAGAGAGGCCCAGAGGCAAAGAATGGCTTGCTGCATGCAGACTCACTCTGAGTGAACAGGATTTTAGTGACTGACCTGCCACTGTGGAAATAACATTGGGTATAATCCTTTCACCCCAAGAACATTCTACTGTCATTTTTTTGATCCCATTGAATCCATAGTGAACTTCCCCAGGCCTGAAACCCATTGGCAAGATAATTGGTGTAGTCAGCAGGATTAATTGTTGACCAAGGGAAATGAACAGGCTGCCCTCATGGGAGGAGTGTTTCAGCAGGCTGCACCTATGGATGAGGAGACATTCGAGTGTCTCCCTGTGGACATGTGATACTGTGAAAGGGTGGAGGACTGGGGTCCACCCCAAGAGAAAGAAAATTTGTTACTTACTGAAATTGCATCACTACCAAGTGCTGTGGAAATAGTAAAGGATGTCGTGGTAGTCCGAGAGGAAGCAGCACAAGAAGGAGCAGTGGCCCGAGAAGGAGTGTCATAAGAAAAAGCAGTATGGGAGTGCAGGCTGCCAGGTGCTGCAGGGCAGGTGAAGAAAGAGGCCCGAGAAGGAACGGCACAAGAAGAAGCAGCACGCAGGCTGCCACGTGCCGTGGGGCAAGAGAAAAATGTAGTGGAGCCATGAGCCCCAGAAATGGAGGAGCAGAGATTTGAGGAACAGGTGGGAGTGGAGGCCCTGCCAGTGCCAGTCATAGGCCCCTCCTCAGTTAAGACCCCACCTGGTGGAAAACCAGAAGGACTCGGCAACTGCGGGTTCTTTCAGGAGAGGTGCAGCCCCTTCCTCAGGTTGTGGAGCATTCCATGCTCTGCTTCTGTCCTCAGGCTCAAGTACTAAAGGAAATACAGTCTGCATCTCAAAGGAGGAATTTAAAGGGCCAGGGAGGGTTGTAAGGACCCAGATGTGGGTTGGCTTGAAAGGGCAAGAGCAGACAGAGGGAAATTGGATGACTGTACCTGTGGCAACAACTGAGATTGGAGCAACAGTTCTGGCTGCTGAGGACAAAGCAGAAGGCAAAGATAAAGCAACAAGTTCGGCCTGTGTGTCTGCAAGAATTTCTGCTGGAGAGGCCAGAGAAGATTATGGAATTCGGTTACAATGTTCCAGCTTTCTCACACAGGGACCATTGCAGAGGACTGAGGGCATATAGATTGAAAGGAGAGAGTCCTGGAAGGGTGGAGTGTGGATAAAATGAAGGTTTTCATGGCCAGGATTCTCACCTGGCCCTGGTTGGTTCACTCACTACCCATGTGTGGGCAGTACATTGTTATTGACTCTATATAAAGAGCTCCACCCAGTGCTCTGAGAGACAAGGAGGCATGGCTGCAAGACAGCAGGAGAGCAGAGCAGAGGCTGGGGTGGTGGCAGCACCGAGGACAGAGCCAGAGGATGGCTGTGTGGGCAGAGAGGCCCAGACGACAGCTGTGCAGGCAGGGAGGCCCAGAGGCAGAGACCGGCTTGCTGCATGCAGACTCACTCTGAGTGCATGGGATTTTAGTGATTGACCCACCACCGTGGAAATAAAGTTGGGTATAATCCTTCCACCTCAAGAACATTCTACTGTCATTTCTTTGTTCCCAATGAATCCATAGTGAACTTGTCCAGGGCTGAAACTCATTGGCAAGACACTACTAAAATAGAAACTTGATCTGGGGAAAAATAAACAGGGACAAGATGGACACGGTTTTAAAAGTGGGTGGACTTAGGTGTATACTTAATTGAAACACATAGCTATGTGTACCAGAAGACACCAACAGCAGTGTTCACACTGGCACTGTACATTAATAGTCTCAAACTCAAAGAGGCGCACATAACAAAAGTAACAGGAAGGGATCATTTCATATATATGTACTTTCAAAAACACGAGAAAATTTTGTTATTGATGGTGTTCCATATCCTGGAAATAGAAGAAAAGACATACAAATGCTTCCAAAATACACAAAAATAAAATACGTGTAATATATAGTTTGATATAAAATATATGAAATATATATAATACATTCCCTGAAGTGATGTGTTATGAGGAAAAATGAAGCAGGGTAAGGGGATAGAGAATATGGGGAGAATAGTCTTATTTTATAGAGGGAGGTCAGGGAAAGCCACTCTGATGGGGTGATAGTTGAGCAGGAACCTGAGGGAAATGGAAGTGAGCCATATAGACATCTTTAGGAAAAAGTCTAGGCATAAGAACCAGAGAGTGGAAAGGCCCTATTTTATGAACATGATTGGTAATTTGGTGGTGGTGGGGAAACACGTTAGGATATAATGGCTGGAGTAGAGTGACTGAGAGCAACAGTGACAGGAAATGAGTTCAGAGACAGAGCTGAGGGCCACATCTTTAGAGGGACCTATAAGCAACTGTGAGGAATTTAGGTTTTACTCTGAATGCAAGAGGATATATTTAAAAGGTGACTGGGCTATATTTCTAAAGGATCATTGGGGCTGCTCTGCGGTGAATAGACTAGCAGAGCAAGTGTGGATGCAGGGAGAAGCTTTAGAGGCTATTGAAATAAAACCCAAGTGAGAACTAATGGTAGCTTGGACCAGTTAGTATTTGTAGATGGTGAGAATGTTCAGATTATTAAAAATAAAGAACTGATTAATTGAATGCGGTGTATTAGAGGAAAAAAAGTCAATATGACTCCAAAAATTTTTATCTAAGCAACTAGAAGAATGGAATTATCTTTTCTTGAAATGTCATATTAATATAGAAGAATGTTTTATGAAAGTATGCATAATATATATATTAAAGTATACATATCATAATGTTATGGTAGTTATATCTAAGTATGGGATTATAACTGTTTTTCCTTTTTGAAAAATACTTTGAAATTTTGTTCAACAAACATATTGGCTTTCTATTGCAGCCATAAAAATTGACAAAAACTTACTGGCTTAAAACAACACAAATTTATTATCTTATAGTTCTGTAGGTCATAAATGTAACATAGGTCTCACTGAGCTAAAGTCAAATTGTCAGCAAGGTTGCATTCCTTTCTCTAGAAGATAATTCATTTCCAGCTTCTAAAAGCCACTCACGTTATTTGGCCTATGGCCCCCTTCCTCCATCTTTAAAGCCAGCAGTGTCAAATATCTCTGACACTTACATTGTCACAAATCTCTCTTTGACCACAGCTGGGAAAAGTTAACCCCTTTTAACGACTCATTTAACTAGGTAAGGCCCACCTGTATAATCTGGTATAATCTCCCCACCTGAATGCCTTTAACTTTAATCACATATGTGTAGTCCGTTTTGCCATGTAGACAGCATATTCACAGGTTTTACAAACTAGGATGTGAGCGTATTTGATGGGCCATTATTCTGTTTACCACAACAAATGGTCATTTATGGAAGAAATATTTGTACAGAGTGATATTTACAAATTGTTCTTATGCCAAAAACCCATCAATAGTCACTGTTAAATTTTTAGTCAACTTCCTTCTAAATAACTTCCTTCTAAACTACCGTTTTTCTAATTAATAATATATATATATTTTTCATTCAACATTCATTCAATAGAACCAACCGCCTGTGTTTGACACCAAAATATTAAATATAATTTATTTATATAATATTATATTATAAGCATTTACACATGACTTTAAAAACATTATAAGGGTGTATCAAAATTTAACATTATCTTAATATTAGACCTTAGAGTTCCCATAATTTTCACCTAAATTTATATACATTTTTGTGTATTTTCTGATTATCCACCCAGAATACTCTCCCAAAATAAGATGGAGGAGGTGATGAAGAAAGGGAGCACCAGGAGGAAGTCAGGAGATCGTGAGCAATCTGGGTGTCTGAGCCGTACCATTTTCACCATGTGTCTACGAGAAAGGATAGTTGAGTAGCTAAACCAGTTCACACTGGAAATGTTTTTTAAAAAACAACAAAAAATAAACATGGATTTCTGCATAAAATTTGTAGTGGTAGATTAAAAAAATATTACCATTACAAGTTTATTAGGCTGACCATCTCATATACCCTTGCCTATTTTTTTAATATTAATTTCTTGATGAAAAAAATGAACATTTTACTTGTTAATAGTCATTTATATTTATTTTCCTACTTATTGTCTGTTTATATTTTATGCAAAATTTAATTAATTAGTTAATTAATTTAATTAAAATAACACTCTTCAAATATCAATAAGATTGTTTGGTTCTGACTCCAACAATGGGCAGAATTGACCCTCCCTATTGGTGATCAATTGTGCTAGCAGCTGAGTTGTAATTAGGAAAGGCAGGGACTGACAGATTGTATTTGTTGTGCATGAGATCTACAAAGGGAATAACTATGAGATTTGGGATTGAATTAGAAGAGGAGGTTGCCATAGACAGGAATGAGCAACCAAACATGGCTGAGATGTGGATTTCATGTTTTAGAAATATAACAAATAAGCTTAGAAAAGTGGATTGAGGTCATATATTGCATAGAACCATGAATTTCATGAATTTCAGCTTCTTTTTTCTATAAGTAGAAATTTGCTAGAAACTCCATTAGAGCTGTGCGGTTGGAAAATTAATCTCCCTTCTTCTGCATTAGAATGGAGAAAGGCTAGAGTCAGGAAAGCAAATTGAGTCCACCTCGTCCCCCCAAAACAGAAACAATCCTGAAGTGGTAAAAATACAAGACTTGATAACTTAGCAACTAGTCTGCTGTGGGGAGAGGGGTGGGGAGTGAAAAGAAAGAGCCAAAATGATTACAAGGGTTCAGGTGAGGAGACTTGTGGTAAAATCAACAGAAAACATTGAGGGAAACCATACAGTTACAGAAAAGCAAAGCAGTTAAGAACAAGTGAGGTACAGAAGGGACACGGGACAAGGGTAATGTTATTATAAAATCTACTTAGCCTGAAAACCAAAGCCTAGTTTATTTTTTAACTTAACCTTTCATATGCTGTTATCTCTTCTTCCAGTTACCTTAATCAATTAAGTAACATTGTAACCAGGATAGAAGATAGACCCTCTGTAGTGTAAATGAAAATATATGGATAAAAAATGCCAAGATATGAATCAACACAGTCACCTAGACAACCCTATTAAGACAAACATTCAAAGGACATGTTAATCAACTGTATACATCATTTCTTATACCAACCTCTGCCGAGAAGGCCCTATAAAACGCCAAACCCTAAAACCCTTAAGTGTGCCTTTCTAAAGTTGCCATTACTCCTTAGTGTGTACCGTTCCTTTAAATAAAATATGCTTTGTACCTTTTCTCTGAGATTGCCTGCAATCCCCTACTTTGAGTGCATGCTTTGCTTTAAAGAAAACTTTCTTTCTGCTTAGCCTATTGCACTTTGTCTCTGAATTCTTTCTTATGACAAAGATAAGTGCCCAGACCTTAATTGGGCCCAAGGGTGCCCCTTTATCATCCACCACTGACAGTAAGTGTCTTTGTCATTTTGCTATTTCATTCAGCTTTTTAGTCTTGAATGAAATCCTTTTGTCTCCCCTGTTTTACTTTAGGCAAGTAGGGAAGTGGCTGCAGGGATCTCTGAATATACAGGCTTGCCCCTTCCCATCACCTGGGTGACCCACAAGAGACTGCGCCTGTACAATCACGTTCTTAAGCAGCCTGTCCAAATGTCTCCTTTCCTTTGTTTTGGAAAGTTTCCAGAACATAAACTCCCTCCATCCAGTGCTCCACAACTGCCCCAATCCTGGAGTAGTAGGATTATAATTCCCATGCCATGCAGATCCAAGTGGACATTGGATGCCAGGTGACAGTGGCTTCAGGGGTTGGGAAGGGATTTGTTCAATGAACTTTCCTTTTCTCCCTCTGTTCCTCCTTTCCTTTCACTACCTTCTCGGCTGCACAAATCAAAGGGCCACTCTTTCTGGCTTATGCAACTTTTGACTCTAGCTATTACTTTTGCTATAATGAATTCCTTCTTGTTTGCCCTTGTTCAACCTATTCATGAATTCTTTCCTTATCAGAGTCAAGGTCCCTCTTCTGGGTTGAGGTTTCAAATAGCGCACAGGGAGAGATATCTCCAGACAGGACTGCCCAACAGCACAAGGACCTTAGTGCTTGATTTTTCAAGCTCAAATCCTGGCTCTATTATTTACCAGTTGTATGACCATGCGAAGTCACTGAAATGTTCTGTGCCTCAGTTTCTTTTTCTGTAAGATGGGAATGATGATAAAAATAATACCACTTCAAAAGGTTGTTGTGAGGTTGTTGTGAGAATGTCATACCTTTTTTTATGTAGAGCATGTGCAACACCACCTGAGTTTTTTAATTATTCTTCACTGGTTTTAAAAGAAATATGATATGCTATGTTTTGGAAATGTTGAGTTTATTAATAATCTAGTGAGAAGCATGTGGAAGTTAAAAATGTTATATGAAGCTCAAATTATGAGGACGGCTTAATACACAGATTTGGGGGTCAATTTCATAGGGATAACTGAAACTCTGGGAGTAAATGGAATAAGCATAGAAAAAGATAGAAAAACAAGGACAAAGAGGGACAAGGGTGAAATTGTGAGAATATCTAACTTTAGGAAGTAGGGGACCAAAGAGTAGGGGCCAGCTGAAGATATAGGAAACGATCATTAAGACTGTTAAAAGAACTAATAGGATGGTGAAGGCTCAGAAAAACAAAAGTTTGACAAGAAATGGTTGGTCAAGAGTGTGAATGGCTGTGGAGAGTCTGGACATTTTCGCTTAATATTATGGAGTTTTTACTGTTTCTATCCACATGGAAGAATCTCCTCTAGAGACGTGATTTAATCTATTTAAAACTGGGTTCTCTTTTCAATAAATTCCATTGTCAAGATAGTTTTATCTCTCTTGAGGGTTAGAGCAACAAGCAGAAAGAAGTCTTTTAGGTAGATGTGACCATGACCTATATCTACTTAGAAGAAAGAAAAAGAAATAAAGCCATCCTTGTATTACCTGCATTATTAAAAAAAAAAGTTATGATATACTTAAAAGAGCTCTCCAATTTCATAAAGACATTTCATTACTCCTCTTGGTCCTGGGGAATAGATTGCCACTAGAATGCACTTAGAGAGCTATCAGAATAGATGACAGATGCAAACATAAATGTTAAAGGAAATGGTTGAATTAAAACCTTTGCCAAAAGCTTTCAATGAAAAGGTCAGTTACTTCAGGTCTAGCTTTTTGAATGTCTCCTTCTGTAGTTGGGCATGAGAATGAGAGTGGGTAAATTAAGGCACGATACTTAGTGTAGGAAATTCTTACTATAAACAAGTTCATTAAAATTTCAGGGGCCTTTAACACCTCAGTAACAGCCTGCCCCAAGGTTGACATTTATTGTTTTGAACTGCCAACATCTTGCTTTTATGGGACACATTTATATGCTAAATTGACTATTATGTTAAGCTTTAAGTTTACATTTAGCAGCATCAAAAAATAAGATTTGACTATAAGTGTTTGTATTTTATTAGTGCTATGCCAGACTTCCTAATAGCTCAAAATTCCTAAAGGCTGAAATTCATTGCATCTTCTTCAGAAGGTGCTTGCCCAAAATTATTTGTTATAAATACTACATTTGCATAGACTTAAATTTTTCAGACTTGGGTCATCAGGAAAAGTGGAAAAAATTACTTCATTTGATTTTACCCTTAAGCAAATCATAAGTGAAACATTTAAGTGATTATATTGAGAAAATAAAAGTATAATCTAACTAATGACTACTCTTGTCTTAATTATTTCAGAGTAAATCAGTAGGAAACTCCAGGGAAATGGATGTTGAGTGATGATAAGATATTATAAGCATTTCCACATATAGCATAGAGTCGCCAGACATTTGTATGGTGCATCAGAGAGTTCATTTGACTCTATTGACCAGGATATAATATTACAAAAAATTTAACACCCAGATATAAACCCATGCATATATGGACAACTAATATATGATAAAGTTGACATGAATATACAATGGGGATAGGGCAGCCTCTTCAACAACTGGTGTTGGGAAACTGGACAACTACATGGAAGAGAATAAAACTGGATTATTGTCTAACTCTGTATACAAAAGTCAATTCAAAATGGGTCAAAGACCTGAATGTAAGTCATGAAACCATAAAACTCTTAGAAGAAAACATAAGCAAAAATCTCTTGAATATAAGCATGAGCAGCTTTTTCCTGGACACATCTCCTTGGGCAAGGGAAACAAAATAAAAAATGAACAACTGGGACTACATCAAACTAAAAAGATTCTGTGCAGTGAAGGACACCATCAGAACAAAAAGACATCCTACAGTATGGGAGAATATATTCATTTTGTCATAGCTATTTGATTTAGGTGGAATTAACACTTCACCTAGTCTTAGCAATAGACACTGATTTTTTTTTCAGTCATTTCTTTAGCTAATGTTGTTTGTTCAGTGTGGGCACATGATTAAGAAAGTCTAATCAGAGAGAAGCCCTAGAATTTGTGCTCAATATTTGGAGGAGAGACACTCCTCTCCATCCCCCTTGACAAGAATAAGAAAGCATATAGATCTGGGAGCTGTTGTCAGCTACCAGCTACATTGAGAGTAAAATAAGCCAGTAAAAGAGAAGGGAAGAGCCAAGATAATTATAGAAAAACTTGTGACACACTAATGAAGCAGAGTAAAAGTTTTATTTGAATACGCTCCAAGGGAGGAGCAGGCTAGAGTCAAGGTAGGTAAAGACAGGTTTATTTGGATAAAGCAGAGAAGAAGGAAAAACAGAGGGAGGAAAGGGAAGCTCTTTAAACTGCTGCTCAGCCTAAAAGCATAAACCCTTGTCAATTCCTGAAGCCAGTGTCACCTGGTGTCCAATGTCCACTTGGATCTACATGGCATGGGAACTAAGTCCCTACCACCCTAGGATTTGGGGGAGCTGAAGAGCACTGGATGCAGTGAGACTGTGTTCTGAGAACTTCCCAAAGACAAAGAAAAGAGATTTTCTGGCAGGCTGCTAAGGATCATGACTGTATAGCTGCAGTTCCATCTGGGTCACCCAGGTGACAGGAACTTGCAAGCACAAATCAGAGCTCTCAGCAGCCCCTCCTTGCTCATCTGAAGTAGGACAGAGAGAGTGACACACTTGAAGAAAGTTGAGTGTGGGCGACCTCAGAGAGAAGGCTGAGCTTAAGGGTTTGGGGTCTGAGGTGTTATAGGGCTTTTTTGGATAAGGGTCAGTATAAGGCATGATGTGTACAGGTGATTCATAATTCCTTTGAAGTTTTTTTAAAGAATAGGGTTATTTATGTGACTATGTTGATTTGGGGCTTTGGCATTCTTTGTCCACATAGGTTTATTTACCCTTCTGAGGTCTGTCTCCTGCCCTGGTTGCAAAGTTACTCAATTAGGGGCTGGAGGAAGAGAAAAGAGACAGCATAAAGGTTAAGTTTAATAATAAGATGGGCCTTTTAGCAGGCTAAAGTAAATCTTACAATGGCATGATCTAATTGATGCAATGAACACATGGGCTGTGCTTAGATACTTCTCTTTATCTGGGGAATATTTGGACATTCCAAGTTGCTCCTAGCCTTTGGAGCTTCAGCTGATTAATTCATTAACTCTGAATCTTTTCTGGTTCTCTAGTTTTATCTGGCTAACTTTTTAAGTCCCTTTTAGTAAGACAAACTGGCCTATTCTCCCTCCACCCACTGATATCTATTTTTCTGCCTAACAGTTACAAAACCTATTTGTTGAATAATACATTCAGAGAATTGCCAAGTGAGTCACCCTAAAGAAATGCTGTACCAGAAACAGGCAATGGTAGACACCAGATAATATAATTACAGATATTCAAATATGTAATATTTAAGAATCCTTGCTCTCTTACCTGTATTCCAGTAATATTTGGTCCTATTTCTATTCTAGTACCTAACCCATTTTAATTATTTTTCCTCACAGGCAAAGTCCCTCTTATTTTTCTTTACCTTTCTAAGCATAATGTATTGCATATAGTAGACCTATAGAAGTGTTTTTGAATAATTAAATGAATAAAATTACTCCAAGAGAGTAATGTGAACATTCAGAGTGAGAGCTCCCTAAGTGCTAGATTGGATCTCTAGCTGGGACTCTGTTTCTTATTGTCAGTTAGCACAGTGCTTACAAAAGAACTGGTTTAAACAACTAATTTTGAGAAGGTTTTCTGAACAAATCTTTAATCTCTCACTAAAAGGTTCAGGGAATTAAACATCTAATGACTGTATTACATTTTTAAAAGATAATTTTCTGTTTCATTTTAAAATAGATTTATATGAATCACAGAAATAAAATTACATAGAATTTGAGAAACAAAAACAGGTAACATAATAAATCACCTACACACAGCCACTGATATTTTAGAAAACAGAATGCACTTGTAATTTTATATGCTGATTTGTTTCCCTTCACTTTGTGCAGCAAGCACCATTCCATTTTGCAATTTTATCTATACAACTGCATTTTCAATGGTTAAAAATAGTCTACATGGTAAATATACAAAACATTTATTTAGTGATTCCAATGTTGTTATTAAAGACAAATTGCTTTCCATTTTACATTATCATAAGTCATACTGTGATGAACACATACTGTGATGCACACTGTCTTTTCTATATTTTAGATTATTGGTTAAGGTCAATAATGCCAAGGTGGTATTAGGTCATAACTTTTGAACAATTTAAAGTCCTCAATTTATATTTTTATAAAATGTTTCTAATAATTTATGATTCGATGTGTGAATGCACCTGCTTTGTCACATTCCAGTAATGCAAATGATCATTTTTAAATGTATGCTAATGTAGTTTGAAAAATGGAGATGCTGCATTATCATTTTAATTCCCATTTTTTCTTCTGTAATGTTAAACATTTTTTTCCATATATTTTCTCTTTACTTTAGAGAGAAATTAATGTAATCTTTAGTTTTTGTAGCAGACTTTGTTGATGGCCTGGGAATCCCTTTTACCAACTGCTCCCTGTGCTAACAGTTCTTACTTAAAACCTTAACTGGAAGATTGCCTTGAAAGTTTGGTGCCAACTCCAACAGAGGTGCCTGGGTTATGCCCTCCACCCAGGCTAGCCCTTAGTTGATGGCACAGGCCAACAAAAGCTTCACTCCTTTCCCTCGAGGCAGTGAAGCGGGTAACTCTGAAGTAAAATTTGCATTCCAGGTCTCCCCATGAGAGAAGATTGAAACTAGACTTCATTTAAAAGAACATCTTTGCATGGCCCCTTTTCCTTCCCTGTTCTGCCTCCCTCTCACTTACCTTACAGGTAGCCCATGTGTACATGCCTTTAAAAAAGAATCTATTTCAGGCTCTGATATTAGAAAGCCCAACCTAAGAAAAATATACTTTGCATATTTATATAGTGTAACCTTAATATATGTTTTTCATTTTGTTTTGTTTTTACTGTCCATTCCATAGTTTGGTCAATACGGAGTTGTGTTTTCATACAGTATTTCCTTAGGAAAACAGATCAATATGATTCTTTTTACATATTGAGAATTAAAAATAGTCAATATCTTTTACTTTAGCAATTAATTGCTTTAAATTCCATTTGCCCAGGAACTTGATTAACTCAGTCTAAAGGGGCTTTGCATGATTTCAAACTCCAGTTGGAAAGAGAACAACAAAGCCTAACAAATGCAGTAGGTGGGGAAAATTGTACTTTTAATCAACTACCAGAAACTTTCTTCACTAATATAAAATATGTGTATATCATAATGCAAAACTCTTTGATATTGAAGATAAAAAATTTAAAGACATACATTTTAAAAAGTGATCACATTGATTAATTTTGATCTGATTTGAAACTAAAATCTTGACATTTTAAATCTTACATCATAATATATAGTAGGGATTCAAATTTAAATTATTTATCTGGGGACAATATTTGGTTTCATTCTCCTTTTGCAACAAAAACCATGGCTCATAAACATAGGTACAACCACAGATGAAAATCTTTGCACTATAGCATTTGTATTTAAGGAAACACAATATCATCATTTATAATTTCACATTGTAGTTCAGTAACTTCTATTTGCATATTTATATGCACACTGTCAATATCAATTGATTTGGGTGAACTGAATAATGTTAGATTATTTTCAAAAATTTTTAATCAATGAAACTTTTTAGAATTTAGTATTTGAATTAACTTTGAAAAGCTTAGAAAATCAATTTCATATCTGGAAACTGATTTCAGTGGAGGAAAATGGTCTGAAATATTCCTTGCCAATTAACTTTCTAAAGATGTGATTCCTCTAGAAATGTGTGAATCATGACATGTTTGTGTAATTACTTATGAAAACCATTGGATAAGGTCTTCCATAGTATTTTATGTTTTAATATATGTTTATATGTATTGACATATATTTTTGATTTATTATTTATATTGGTTCTTGCTCATAATCAGGGTTGACAAAGGTTTATCTATTTTGCCTTTCTAAAGCACCAGCATATAGCTGTGTTAATAAAATATTTTTGTTTGTTTTGTTAATTAATTCCTTGCATTAGTGTCTTTCTTCCAGTTTCCTTGCATTTATGCAATTGTCCTATTTCTAACTTCTTGAGTTAGGCAGTTGAATAAATTATTTTCAATTTTTCTTCCTTTTCATAATATAAAAAAATTAAAACTATATGTCCTCCTTTAAGCTGTAGTAGCTGCATTCCACCAGGAATTACACATTTTTGACATTATTTCTACCTATTTTCTAATTTGAATTGTGATTTCTTTTATGACCTATAAGATACATAAAATCTGTTTTCTTACTTTCAGATGTATATGGGAGTTTTTAAAAATGATTTTGTAATTGCTTTATAAGTTAATTCCATTATAGTTGGAGAATAAAGTAAGTTTGCATAATAGCAATTCTCAATTTTGTGATCTTGTTCAAGGTCAATTATTTTAGTAATGTATATTTGTTTGAAAGCATTGTGTTTTCTCTAATTATTGTTATTGAGATCTTAAGACATGCCAATATATACTATTCATTCTTCCCTTAAAAGACAAAGAGAAGTAGATGGCAGCATGAGAGGTGAGACAGAGGCCTCCTCCCAAAACCACATATAATATGAAAATATAGTTAATACAACTAATCTTGAAAGAGCAACAGGAAAGAAGGTTGCGCCAGACTACATACACCTGGAGAAAAGAACAGAATTCACAGAACAGGGTAACGTACCAAAGCGATGATACGGTGGGACTCAAGCCCTTCTAATACTCTCATTATAGGGGTCCCAGAAGAAGAAGAGAGAGAAAAAGGGTAGAAAGTGTCTCTAAGGAGGTAATTGCTGAAAACTTCCCCAATCTAGGGAAGGAGATAGTCTCTTAGGCCATGGAGGTGCACAGATCTCCCAACACAAGGGACTTAAGGAAGTCAACACCAAGATATATAATAATTAAAACAGCAAAGATCAAGGATAAGGACAGACTATTAAAAGCATTCAGAGAGAGATAAAAGGGAAACCCATCAGGCTATCATCAGACTTCTCAACAGAAACCTTACAGGCCAGAAGGGAGTGGAATGATATATTTAATGCAATGCAACAGAAGGGTCTCAAACCAACAATACTCTACCAGGTAAGATTATCATTTAAATTTGAAGGAGGGATTAAACAAGTTCCAAGTAAGCAAAAGCTGAGAGAATTTACCTCCCACAAACCATCTCTACATTGTTTTTTGGAGGGATTGATATAGATGGAAGTGTTCCTAAGGCTAAATAGCTGCACCAAAGAAAATAAAACCACAGTAAAGAAAGTAGAACAATGAACTACTAACCAAACACAAAATCAAATCAACTACCCCCAAAGTCAGTCAAGGGATAGACAAAGAGTACAGAATATGAAACCTAATATATAAAGAATGGAGGGATAAGAGGAGGGAAAAAAGGAACCTTTAGATTGCAATTGTAATAGCATAGTAAGTGAGTTAAATTAAACAGATAGTAAGGAAGTTACCCTTGAACCTTTCTTAACCATGAATTTAAAGCCTGCAATGGCAATAAGTACATACCTATCGATAATCACCCTAAATGTAAATGGTTTGAATGCTGCAATCAAAAAACAGAGAGTCATTGAATGGATCAAAAAACATGACCCATCTATATACTGCCTACTGGATTCACTTCAAACACAAACACATACACAGACTAAAAGTGAAGGGATGGAAAAAGATATTGCATGCAACTAGTAGGGAGATAAAAGCAAGAGTTGCAGTACTTGTATCAGACAAAATAGAATTCAAAACAAAGAAAGTAACAAGAGACAAAGACAGACATTACATAATGAAAAATGGGTCAGGCAAATGAGAGGAAATAACCATTATAAATACTTATGCACCCAACAGAGGAGCACCTGCATATGTGAAACAAATACTAACAGAATTAAAGGGGGAAATAGAATGCAATGCATTCATTTTAGGACACTTCAACACAGCACTCACTCCAAAGGACAGATCAACCAAACATAAAATAAGTAAGGAAACAGAGGCACTGAACAAAGCATTACAAGAGATGGACCTGACATCCACAGAACATTCCAACCAAAAGCAGCAGGATAAACATTATTCTCAAGTGCAAATGGAATATTTTCAAGAATACATCATATACAAGGCCACAAAAAATGCCTCAGTGAATTAAAAAGGATGGAAATTGTACAAACCAGCTTCTCAGATCACAAAGGTATGAAACTAGAAATAAATTATGAAAAGAAAATGAAAAAGCCAACAAATACATGGAGGCTTAACAACATGCTCCTAAATAATCAATGGATCAGTGACCAAACAAAAACAGAGATCAAGCAAAATATGGAGACAAATGACAACAATAATTCAACACCAAAATATCTGAGGGACACAGCGAAGGCTGTGCTAAGAGGGAAGCATATTGCAAAACACGCCTATCTCAGGAAAGAAGAACAATCCCATATGAACAGTCTAAACTCACAATTAAGGAAACTTGAAAAAGAAGAACAAATGAGGCCCAAAGTCAGTAGAAGGTGGGACATAATAAAGATTAGAGCAGAAAAAAATAAAATCAAGAGGAATAAAACAATAGAAAGAATCAATGAAAGTAAGAGCTGGTTCCTTGAGAAAACAAAAAAAAACAGATTAACTCCTAGCCAGACTTATCAAAAAAGAAGAGAGCATACACACATAAACAGAATCAGAAATGAGAAAGGAAAAATCACTACTGACACCACAGAGATACAAAGAAATATTAGAGAATACTATGAAAAAAATACTATGCTAACAAACTGGATAACCAGAAGAAATGGACATCTTTCTAGAAAAATACAACCTTCCAAGGCTAACCCAGAAAGAGACAGAAAACCTGAACAGATCAATTACCAGCAATGAAATTGAACTGATAATCCAAAAACTACCTAAGAACAAAACACCTGGACCAGATGGCATCACCGCTGAATTTTATCAAACTTTTAGTGAAGAGCTAATACCCATTCTCCTTAAAGTTTTCCAAAAATTAGAAGAGAAGGGAATACTTCCAAACTCATTCTATCATGCCAGCATTACCTTAATACCAAAACCAGGAAAAGACACCACAAAAAAAGAAAATTACAGACCAATATCCCTGATAAATATAGATGCAAAAATACTCAACAAAATATTAGCAAACCAAATTCAAAAATACATCAAAAAGATCATCCATCATGACCAAATAGGATTTATTCCAGAGATGCAAGGATGGTACAATATTAGAAAATCCATCAACATCATCCACCACGTCAATAAAAAGAAGGACAAAAACCACACAATCATCTCCACAGATGCTGGAAAAACATTTGACAAAATTCAATATCCATTCATGATAAGAACTCTCAACAAAATGGGTTTAGAGGGCAATTACCTCAACATAATAAAGGCCATATATGACAAACCCACAGCCAACATCATACTTAACAGTGAGAAGCTGAAAGCTTTTCCTTTAAGACTGGGAACAAGAAAAGGATTCCCACTCTCCCCATTTTTATTCAACATAGTTCTGGAGATCCTAGTCACAGCAATCAAACACAAAGAAATAAAAGGCATCCAGATTGGGATGCAAGAATTTAAACTGTCACTGTTTGAAGATGACATGATATTGTGCATAAAAACCCTAAAGAATCCACTCCAAGACTACTAGATCTAATATCTGAATTCAGCAAAGGTGCAGGACACAAAATTAATACACAGAAATCTGTTACATTCCTATACACTAACGATGAACTAGCAGAAAGAGAAAAAATCAGGAAAAGAATTCCATTCATGATTGCATCAAAAAGAATAAAATACCTAGGAATAAATCTAACCAAGGAAGTGAAAGACCTATGTCCTGTATACTATAGAACACCCATGAGAGAAATTAAAGAAGAAACCAATAAATGGAAACACATCCTGGGCTCATGTATAGGAAGAAATAATATTGTCAAAATGGCTATCCTGCCTAAAGCAATCTACAGATTCAATGCAATCCCTATAAAAATATCTACAGCATTCTTCAAGGAACTAGACTAAACAGTTCTAAAATTCAGATAGAACCACAAAAGTCCCTGAATAGCCAAAGCAATCCTGAGAAGGAAGAGTAAAGCTGGGGGAATTGTGCTCTCCAACTTCAAACTCTACTACAAAGCCACAGTAATCAAGAGAATTTGGTACTGGCACAAGAACATAACCATAGACCAATGGAACAGGCTAGAGAGCCCAGATATAAACCCAAGCATATATGGCCAATTAATATACAATAAAGGGGCCATGGACATACACTGGGGAAATGACAGCCTCAACAGCTGGTGTTGCCAAAACTGGACAGCTACATGCAAGAGAATGAAACTGGATTATTGTCTAACCGCACACACAAAGTAAACTCAGAATGAATCAAAGACCTGAATGTAAGTTATAAGACCATAAAACTCTTAGAAGAAAACATAGGCATAATCTCTTGAATATAAACATGAGCAACTTTTTCCTGAACACATCTCCTCAGGCAAGGGAAACCAAAGCAAAAATGACCAAATGGGACCACATCAAGCTAAAATGCTTCTGCACAGCAAAGGATACCATCAGCAGAACAAAAAGGCATCCTACAGTTTGGGAGAATATATTTGTAAATGACATATCCAACAAAGGGTTAACATCCAAAATATATAAAGAACTCATATGCCTCAACACCCAAAAAGCAAATAACCTGATTAAAAAATGGATGGATATGAACAGATACTTCTCCAAAGAAGAAATTCAGATGGCCAACAGGCATTTGAAAAGATGCTCCTCATTGCTAATTATCAGAGAAATGCAAATTAAGATCCCAATGAGATATCACCTCACACCAGTTAGGATGGCCAACATTGAAAAGACTAGGAACAACAAATGCTGACAAGTATGCAGAGAAAGGGGAACCCTCCTACACTGCTTGTCAGAATGTAAACTAGTTCAACCATTGTGGAAAGCAATATGGAGGTTCTTCAAAAAACTAAAAATAGAAATACCATTTGACCTGGGATCTCCACTCCGAGGAATTTACCCCAAAAAATAAGTTCTCAGATTCAAAAAGACATGTGCACCCCTATGTATATTGCAGCACTATTTACAATAGCTAAGATATGGAAGCAACCTAAGTTTCCCTCAGTAGATAGTTGGATAAGGAAGAGGTGGTACATATACACAGTTGAATACTATTCAGCCATAAGAAAGAAACAAATCCTACCATTTGCAATCATTTGCAACAACATAGGTGGAGCTGAGAGTGTTATGCTCAGTGAAATAAGTCAGGCAGAGAAAGACAAGTGCCAAATGATTTCCCTCATTTGTGAAGTATAACAACGTAGCAAAACTGAAGGAACAAAACAGCAGCAGACTCAGAGACTCTGAGAAGGGACTAGTGGTTACCAAAGGGGAAGGGTAGGGGGGTAGGGAGAAGGGGATTGAGGAGTATTATGATTAGTACACATGGTGTGGGGGGATCATGGGGAAGACAGTGTAGCTCAGAGAAGACAAGTAGTGACTCTGGCATCTTAGTACACTGATGGACAGTGACTGCATTGGGGTATGGGGGGACTCGATAATATGGATGATTGTAGTAACCAAATTGTTTTTCATGTGAAACCTTCATGAGAGTGTATATCAATGAAACCTTAATTTATAAAAAAGGCAAAAAGAAACCAGGTGGTGATTAAAATATACATTTTGTTATTGGTAAAGATGATGTGGAGAATATGACTAATTACTGAGGCAAAGTAACCTTCCTAATACTGAACCTCAGAATGAAATTTAATCCATTCTGTATCAAGCAATAATATAAGATTGTAGTCCTAACTTGTGTTAACAGAGGAGCAGAAAATGTTTCCCCTCTGAGAGCAGGCTGGACCCCTGAAGGGAAATAAAATAAAGATCCAGTCTATGTTTACCCAGTTGTTTATGCAGTGAATAATCAGATGTCAATTGATCTCACTTTGGGAATAGAGAGTAAAGGGGTAAAGAGAGTCCGTGACTATTTAATAAAGGCCTTTTACATTGACAGAACCATCATTAGTGGGTTCAAAGATCCTTATATATCAATTAAATCAAGCATGATAATAATGTTTAAATCTCTTAAATTCACTTATTTTTCATCTACATGATCTATCAATTTTTAAAGAAATACATTAAAATCTTTATACTTGTGGATTTGTCAATTTCTCTTTGTAATTTTGTAGTTTGCTTCATTTTTATCAGTCTTTTTATCAGCTGCATATAAGATTAAAATTGAACTCTCTGGTGAATCATTCCTCACATCATTTTTCTAATACAATATTCTGTCTCAATTCAATTTAATACAATATTAATATAACTCATCATCTTCCTTTCACTTAATTTTTATTCAGTATCTCTTCTCCATTTCTTCCTTCCAAATATTCTGTGTCCTTTTGAAGAATATAGTTTAATTCTTGTAATACAATCTTATCATCCCTTATAACAGGTACATTTTGAGTTGTATTTCCTATTCCACTCAAAAGTTATTTATACTCACATATTTATAAATTCTCATCAGGAAGGGTCCTTTTGTTTTTATTATAAATTTCTGATTTTGTTAAATTGTGATCAAAGGCTATTATTTTTACTGCTTTTCCTTTGTGGAAATTATGGGGAATTTTTTTCTGACTTATATTAAAATGTTATAGTATAATTTTTATTATATTGGAGAAGCTCAAAAAAGGATTTGGTTTAATAATAATAATAAATATATTGTTTCAAATATACTAATAAAAGATAAACTTTTTCAGTGAATATAAGTGCCAGTTATTAAATATATATACACATATTTAAATTCTAACTGTACCATTAACTCAATATAAGGCCATGGTAAAGCTGCTTAAACTCTTTATGCTTTAGTTTTGAATGTTGTAAGATGAGAATAGCAATTAACTCAGAGTTTTGTGATGGTCAAAATAATACGTATAAAGTGCTTACAGCAGTGACTGTCACATAAATGGTCTATAATTTTTGGGTGTTATAAATGAGCATAAAATGGAGAGAGAGGAACTAGGAAGATGTTTCAAGGTTGTGATATATGTTGACTGAAGCATGGAGACAATATTCCTTGTGATAAAATGGTCAAAGACTTTAAAAATAAGGTTTTACAAATATTTAATTCAAAAGTTGTATGCACTGTTGAAATACCACTGTAGCATGCATTTTTCATAGATCTAAATGTAAAAAGCAAAGCTATAAAACTTCTAGATGAGCACATAGGAGAAAAACTGCATGACTTTGGCTTTAGTGATGAGTGTTTATATATAACACCAAAAGCATGATCCATAAGAGAACAATAAGTTGGATTTTATTAAAATTAAAAACTTCTGCCCCTTGAAAGACACTGTTAAGAGAATGAAAGGACAAGCCACATACTCGGAAAAAGTATTTGTAAAACACATATCCGAAAAAGGACTTGTATCCAAAATATACAAAGAATTCTTAAAACTCAACAATAAGAAAACAAATAACCCACTAAAAATGGGGAACTATCTGAACAGCTCACAAAAGAACATACACAGATGGCAAATAAACACATAAAAAAGATGCTCAACATCACTTGCTACTAGGGAAATGCAAATTAAAGGAAGGGAATACCACTACACACCTATTAAAATGACTTAAGTACCAAATACCTGAAAATGCCAATTGTTGGCAAGGATGTGGAGCAACAGATGCTCACTCATTTCTGATTAGAATGCAAAATGGTACAGGTACTTTGAAAGATGGTTTGGCAGTTTTTTACAAAGCTAAACATAGTCATACCATGCAATTCAACTCCTATACTTACCCAACTGATTTGAAAACTTATGTCCATACAAAAACCTGCATGTGAATGTTTATACTGTTTATGCATGATCACCAAAAACTGGAAGCAATCAAGAGGTTCTTCAGTAGATGAATCGATAAACAAACCAGTACATGTATACTAGGTGTAATATTTGAGACACGAGCACAGACTCAGATATGAACAGATAGCTTTAAGGAACTAAGATTGACTTTATGGAGCCAACAAAGCCCCTTGGAAGAATCAGCCTGGTACCTTGCTTACAGGGTTCCCAGCAGCCTTACCAGCTGAGTAAGGAAGGTCACTTCCTGGCAGGTGCAGGAACCTCAGGATATCTTGGGGACCTCAAGAGAAGAGGTATTCACCCAAATCTACAGGTACTGCAAGCAAAACCTAATGGCAAGTCTGGCTTGGCTTTCTGGCCTTGAGAGGCCTTTAAAAGCTCAATCTGAAATTTCTTATAAAAATTCCAGCAAAGCACATCTAAAAGCCTGGGCCATCAATGGCTGTTCTTGCTGCACTTATGTAAATAATCAGGCCAACTGTTTTAAAGCTAAACTTATTTTTTTTAATAAGAATGAGGATAATTTTAGAGAGAAAGAAGAATTGTGTTTCAATAGTGCTGCCTTATCACTATTAGATACTAACACTGTTCATTGTAAAATAGACTAGATCCTGGATTCTAGTTACCTCAAAATATCTGGCTATGACTCTCCAAATGTTTGTTCTCTCCTATCATTTCAATTAGAGTTTTACTATTTCTAGTTCTCATATTCAGCCATTCATTCTTAATCTCTTTGTCAAGTTTGTTTCCTCCAGAACAAAAAATCCAACTCCAGATGTTGCTTAGAAGAGGATTTCAACCCACCCTAATGCTGATAAAGACACAGATCAGTAATGCCACAACTTAGTTGCACCCTCCTTTCATGTGCCCTTGCCTAGGTCTGCCTCTGCTAAAACGACTCCACGACCTCTCCTCTCCCTGACAGACAGCAAGGAACTGCTGGACCCACAGGCAGGGACAACACCCCTACTCAGCAGGAAGCAGTTACAAAAGAGTGACTGACACCCACTTTTCCTTGAGGGGTGAATGAGGTGGGGCAGAGACATGGGACAAGCATCATGAGTAACTTTTCCTGCCTATGATGAAAAGTGCTGAGATATAAACAGTGTGGTAAGAACAGGAGGAACCCCATCTTAAGGCTAAGATTCCATTTTAAAAAGCAGAGAATTGAGAGGTAAGATTCCTAGTATATTCTCTGGCAATCAGGCAATAGCCCAACAGCCTATCTATATTAAGGCAGGGCAGGCAGTCTTAACTGATATGCCCCCATTTCTTTGGCCAAGCACTACAAAAGGACCTCCAGTCTCTCAACCTTGCCCCTAGCTGCCTGCTCCAGCATGACGATGACCTCTTGCTTTGCAGCCCTCAAAAAATGACTCTATATTCCACACTATCTCCCTCCTATATCCGTGGGGAAAAAGGGATACAGTGCCTCAGAACACAAAGCTCAAGTGGTACAGCAAAAAGTCGCTTACCTTGGTCTTGACCTCACCCCTCCCACTCGCTGCATACCCACCCTCCAAAAGCAAGCTGTCAATAATCTCCCTTTCCCCACCATAAAGCAAGACTTCTTTCCTTTCTAAGACTTCTTAGCTATTTTAGACTCTGGACCCAAAATTTCTCACTCATTGCAAAATCCTTTTATGAGGCCTCCCACGGGGACCCCCAAGGAAGGGGGCCAGAGACAGACTTAATTCCTGTTTCTTTCTGTGCCATTAACTAAGCACTCCTCAGGGCACCTGCTTTCATTCTACCTAACCCCAGAAAATCTTTCTTTTCTTAACCAGCAAAAAGGGACAAGCATTAGGGCTACTTGCACAGTCAGCTGGAGACTCGCTCCAGCCTGTTGCCTATTTGTCCAAACAACTCAACCTTGTGATAAAAGGCTGGCCTGTCTGTTTACAGATCCTAGTGTCAGCTGCACTTCTTATCCCTGAAGCCCCCAAAACTCCCCTCCTCCAGCCCCTATAAGTGCACAACTCACACAACCTCTCTGACCTTCTCAGCCACTGAGCTCTAACCCTTCTCTTCTTGACCCAAGTCCAAATCTTATACTCTCAGCTTCTACAACCCTCACCTTCTACCTCTTCTTGCCCCATTGACCTTATTACCCTCTTCCTTCTTTTCCTCCCCTGCTTAAGTAACCTATTCCAAAGATTTTTATAGGATCAAATGGCCACCATCTCCCAGGCAACTACTCAAGAACCTCCCAACAGCCCTCCTACTTCAAAATATCAGAAAACCCCTTCATCTCCCTGTCTCAGCAGGAGGTAGCCAAAAAAAGAACAGTGACCTGTCTTCCTATACCCTTTTAGAGCCAGGAATGATAGAATCCGGACCTGAGTACCACCTTTCAAATAAGCCCATCCGCCATCTCAGAGAGACCTAGGTGTCATCTTACCTAGGCTACAAGCATTCTTCAGAGGACACGTCAGCAAGCCACAAGCCCAAAGACCCCTGACCCCTCCCCTCAAAGAGCCCATCAAAAACCCTGGCCTTAAAAAGCCTTTTGACCTGTTAGAGACCCTCTTTCCTTTGTTCTGCTGGCCAGAACAGAGGGGTCCCTCTCAGGTTCGGCAATAAACCGGCTTGGACTGTAGAGTTTGCATCGCCTCTTTTCTTTCATCTATCCCATATTTTCTTTCATCTATTCCCTCTATCCCTTTCACTAGGTAACACTAGTCACTGATTAAAAGGAACCAGCTAATAATCCACTCTCTGACATGGATGAATTGTAAATGCCTATTGCTCAGTAAAAGAATCCAGTACGAGATGGCTACATACTCCATGGTTCCATGGAGTATATATATACACACACATATATATATATATACCTATATTTCCTAGTTCTGTCTGCTAAGAAGGCTTAGAAGCAATGATAACACAGTTAGTAACGAGCATATCCAATGTCCAGATGGCAATTTCTGGGTCCATTCTCCAATAAAAGGAATCAGGGATTCTTGAAGAAATTGCTATGCATAGGCATGGGCGGGGGCTACTCAAGATGAGGCTGGGCATCTTGTAGCACCAAAAAGTAAGGAAGTGCTGGTAAAAGAGATCTCAAGGAGTATGGCAAAATAAAGGTTATAGTATAACAACCTTCATAGAAAAACTAATTTAAAATACCATGAAACTGTTTGCTTTCTCATTATCAGTTGGCCATTATTCCTTGTAATATGTGCTTTGGTGAAACTATTTACCAGCCACCCTAGCCTATGTGATACTTTCCTGCTACATTGTCTATGTAAGTGATGTGAACCGATTTGACTAAAAATGCGCTTTAATCTTAAAGCAATCAGTGAAATGTCTCTGCTTTGGAAGAATATATGTCTAAATGTTAACAAAAGCTATCACTGGGAGGTGGGATTATGGGTGAGTTTAGTTTTCTTTTTTACATCCTGATGTATTTCCCAGATTTTCCATCAGGTACGTGCATCACATTTGAAATTTTTAGAAAGTGTACCCACCGTTTCTAATGTTAAATGTTCTATGTTAAAAAAAAAACTCTCTAATGTAACTTAAAACTTACTTTCTCACTCAGCAGCAGATAATTCATAAAATGCTATCTGAACAATTAACTAGGTATCTGTTTTGTGTATCCCACCACTATCTGACCTGGAATGGATTTCTGCAATAGCTGAAGCATTTGATGGGGACCTTACATCTACACTGGAAGAAAAAATTATCATTTGGTGAAAAGTTCCAGTGTGCCAGTCAACGTGTTACCCAGGTGTGCATGCAAGTTTACCTCCAATTTCATTTCTAAGCGGAACATTTTTTTTTTGCCAACTAATGTCACTTAATGTCCCAGTGAAGGGGGTATAAATCATCTATTGATCAAGCAATCTATTTTTTTATTTGTTTAGCACCTGCTTTTTAAAATCAGCTTTTAAAAGATGCAATAACATACAATAAACTGTACCTATTTAAAGTACACAGTTTGGTGTTTTGACATATAAACATACCTCTGGAGCTATCACCACAGTTAACATGGTGAACATATCCATCACCTACAAAAGTTTCTTCATGCCCCTGTAGAAACCCCCCTTTCCCCTTCTCATCTACCCCTTACTCCAAGTAGTTATAGGTCTGCTTTCTATCACTATAGATTAGTTTGCATCTTCCAGTTTTACATGGAATCACATAGTATGTATTATTTCTTGTTTAGCTTATTTCAGTCAGCATAATTACTTTGAGATTCATACTTGTGTGTTACTGATCATGGTCAGAAATAATATTTTCCATGACTTGAATCACTTTAAATTTATTGAGACTTGATTTATATTCCTTAATGTAATCTATTTAGGTAAATGTTCCATGCATGTATTCTGTTGTTGTTGGGTGGAAGGTTTGTTAAATGCCAGCTATATCAAATTAGTTGATTATATTGTTGAGGTCTACTATCTCCTTGCTGATTTTCTATGTACTCATTCTATCAGTTATTGAGAGACAGTTATTTAAATCTCTGACAATTATTTGTCTATTTCTCATTTCGTTTTTATCAGTTTTTGCTTCATGTATTTTGACACTGTTACTTGCAGCATAAATATTCAGCTTTGTTATATCTCTTTACAGATATTGACCTTTGTCATTACCTTATGACTGCTTTTATCCTTGGTGATATTCTTTGCACTAAAATAGACCCTTTCTGATGTTTATATAGCTATCTCTGCTTTCTTTTTTATTAATGTTAGCATATTATATTTGTTTCATCAATTTACTTTCAATCTATTTATGTTTTAGTATTTAAAGTTAACTTCTCATAGGCAACATATGGTTGGATATTGCCTTTTTATACAATCTGATCATCTCTGCCTTTCAAAATGGTTTATACCACTTTCATTTAATCTAATCATTGATGTGATTAGGTTTAAGTTGGTCATATTGCTATTTGTTTTCTATTTGCCCTATTTTTTGTTGCCTTTTTCTATTTTTATTCGTTCTTTTGAATTAATTTTGTATTTTTTCATTTTATCTCATTTGTTAGCTAAGAAGCTGAAATTCTTCATTCACTTTTTTATTTTAGTGGTTGCTTTGTGATTTATAGCATACACTTAAATTTATCATAATCTACCTTCAAATGATATTATACTACTTCCTGTTTAGTATAAGAACAATAGTATACTTCCATTCTTCCCCTTCCACACTTCATGGTATGTTTGTCATTCGTTCATTGTCATGTCATTCATATATACAGTATACTCCCACTTTACATTGCTATTATTTTTGTATTATCAGATAATTATCTTTTGAAGAGATGTAAATAATAAAAGAAAACATATGAGCTCATTAATTTTCTTTACAGTTTTTAAAAAAATATTATTTTTTTGGTCTCTGTTACATATTAGAACATTTCTACTGGTATGTCTCCAAGTTCACTAATCCTTTTTCTGCAATATCTACTCTTCTATCAACCCCATCCAGTGCATTTTTTATCTCAGATTTAGTAGTTTGCATTTTCTAGAAGATCAGTTTTGGTCTTTTTATATCTTCCATATCGCCACTAAACTTTTTGAACATATGGAATGCAGTTATAAAAACTGTCTTAATGTCGTTTTCTGATAAACTAATATTTGGTGATAGAAATGTGGACAGTGGGGAGTGAGAATTGACTGTGATGGGGCATAGGGGAAATTTTGTAAACCAGTATTCATAGTGCTATTATTCACAATAGCCACATTTGGGTAGAAACAACCTAAATGTCTGTCTTCAATGAATGGATGAACAGAATTTGTTTATATACATAAATGGAATACTCTACCTTATAAAGGAAGGAAATTCTGATACATACTACAACTTGAATGAACACTGAAAACGTTATGCTAAATGAAACAAATCATCCACAAAAGGACAAATATATGATTCCACTTATATGATGTGCTTAGAAGAGTCAAATTCATAAAGACAGAAAGTAGAATTTTAACTACCAGGGGCTGGCGGAAGAGGGAAAAGAGGAGTTGCATTTTTAATGAGCATGTTGCTTCAGTTTGAGAAGATGAAAAAGATCTCAAAATGGATAGTGGTAATGCATGCACAACAGAACTGTTACACTTAAAATGGTTAAAAGGTAAATTATGTATTATCTATATTTTACCATAATTTAAACAAATTATCAATCATTTGCTATACCCTCTATCACATTGTATTGGTAACTGGAGCCACAGAGACCACAGTCTCTTGAATAAAATGGAAATATATACCTCAATTATTTTTTCATGTATCTTTTCATGATGTTTTCTGGACAAGAAACTGATATTTAAAAAGGGACTAAAACAGTTTAAATCAGTTTTATCATTTCTTATCCTTTTTTTCTATTTACATATGCTGCCCCAATTGCCATCAGATTCAGAGTTGTGAGGTGCTAAATTGCTTTTTCATAGGAGAGATTATTACTCTGCATTATCTGTAGATGTTTCTCTAGGGAAATAGTACTGGAGGAATAACAAAATAAGTTTCAGATCAAGAAACAAAAAATGTAGATACCTTTACTGTACATACGAAGGTATATAGTATTAAAACAATACTTTCTGCAGTGTATTTGGCACTAATCAAACTGATGTAAACATATTGTGAAACTAACATTAAATATTCAATATAGAACACTTATAAGCTGTCACATTAACTCTCTCAATTAAATATTTTAATCAAATATTTTAACAACTTGACAACTTAAAACAAATAATATATTAATTAGGACTAAAAAGTGTTGCCAAATCTAGAAAGGATGGATCTTGGGAAAGGCAATTATTTGCATAATACCTGATTAAATTGATAGGTTTAGGCAGTCCTACAGAATGTGAACAAGTCAATGCCTGAAGCATGAATTAGCCAGTTTGGCCGTCTAGCTACGCTGGTCAAATTAATCACTATAGTCAGTGTGGACAAAGTGAATAACTCCGGCTCCAAGAGGAAAGAACTTCATCTCCAGATGCCACCAAATGTTAATAAATCCACCTGAATCCAGCAGATGAAAAGCAGAAGGACAGAAGAGAATATATTACCAACCTGTTATATCATCCAAGGAAACATAGCCGCTTTTCAGGCCTCACTTAAGAGGAATTTTGAAACAAGGTTCTGCCCTCTGATTTATAACTGCAAGCACGTTCACGATACTGTAGTAACTATGTTTTTCCCATAGTCTTATATTTCATGAGTTAAGTGATGCACTCTTTCACTTAGTAATTATAAATAAATGATGAATTTGATGTGTGAATATACAGCAGTATATTTTTTATTTGGCAATTCTTAGTGCTGCACATTCATAACTTCTACTTGTGATTTCATAAATATGTATAGCTCCACAGGGACTGAGCCAACAGATGACACTGGGCCCTGGTATATTCGTAAACATAAACATATGACATAACTTCTCCACTGAACACTCAACGTGACTTTTTTTATGAGTTGCTGGTTAGAAAGTACTTTGTGATTTATAGTTGAAGATATAAATTATCCCTCAAGCAATACTATATAAATATTATGATATATGAATATGTTACAAGAAGTTTTTCCTTGATGAAATATTTTCCTCAACTTGGTAGTTTTTGAATTTTTAAAAAATTTCTCTGTGCTCAAGTTTCATTCCTAGACTAAGAAATTCTTATCTTTAGGAGAAAACTTTGTCATGCCACAGGCCTGTTTTTTCCTTAATATGTAAGAATAAAACATGTGAGGAGTGCTGAGATTATATAGCAGAAAAAAAATCTACTCATCAGTCTCTTAATTTCGTGTGTGTTTTTTCAGATAGTCTATGCCCATACAATCATATTAGTATATAGCTCCCTCTTTTATTTTACACAAAAAGTTGCAGCATACTGTACAAATTATCCTACACCAAGCTTTAAAATTGAACACAAATTTCTTGGAAGTCTTTCCGTATCAGTAAATATAGGTCTTACTCATTCCTTCCAACAGCAAATTAGAACCCTATTGTATGTGCTAATTATAATGTATTTAACAAATCCAATACCCCCATTTGGCAATGGTTAGGTGACTTTGGTAGGTCATATCAGCAGAAGAGTATATGAAACAAAGATAAGAAGCACTAGATTTAGAACAAATCTTCTGTGTTCAAATTTTTGTTAGGCCACTTCATAATTATGTGAACTTGGGAAGGTCACTATGTAGTATGGGGATGAGAAAGTGCCTGACATTAATGCCTGCCCTCAGGAATCTTTTATAAGAGAAAAGAAAAATATAGATACATGAAATAGAAAATCATATAATACTGGATTGCTAAGCAATAAAATATATTAAAGTTATCCCTACCATGTAGTTAAAATAGTGAAGATGCTATGTGTAGTTAGGAAAGATTATCGCTCTTGGCAGAATTTATTTTCCTTAGGAAAATTTTGAGATACTACTTAAAATGGCCCTCCAGCATGAAGAGCTTTAAATAGACATAGAAGAAGGGAAAGACACTTTCTCTGGGTGGGATAATGAATTATTTACTATATGTCATATGATGATATTTGAGGAATTTACATTATTAAATGCAGTCTCTCTTTTTTTTTTAAATTGTCACTTTAAATTTTATTTGCAAGAAGAATATGTTTCCAAACAGTGTTTTTCTCAGAAACAAGTAGACTAAAACCAAAACTCTCTCTCTCTCTCTATTAACCACAGCAAATTTTTCTTACTTGGGACAGCAATCAAGCAACAATTCTAAAGTTCAACTGGAAAATGTTTACAAATTTTCTTTATTGTTATACAATTCACACTATCCTAAACACAAATGTCATCATAATGAAAATTCCTGAATTACAAAAATATTCAGTCTAAGTAAACAGAATACATGTAAATTGGTTTAAATGAAACATCTGTGATGGATTAATTCTAAAGTAGTTACCTATAGTCAAGTCTTGATGATACTAGAAAGTACATTATCAGTACTACAAGCTTTTTTCAAAAATTACAACCTTTACCTTTCTTTCTTGCAAATTGTAGTTGTCTATATAACCTAAGCATGTGCAGATTTGTATACCTTTTATAGTTATTTTGGCAATGGTCCTTGTTTCTTAGCATGAACTGTGTTGTCATTATCCACTTTATAAGAAGTAAATATGAAGTGTAGTTTTTCCAGTAGTATGAACCATAGGAAATTGGTTATATGCTGTACTCATATGTTTTTACCTGAAAAACAGGTATTCAACTAAATTTGGGAAATTTTGGGTTAAAGAAAGTTTAATTTTCTTTCCATTGTCACAATTATGTTTATAGTTCTTCAAAGGTACTTCTTATCAAGTTTATATTTTGACAGTTCAGGAGAACACATAGCCACATTTTCATTTCTCAAGAATAACATAAATATTAAGTAACCTGTTACCTGATCATGGGGGTTAATATTCATTTTGAGTGATTATACTTAGCAACCCAAGTTATTTCTTATTCTCAAGCATATACACTCTGAATCTGTGGCTAAACTTTTGCTAACAAGGTGATTCATTTTTGTAAGTATAGACATATGTTCTTATGGGGTTTTCCAGGTGAGCAGCTTTACTAGGACTATCTATCCCTTCCATGTTGTATAGTAACAGGGCCACAGGATAATGTTCACCCATGATCCTCTAGACAGAAATGAATGGTTATTGCTCCTGAATGATTATTTATATGAATTTTAATGTAGTTATCTGTTTTTACACAAGTGATGAAAAAATAATGCACCAAGTAGGCCTCCTGATAGTAAGTAGAATGAAAGGACTCAAATTCTAGAGTATACCCAAGGGATGGGGCTGTAAAATAAACGGAATTAGGAAGACTTAAGAAATTCATGATTTCATGGAGTCATGGGTTGATTCAAGGTCCTCAGGAGCACCAGGTTATTTGGAAGTGATACATAATTGGAACACAGACATAGTACTGCTTAGTATACGTCTTCTCCCAGAATATTAAATTATAAAGTGGTAGAGTTTACCAGTAACTCTCCAGGATTTTACCTTAGTTTATTTTCTCCAAAGCATTTATAACAATCTTGCTTATTTATTTGTTCATTTTTGTTCCTTTTACCTCTAGAATATAACTCCATGAAAATAGTGATATTATTTTTCCTGCTTCCTTCTCATTCATGGTATGTATCACAGATATGGCACATGATAATCATCATAAACATCTATGTTTAAAAATGTCATTAATGTTTTTCTAGTGAACACATGGTGAGCCACTTAATTCTTTCAACTGCTGGTGATGGTTTACATGGAGTCCCTCCGTGGAAATTGCTCTTTGCTGAAGGAGGTTGCCTTATCAAGGTCATGTCCACATCCTAGAGGTAGCCTGCATCCTATCATGAGTCAGTGCAGGAGTAAAAAGATTGCCCTATTGCCTCACAGCAGAACATTTTTGAGGAGCCATGTCAAGCTCAGAGCTCCTCCTGAGATCAGATGGGGCATCTGTTGCCTCTGTATCATAGCTGTGATCCTTCTACTGCCCTGTCCTGCTCTCTTCACTCTGTTCCAAGGTTGTTTCCAAGAGCACTTCCTGATAAACCTCCTGAAGGCAAATCTCTCAGAGTCTGTTACCTAGGGTACCTAACATAAGGCAGCAACTTCAGAAATATTTTTAAAATCGAGCCTCTCCATCTCAACTGCCACTGACCTATTCTTGGCCTTATCCTTCCCATTTGGATGATTTCAGCTGCCTCCAAATTGTTCTTTTTTCATCTGTAACTGCTCTCCAGCTGTTTGAAGATTCTTAGTCCTTAATCTGTAACAGTGCTTCTAAAACTCTATTGCGTCACAGACCCCTCTGTAAATATGATAAAGATCTTGTCTGCTCTCCCTGTCCCATCAAATAAGTGTACTTTGCACCTATATATAAATTGTTGCATATAATTTTCTTGGGCTAGGACCTCCTAAAACTCTTCTATGAAAACTAGTTTAAGAACTTCTGTTCAAAAGGCTTAATAAGAATAATCAAGTAGGCAAAATATGTAATTATTTAAGCACTTGTTACTAAGAAAAAATAGAATAAAATTATTTTATATCTTTTTATTAACTTTTTGTTATTGTTTTCTTTTTTGTTTGTTTGGCCATAGAAGCAACATAGAAAATTATCTAAGAAGAACAGGATGCCATGCTGGAAGAAGGAAGAGAACCTCAAGAGGTAGGAAAAGGCTGTGATGTTTTTTGGCTAAAAGAACCAGGGGGAAGATTGTGCAAGCCACGCTTGGGAAATTAGCTCTTCCCTAGATCAAACGCCTGGAAAATATCTAATTTTATTTCTTAAAAAATATAATTGACATATAGCATTATATTGGTTTCAAATATATGACATAATTATTTGATATATATATATATATATTGTGAAATGATCACCACAATAAGTCTAGTAAACATCCATCTATCACCACACATTGTTATAAAATTTTTTCTTATGATAAGAACTTTCAAAATCTACTCTCTTAGCAATTTTCAAATATAAAATATGCATTATTAACTATGGTTACCGTGATTTGATTTATATCCCAAGGACTTATTCATTTTATAACTGGAAGTTTGTACCTTTTGAGCACCTTCACCCATTTTGGCCACCTCCCCCCCAAAGCCCCTGCCTCTGGCAAACACCAATCGGTTCTATCTGCGAGTTCAGCTTCTTCTTTTTGTTTTTTAGGTTCCACATATAAGTGAGATGATATGTTATTTGTTTTTTTCTGACTTATTTCACTTTGCATAATGCCCTTAAGTTCTATCCATGTTGTCACATAGATTTACTCTTATAAACCCTTTAAGGCTTCTTTAAGAGGCATTTTCCTCTCAGAAGGAGATTGATGGTACAGTAATATTCCTAATCATTTTACACCAGTAAATAATTCTTCCCCTATCAATTATGTGTAATGTAAAATGAAGAGAATTCTGTGAATGCAGATGACTGATAAGGCATTAATCAAATTAGAATCAAGACAGTTGCAAGAAACATAACAGTCCTTACAGGAAGGTGAAGGCAGAACAATTTACCTATTAGTTAATACAATATTTAAAGCACTGAAATATATGCCTGATTAATTCATAGTCACTGTCTCAAAATAAGTGAAAATATTCTAATTATTGTACAATGATATTTGATAGAATCCAGACCTGAGTACCACCTTTCGAATAAGCCCACCCACCATCTCAGAGAGACCTAGGTGTCATCTTACCTAGGCTGCAAGCATTTTCCAGAGGACAGGTCATCAAACCACAAGCCCACCTTTCCCCTGACCCCTCCCCTCAAAGAGCCCATCAAAAACCCTGGCCTTAAAAAGCCTTTTGACCTGTTAGAGACCCTCTTTCCTTTGTTCTGCTGGCCAGAACAGAGGGGTCCCTCAGGTTCAGAAATAAACCTGCTTGGACTGTTGAGTTCACATCCTTTCTTTTCTTTCAGATATCCCCTTTTTTCTTTAATCTATCCCCTCTATCCCTTTCAATACTGAGGCCCAACTTGATTCTTACTATGAAAATGAACTCTTTAGATACCAAATTCATTACAAAATAATTCAAGGAAACCATATGTTTCACCATTCTTGGAAATTTTATAGGTAATGTACATCTTAATAATAACTTTTACATTTATTCAGCACTTATTAGGTATCAGGAAGTTTGCTACATACTTTAAAGCAATTAGCCAATTTAATCTTCAAAACTGCCCTGAAAAGTAGTTTTATACCTTATATTACTGATGAAGAAAGAATTAGTGATTATGCAAGTAGCCTAAGATCATACAGGTAGTAAGTGAAGAACCAAGAATTAAACTCAAGATTCTATCATGTAAAAAGTCCTTCAAAATCATTTATATCTATACACACATTCCCTTGCACCACAATATATATTTTTATGATCCCTATATCAGTTAGCTATTGCTTTATAACAAACTACCTCAGAATTTCATGGCTTAAAATAATCATTTGTTCACAATTCTGAAGGTCACCAATTTAGACTAGGCTCAGCCATGAAAGCTCATCTCTGCTTTATGAGTTCTTGGTGGGATTAATATTAAGTCCAGGGCCACAGATGGTAAGCTAGAATGGCTGATTTTACTGGGCCTTTCTCCTCACATAGTCTCTCATCATTCAACAGGCTAGCCTGGTTTCGGTCAAATAGTGACAACATTCCTAGAGGGAGAAAATGGCAGTTATATAAGGCCTACTGAGGCCTAAGATAAGAATCTACACCACATCAATTTGTTTCATACAATTGGTCAAAGCATGTCACAAAGCAGCCCAGACCCATAGGATTTAGAACTTTTGATGGAAGGAAATGAGATTTGTTTTCATTTGTGATTTACCAAATTCCCATTAGCAGTAATAAGGAAGGCCTATTACTTAATGATTACATGATATTTAATGTAGTAATCAAAATAAAGATTCTTGAAATGTTCAAGATAGAAGGTAAAAGTATTTAAGAAATTATTGGTAAATTAATGGACAGAAATGTACTTATTTTATTCATCAGGAGGAATAAAGCATTTTTCGGTATATACTCCAGAAAAGTACTTTTTGTTTAGAGTCTTACTTTTGAAGCGACTTGGGGAAATACATCTTTATAACCAGTCTCTAATATTCAAGGGGAAAAAAGCCATAGGATTTCAAATTTATCACCTATTTCTGAAAGAGGTATAAACTATTTAAAAAATTATTCATCTTTTGAATGCCCAATTGAATACATTGAAATACTGAGGAACAGAAACAAAAAGATTCAACAATTGTGCAACATACGGAATATAGCCAATGGTTCTGAAACATCTTTCTATGTTGGCAGATAGTAACTGCACTAGTTGGGGTGAGGATTAATAATGCATATAACTGCTGAACCACTATGTTGTATACTTGAGACCTATGCAATATTATATACCAACTATACTTCAATAAAACAATAAATCAAAAACAAAAAGAAAAAGATTCAATGACTGTTGCAGTTATCTATCTTACCAAGAAGTTACAGAAAATTGTACCTTTTTCAAAATACTTTAACTCTATGAAATTAATGTTTCTTTTTATATTTTCCAGCAGGTCAACAAATTGAAGTGGAAAAAAAGAAGTTAAGGAAATATAACTTATAACAGTGTTAAAAGAAATAAAACTATTTTTCTTCACAGAATGTACAAAATGGTTAAAATGTTAATGCAAAAATATTATCAGTTTTGATTTCCCTTTTAGAAATAGTTTTCTACTAAAAGAAATGAAAACATTTGGTACTAAGTGCTTTAACAGTTGGCAAGCCAATATTGCTTTGTTTGTTTTCCAATAATTAAGACTAGACATTCAGATGATTTCTATTAGAATTTCTCTTCCTGGGTTAAAAAGAAGCTTGTTTATAAAGTCAGATACTGAGCTTTCTTTTCAACCTGAGTATTGACTTCCTTCTTTGTCTGACAGAGAGCAATAACATTTATGTCACAGGAAAAATACCAAACATAGGGTAATCAAACTGATAAATTGCTGTACTTATTCATTATTTATGGATTATCAGAGTCTAGTCAAGATACAATTAAAGCCCAAAATAAAAGAAGAGGAAAAATTAAGACTAGATCAGGCAATACACAAAACTTCTTGGGTGATCTAAATGGAGAGATTTAGTTCTGGTATCAGTACTTGCACATTTGTGAAAAATATATAAGCTACCTTCTCACCCTGCCTGATGAACAGGTTTTACTTTCTAGAATGAGTACATCTTAAAACTGATTAATGTTGTTAATTACCAACCAAAATATTCCATACCCACAATGCACATCATTTCAGATGGGAGACACTCTGATAATTTACCTTGCTTTTTGTTACCTAAGATAATACCAAGGACACAGGAAGCTAAATGAACAATTTTGATGCAAACTTTTAATTTGTTCAGGGAGCATAGTTTACCAAAAACATCAGACATTTTTCAGACTTAGCCCAGATAAAAATAACATGCTAAGAGGAATTAATATTCATACTAAGAGAATTAATATTCATAGAACACCAGGCCCTGTACTGGGAAGGTATACATGAATTCATACATACTGAGAATATTCATACATACAGTGAATTACTATTCACTGATAGTAATACAAGAGGTTCTGAGAATTCAGTGTTATTGAGCTAAGATTTAACTTAATTATCTTTCAAAACTTAGGGGTTCTCTGTATAGCAAATTAGATAAGAGGCTAAGGTATCTGGATTCACATGGGGGCCTTATAGATGGAAAACATCATAAAACAGGCTATGACTCCATTCATGCTAACCTAATTCTCAAAAAGGAATTGAGACAAACCTCCACACTGCACTGAATTCTCAAAACTGACTAGCACACCTTTTAATCTTTGTGAATCCCTATACATGTGTCTTTGTGTGCATGTGTTGATCTCTTTTGATGGAACAATGTATTTCATTAATTATGAGTGAAGCATGCACAAGGAAAATGAAGTGATTGGGATAAGAATCAGATAATATTTTTAATTCATTTAATTTAATTAAAGATGTCATATCTTTGTATTGGATTCAATTCATGTATTGAATTCAAGCAGATCTTTAAGGTAAAAAAGAAAGAGAGAAAAAAATACTGCCTAAAGTATCCAGAAAATAGTGTGGCAAAGGTCTTTTAAAAGTTATCATTATCTAAATTCTTCATTCACTACTGTTTACACACATTAGAGTAGATTATTTAAGCATGCAATTCCACTTATAAATTATTACTTATTTTATGGTTTTTCTGAAAGCACATATAATTATAAATGCCAACTTTACATAATCTGCTTCAGTAGTAGTTACACTTTAATATTTTAAATGTCAGCATCCCATCTTTGATGAGCAGCTTAACAATTCTAAAAACAGCATGTATATTTATTTAAAAAAAGAAAAATCAGTATGTAAATTCATGTCAATATTTCATTCTACTGCATATAAGGTGGCAATTGTTAAAAATGGTAAGTTGAAAAACAGCTAGCCAGTATACTTTTCAAACCTATAATGTCCTGGTAAATTTAACTATGATATATTTAAGCTATTGAAGACTCACTTATGCCCAAACATGAAAAGAATATTAATATAACACTGGAAGGTTGAATATGAGCATCAGAATGATGTTCTTTTCCTGTAGACATATCATATGAACAGATGGCCTGCTTTTTTGCAGAAGAGATTTTCTATTGCCACACAGAATACCTATGGTATGACTGAAAATGCTCTGGACTAAGAGTGAGGAGACCTGAGTTTCTGTTCAAGGTTTTCATCATTCTACCTGTGTGCCTAGGGTGTCAGCTTCAGAAACTGAAAAAGTTTGGGAGTTGTCAATAAAAATACATTAGAGGATCATTAAATCATTAAGTGGTCCATAATGAACAGTTTTAAAAAGATGAAATACAGTAAGTAGAAAACATTTAAGTATCTCAGAGATAGCAAGTGTACACACTCTGTAAAAGTTCTGTTTCAGTTATACAGATGGCTTGTGGTTTGCTATAGAGTGTAGGGTCTACCTTTCTCCAAAAACTCTGGTTCAAATGTTGAGACACCAAGAGGATATATGAAAAGCTGTATTACTCACATAATGAGGAAAACAGTATGGAGGTTCCTCAAATTATTAAAAATAGAAATACCTTAAGATGCAGTTATTCCACTTCTGGGTATCTACCCAAAGAACACAAAAACACTAATATGCAAAGATATATACACCCCTATGCTTATATTGCAGCATTATTTACAGTAGCCAGGTTATAGAAGCAATGTGAATGTCCATCGGTAGATGGACAAAGAAGATGTGGTATATAAACACAACTGAATATTACTCAGCCATAAAATACAATGAAATCTTGCCATTTGCAACAACTTGGATGGACCTAGAAGATACTATGCTAAGTGAAATAAGTCAGACAGAGAAGACAAATACCATATTATTTCACTTATAAATGGAATCTAAAAACAAATCATGAACAAACAAACAAAAACTCAGGAACAGACTCATAAATACAGAGAACAAACTGGTAGTTTCCAGAGGAGAGGGTTATAGGAGGGCAGGCAAAGTAAGTGAAGGTGATCAGGAGGTACAAACTTCTGTTATGAAACAAATAAGTTACAAAGGGGAAAGGTACAGCATGGGCAATATAGTAAAAATTTTGTAATAACTTTGTATGGTGACAGATGGTAGCTACGCTTATGGTAAGCATTTTTTAATGTATGTAAGGGTTAAATCACTATGTTGTACACTAATTATTATGTTAATTATATTTTCAAATAAATAATGTTAGCCCAAATGTAGAAGGCAAACCAGGGAGCAGTAGGTAATGGAAACCAAGGGATGAGTGTTTTTTGGATTGGATAAAATATTATACAGACTTCCAGGAAGATGGAGGCGTGATCAGGGCGGCGGAAATCTCCTCCCAAAACGATATTTATTTATGAAAATACAACAAATACAACTATTCCTAAAAGAGACACCAGAAGATACAGGACAGCATACAGCCTGCAGCTACACCTGAGAGGACTCGGTACCCCCGAGGCGGGTAAGATACGGAGCCGTGTCCCAGCGGGACCTGAGCACTCCGCCACCCCAGCACACCAGCAGGAGGAGAGAATTCAGAGCTGGGAGGGAGTGGAAGTACAGGCCCGCGAAATAACCAGCTCTGGGGATCTGCACCAGGAGCGCTGCCACACATCGCGTGGTGTATTGAAGATTGGAGAAACAGAGGGTGCAGGCTCTGAACTGGGGAAAGCACCTGGGTCCTTATAGCTGGCTCACCAGGAGAAAAGAAAAGCGTGCACTTTTTTCAGCGGTCTTAAAGACACAGGGTCCCAGCGGAGGAGCCGGATCTTCCCAGCACACTCAGCCCAGCAGGGTGGGAGTCCTGGGGAATTTTGGAACCCTTGGCTGGTGACTGGGAAAAAGTAGCCACACTGAAACTTCCCACCCACAGAGATCAACAGCCTCCCATTCATTCCCGTCATGGCCACAGCTACAAAAGGCCCTGGGGAGTGGCGCGGCCACGGCTGAAGAATAGTGGAGCAACAACGCCACGTACAGCATCCTCACAGACTCTACTCCCAGCAGGCGTATTTTTTTTTCTCTTTTTTCTATATTTTTGTTTGTTTCTTTGTTTTTTTCTTTTTTTTCTTTTTAAAAGTCACAAAGAACCCAGCTGACATACATGGCACCTACCAGGGACCACTTCTATCACCATGAAAAGACAGAGGAATATGGTACAAACAAAACTCACCCAGACCCAGACAACACCAGAGAGGGAACCTGAAGGGATGGAAATGCATAACTTTCCTGAAAAATAATTCAGAACAAAAGTCAGAACTATACTGATGGATCTACAGAGAAATATGCAAGAGCTGAGGGAGGAAGTGAGGGAACTGAGGAAAGAAAATGCAGAATTGAGACAAGTGATCAACGGGCTTAGCAGCAGACTGGACGAGATGCAAGAGACTGTTAATGGAATAGAAATCAGAGAACAGCAATACAGAGAAGCTGAGGCAGAGAGAGATAAAAGGATCTCTAGGAATGAAAGAATATTAAGAGAACGGTGTGACCAATCCAAACGGAAAAATATTCGCATTATAGGAGTACCAGAGGAAGAAGAGAGAGAAAAAGGGATAGAAAGTGTCTTTGAAGAAATAATTGCTGAAAACTTCCCCATACTGGGGAAGGAAATAGTTTCGCAGTCCACAGAAGCCCACAGATCTCCCAACAGAAGGGACCCAAGGAAGACAACACCAAGACACATAATAATTAAAATGGCAAAGATGAAAGATAAAGACAGAGTATTAAAGGCAGCTAGAGAAAGAAAAAAGATCACCTACAAAGGAAAAGCCATCAAATGATCATCAGACTTCTCAACAGAAACCTTACAGGCCAGAAGAGAATGGCATGATATATTTCACGTAATGAAACAGAAGGGCCTCGAACCAAGAATATTGTATCCAGCACGATTATCATTTAAATATGACAGAGGGATTAAATAATTTCTAGAGAAGCAAAAGTTGAGAGAGTTTGCCTCTCATAAACCACCTCTACAGGATATCTTAAACAGACTGCTCTAGAGGGAAGTAATCCTAAGGCTAAAAAGACATCACCACAGAAAATAAAATCATAGAAAAGAAAGCAGACCAAAGAAATACTAACTAAAGGCAAAGAATAACACACCTAGTATAGAAAGAATGGAGGAGGAAGAATAAGAAGAGGGAGAAATAAAGTAACATCTGACGGTGTTTAAAATAACTTAACAAGAAAGTTAAGTTAGATTCTTAGATAGTAGAGAAGCAACCCTTGAACCTTTGGTAACCACAAATCTAAAGCCAGCAATGGCAATAAGTACATATCTATCAATAATCACCCTAAATGTAAATGGACAGAATGCACCAATCAAAAGACACAGAGTAATAGAATGGATAAAAAAGCAAGACCCATCTATATGCTGCTTACAAGAAACTCACCTCAAACCCAAACAAATAGACAGACTAAAGTGAAGGGATGGAAAAAGATATATCATGCAAACAACAAAGAGAAAAAAGCAGGTGTTGCAATACTTGTATCAGACAAAATAGACTTCAAAACGAAGAAAGTAGCAAGAGATAAAGAAGGACATTATATAATGATAAAGGGGTCAGTCCAACAAGATGATATAACCATTATAAATATATATGCACCCAACACAGGAGCACCGGCATATGTGAAACAAATACTAACAGAATTATAGGAGGAAATAGAAAGAAATACATTCATTTTAGGAGACTTCAACACACCACTCACTCCAAAGGACAGATCAACCAGAGAGAAAATAAGTAAAGACACAGAGGCACGGAATAACACACTAGAACAGATGGACCTAACAGACATCTACAGAACTCTACACCCAAAAGCAACAGGATACACATTCTTCTCAAGTGCACATGGAACATTTTCCAGAATAGACCACATACTAGGCCACAAAAAGAACTTCAGTAAATTCAAAAATATTGAAATTCTACCAACCAACTTCTCAGATCACTAAGGTATAAAACTAGAAATACATTTTAGAAAGAAAACAAAAAGGCACACAAATACATGGAGACCTAACAGCATTCTCCTAATTAATCAATGGGTTAATGACCAAATCAAAACAGAAATCAAAGAATATATGGAGACTAATGTCAACAACAATACAAAGCCACACCTTCTGTGGGACACAGCAAAGGCAGTTCTAAGAGGAAAGTATATTTCAATCCAGGCCTATTTAAAGAAGGAAGAGCATTCCCAAATGAATAGTCTAAAGACACAATTACCGAAATTGGAAAAAGAAGAACAAATGAGGCCCAAAGTCATCAGAAGGAGGGACATAATAAAGATCAGAAAATAAATAAATAAAATTGGGAAGAATAAAACAATAGAAAAAAATCAATGAAACCAAGAACTGATTCTTTGAAAAAGTGAACAAATAGATAAACCCCTAGCCAGACTCATTAAGAGAAAAAGAGAATCCACACACATAAACAGAATCAGAAATGAGAAAGGAAAAATAACGATGGACCCCACAGAAATACAAAGAATTATAAGAGAATATTATGAGAATCTATATGCTAACAAACTAGAAAACCTAGAAGAAATGGGCAACTTCTTAGAAAATACAACCTTCGAAGACTGACCAAACAAGAAACAGAAAAACTAAACAGACCAATCACCAGCAACGAAATTGAATCAGTAATCAAAAAACTACCCAAGAACAAAACCCCCAGACCAGGTGGATTCACCTGTGAATTCTACCAGAAATATAGAGAAGAAATAACACCCATTCTCCTTAAAGTTTTCCAAAAAAATAGAATAGGAGGGAATTCTTCCAAACTCATTCTATGAAGCCAGCATCACTCTAATACCAAAACCGGGCAAAGACCTCACCAAAAAAGAAAATTACAGACCAATATCCCTGATGAACGTAGATGCAAAAATACTCAACAAAATATTAGCAAACTGAATTAAAAAATATATCAGGAGAATCATACACCATGATCAAGTGGGATTCATCCCAGGGATGCAAAGATGGTACAACATTCGAAAATCCATCAACATCTTCCATCACATCAACAAAAAGAAGAACAAAAACCACATGATCATCTCCATAGATGCTGAAAAAGCATTTGACAAAATTCAGCATCCATTCATGATTAAAACTCTCAACAAAATGGGTATAGACGGCAAGTACCTCAACATCATAAAGGCCATTTATGACAAACCCACAGCTAACATCATACTTGAGAGCGAGAAGCTGAAAGCTTTTCATCTAAGATCGGGAAAAAGACAGGGATGCCCACTCTCCCCACTGTTATTCAACATAGTACTGGAGGTCCTAGCCACGGCAATCAGACAAAACAAAGACATAGAAGGTATCCAGATGGTAAGAAGAAGTCAAATTGTCACTATTTGCAGATGACATGACATTGTACATTAGAAACCCTAAAGACTCCACTCCAAAACTACTAGAACTAATATCTGAATTCAGCAAAGTTGCAGGATACAAAATTAACAAACAGAAATCTGTTGCTTTCCTATACACTAACGATGAACTAACATAAAGAGAAATCAGAAAAACAATTCCATTCACAATTGCATCAAAAAGAATAAAATACCTAGGAATAAACCTAACGAAGGAAGCGAAAGACCTGTACTCTGAAAACTACAAGACACTCCTAGGAGAAATTAAAGAGGACACTATCAAATGGAAATGCATCCCATGCTCTTGGCTAGGAAGAATAAATATTGTCAAAATGGCTACACTACATAAAGCAATCTAAAGACTCAACGCAATCCCTATTAAAATATCAACAGTTTTCTTCAAAGAACTTGAACAAATATTTCTAAAATTCATGTGGAACCACAAAAGACCCCGAATAGCCAAAGCAAACTGGAGAAGGAGGAATAAAACAGGGGGAATTATGCTCCCTGACTTCAAGCTCTACTACAAAGCCACAGTACTCAAGACAATTTGGTACTGGCACAGAAACAGACCCACAGACCAGTGGAACAGAATAGAAAATCCAAACATTAACCCAAATATATATGGTCAATTAATGTATGATAAAGCAGCCTTGGATATACAATGGGGAGATGACAGCCTCTTCAGCAGCTGGTGTTGGAAAAACTGGACAGCTACATGTAAGAGAATGAAACTGGACTACTGTCTAAACCCAGACACAAAGGTAAACTCAAGGTGGATCAAAGACCTGAATGTAAGTCATGAAACCATAAAACTCTTAGAAAAAAACATAGGCAAAATCTCTTGGACATAAATATGAGCGACTTCTTCATGCACATACCTCCCTGGGCAAGAGAAACAAAAGCAAAAATGAACAAATGCGAATATATCAAGCTGAAAAGCTTCTGTACAGCAAAGGATACCATCAGTAGAACAAAAAGACATCCTACAGTATGGGAAAATATATTCATAAATGACGTATCTGATTAGGGGTTGACATCCAAAATATATAAAGAACTAATGGACCTCAAGAAACAAAAAGCTAATAATCCAATTAAGAAATGGGCAGAGGATATGAATAGACACTTCTCCAAAGAAGAAATTCAGATGGCCAACAGGCACATGAAAGGATGCTCCACATCGCTAATCATCAGAGAAATGCAGATTAAAACAACGAGATATCACCTTACACCAGTGAGGATGGCCAACATCCAAAACAAATAACAACAAATGTTGGCGAGGATGTGGAGAAAAGGGAACCCTCCTACACTGCTGGTGGGAATGCAAATTAGTTCAACCATTGTGGAAAGCAGTATGGACTTTCTCAAAAAATTCAAAATAGAAATACCATTTTACCCAGGAATCCCACTCCTAGGAATTTACCCTAAGAATGCAGCAGCCCAATTTGAAAAAGACAGATGCACCCCTATGTTTATTGCAGCACTATTTACAATAGCCAAGAAATGGAAGCAACCTAAGTGTCCATCAGTAGATGAATGGATAAAGAAGAGGTGATACATATACACAATGGAATATTATTCAGCCGTAAGAAGAAAACAAATCCTACCATTTTCAACAACATGGATGGAGCTAGAGGGTAATATGCTTAGTGAAATAAGCCAAGAGGAAAAAGACAAATATCAAATGATCTCACTCATATGTGGAGTATAAGGACAAAGAAAAAAACTGAAGGAACAAAACAGCAGCAGACTCACAGAACCCAAGAAAGGACTAACAGCTACCAAAGAGAAAGGGACTGGGGAGGATGGGTGGGAAGGGAGGGATAAAGGGGAAAATGGGGCATTACAATTAGCAGATGTAATGTTGTGGGGGTGTGGGGAGGGCTGTACAACTCAGAGAAGACAGGTAGTGATTCTGTAGCATCTCACTACGCTGATGGACAGTGACTGTAATGGGGTTGGTGGGGGGGACCTGATGAAGGGGATAGTTTAATCACCATAATATTGCACATGTAATTGTAGATTAATGATACCAAAATATATTATAAAATAAATAAATAAATATTATTCAGTTGTTTAAATGATGCTTTTGGAGCATTTAAAATAATTAGTACTTTTTATTCATGTGGAGTATAAAACACAACCTACTAAATTTAAATATTAGTATCATTTCTGGATTTTTGGATTATGGCCCCCCAAAGAGAGTATGGATTCACAAAAACTAACCATATACAATGCCAAAAAAGAAAGCCACACTAATTTCAAATGAATCTACAGAGTGTATACTATGTTCTATGGTTATGTTTCAATTATTTTGCTGTTAAAAAAAAGGACTGCCATTAAAAATTTTAAAGTGTATGCCATTAAAGCGATTTATTTCTGATGATGTCGATCTTAATTAATTGGCTGTAGTAGAGTTTCCCATATTTCTCCACTATAAACTTACTTCTCTCTCTTTCTTTTTCCAGTTAGAGAGCCAAGCTCACACTTTAATAATGTGCTCCGCCTCATTAAGATGGCATTATCTACACACGTTTTTTGGAATTCTTCTGTATAGGAGATAAGTCTTTTCTCCGTCATTTATTAATATATTTGTGTAAGTATGGACACATAGATACGCTACCTTATTTATGTTATTGTTCAAATTGTTCCAGATTTGGCCATTGATTCTTGTGCCTCCTTGACATCCACATCATTGTAGGTTTTTTTTTTTTTTAAACTTATTTAAACTGACAGTTTAATAGGTGAACTGCTTACTGGTTGGCTTCTTGGTGAACTTCATACTGTATTTTGCAACAAAAAGTATATATTACTTTAAGTTTTATAACTCAAGTAGGCACTGACTGTATTACACGTTATCTCAGTGGGAAGAGAGATGGACAGTAAATAAAAACAAATGAACAAAAATACTTCCTATAGTTTATCACAAGACATTAAACTTAAACATAATGCCATAATAAAACCAAACCAAATACATTTTTTAATGACAGGATGAGTAAAGTTGAAGGTGAATTTTTAAAAAAGCAAGAATATGAATTATGAAATAAAAATAGGTTTTTAAATCAAAAGATCATTAAACAGAGTAATTTAAACAAAGAACAGGTAAAATAATGAAGAAAAAATAGGATTGAAACTTTTTGTGAAATTACATATATTTCCATATAAAATGGATATATTATATCCATTTTAACATAATCCACTATAATACCAATCCTCATTTCTATATAGATAGAATATGTATACATATAGAATCTATATATTTGTATATTTCCACATACACTCCACAGGTATTTGGCACTGGGTGACAAGAATGAACCTCACAATTGGTTTTATAGTTGGTGAGAATTTATCTACCAATTGAATCATGTTCTAAATGAAAAATATTTTTTGCTCTCACTCTCTCTCCTTCTCTCTCTGCACACACACACACACACACACACACACATATTCATATCAGGAAATCAAGTGAGATCATAAAAATCTTTGTAGCCATGATTCCTGTGTCTCCCTCAACCTCAAACAGACAAGTACATTCCCCCCAGCAGATTTTTCATTGAAGAAAAACAAAAATACATTACTTAGGTGTGTTTATGTAACAAACTGTAGTATTTAGAACTATAAGCATCTGAAAATTTCCAACAATTCACACGGGTCAATTAACAAAATTCAGTGGAACTGCAATAAAATTCAGTGGATTTCTTGTGGAAATTGACAATTCTAAAGTTCATAGGCAATTTAAAAGGCCAAGACACTTTACTTACTGTATATAATCACTACCCTTATTTCTGAAAGCACGTTTGATTTTCCTGTGGTAGAGCTTTGCATAAATTGAATTTTACAGCATGTGCCAAGTGTATGGCTTTTTCCCCCTCTTTGCATTGTATTAGGAAGATACAAACATGTTGCATGTACTAGTAAAAATTCATTAATTTTTATTTCTACATAGTATTCCATTGTTTTAATATGAAATATATGTATGTATATTTTAGCTTTTGTTGAACATTCCAATATTTTACTCTAGGTAAATAGTACTACTATCAAGATTCTTGTACATATCTTTTGGTAAAACTATGTACACATTTCTGAATGGATAAGGCAGTAGGAGATTAAGTAACTTCAATATTTAATAAGTAGAAGGGCTGGCTGAGGGTAAGGAAACTCTGAAAGGGTGGTGGCGGATGGATATAATGAATATCATGTACTATCTTAAAACTTGTTATAGCAATGGGGACTATAGCCTGTCTCATTAATCCTGCTGTTGCTTGAAGCTTTGCTTTTTTTTTAAGTCATTTAATTTCTTTTGCTATTATTAATATACAGTTACATGAGCAACATTATGGTTTCTAGACTCCCCCTATTATCAAGTCCCCACCACATACCCCATTGCAGTCACTGTCCATCAGCGTAGTAGGATATGTTATAGAATCACTACTTGTCTTCTCTGTGTTATACTGCCTTCCCCGTATACCCCAACCCCACTACATTATGTGTGCTAATTGTAATAGCCATTTTTCCCCCTTATCCCTCCCTTCCCATCCATCTTCCCCAGTCCCTTTCCCTTTGGTAACAGTCCATTCTTGGGTTCTGTGAGTCTGCCACTGTTTTGTTCCTTCAGTTTTTTCTTTGTTCTTATACTCCACAGATGAGTGAAATCATTTTATACTTGTCTTTCTCTGCCTGGCTTATTTCACTGAGCATAATACCCTCTAGCTCCATCCATGTTGTTGCAAATGGTAAGATTTGTTTTCTTACTATGGCTGAGTAATATTCCATTGTGTATAGGTACCACATCTTCTTTATCCATTAATCTACTGATGGACACTTAGGTTGCTTCCATTTCTTGGCTATTGTAAATAGTGCTGCAATAAACATAGGGGTGAATATGTCTTTTTCAAACTGGGCTCTGCATTCTTAGGGTAAATTCCTAGGAGTGGGATTCCTGGGTCAAATGGAATTTCTATTTTGAGATTTTTGAGGAACCTCCATACTGTTTTCCACAATGGTTGTACTAATTTATATTCTATTCCCACCAGCAGTATAGGAGGGTTCCCCTTTCTCCACATTCTCGCCAACATTTGTTGTTGTTTGTCTTTTGGATGGCAGCCATCCTAACTGGTGTGAGGTGATATCTCATTGTGGTTTTAATTTGCATTTCTCTTCATTTTGTTTTTAATTAGATCATGTCTGCTCACCTCCTTGAAGCAGACTCTGTGATTTATCAGACTTACACTTTCCCTCTCAGAAAACAAATGAGAGCATCTTGTTCACACACATACACATACATACTATGGAGGTCTGAAAATTTAACATAGGAGCCAGATACAATGGCAGGGTACAAGTAGACCTGAGTGGCACAAGGGTAGGCTCTACTGGACACATCTTATTTATATTATTAATATGTTTCCTGGATTCTTAGCTGCTTGTTCTGCTTCGTCTGCCACCAGATAAAAGCAGTTCCTCTCAGAGCCTTTGCAGATACATTGTACAACAAGCCATTGGCCTGGAGTTTCTAGCTTTACTTGCACTTTCTGGATTCAGATGAAATGCAACACCACAAGGTATGGGATCTGTTTCCCCAAATGGCTTCTGAAGGGGTTGGATGATGTCACCAGGGAGTTTAGAAAAACTGATAGAGGTGAATTTTTACTAATGTGAGATATAAATTGGGAAAAAGCTGACAGATAAGCTCCTTCTTCCTTCCTTCTTTTGATGGACTTAAAGAAGTATGGTTTCTCTATACAGATTACATGAAGATGACCTTTATGACCAATTGGGTGTGGTTTGAGTTCTACATACTTTTCTGAGCTATATTTTGCTTTTTAATTCTATTTATGGTGGTTTTTCCATACAAATATTTTGTTTGAATTTTTATTTATTCAGTTATCAATCTTTCTTTTCATGATGTGTAGCTTTTTTTCATCATGCATCAAAATACTTGCCATCTAGAACAATTACCTACACAATTCCTCTTTGACCTAGCCATAGCCATCTCAATATTAGCATTCTAAAGATGTAAAAAAGCAAAATGATGTATGCCATGACTACTCATCAATAGTAGTCTGCAAAGAACTGCAAAGAACTCAAATATTCATCTATAGCTGTTTGGTCAAATAAACTCATTCATTCTCATAATGGATTATTATGGCACTACAAAATTGCATAAGAATTATCTCTATATACTGCTGTGCAATCCTAAAATTGTATGGAAGCACAAAAGACCCTGAATAGCCAATGCAATCTTGAGAAAGTCAAACAAAACTGAAGGCATCATGTGCCTTCAAATTATATTAAACTTATAGTAATCAAAACAGCATGTTATTGGCATAAAAAAAACACAGATCAATGGAACAGAATAGAGAGCCCCAAAATAAACCCATGCATGTATGTTAAATTAATTTATGACAAAGAAGACAAAAATATACAATGGGGAAAGGACAGTCTCTTCAAAAAATGTTAGGAAAACTGGACAGCCACAATTGCAAAGCAATGAACCTGGACCACTATCTTACAGTGTATACAAAACCTTACTCAAAGTAGATTAAAGACTTGACTGTAAGACCTGAAACCATAAAAACTCTTAGAAGAAAACAGACAGTAAGTTCTTGACATTGGTCATGGTGAGGATTTTTTGGATGTGACACCAAAAGCAAAGGCATAAAAAGCAAAAATAAACAAGTGGGACTACGTCAAACGAAAAGCTTCAGCACAGCAAAGGATACCGTTAACAAAACAAAAAGGTAACCTACTGAATGGGAGAAAATATTTGCAAATTATGTATCTGATATGGGTTTAATGTCCAAAATATGTTAAGAACTCATACAACTCAATAGCAGAAAAACAATCCAATTAAAAATGAGCAGAAGATCTGAATAGACATTTTTCCAAAGGAGACATACACATGGCCAACAGTCAAATGAGAAGATGCTCAACATCACCAATCATCAGGGAAATGGAAATCAAAACCATAATGAGATATTACCTCACAACAGTCAGAATGACTATTAGCAAAAGATAAGCAATAGAAAGTGTTGTCAAGAAGGAAAGGAGCCCTTGTGCAATGTTGGTGGGAATATAAATTGGTGCAGCCACTATGGAAAACAGATGGAGGTTCATAAAAACTTAAAAATAGAATTACCATATGATACAGTAATTCTACATCTGATAATTTATCTGGGGGAAACAAAGGCACTAACTCAAATATATATATGTACCCCCATGTTCCTTGTGGTATTATTTGCTGTAGCCAAGACATAGAAACAACCTAAGTGCCCACCAATGGATGAATACATAAAGTTTGGTATATATATGCAAGGGGATATTATTCAGTCAAAAAAATGGAATGAAATCTTGCCATTTGTTTCAACATGGATGGGCCTTAAGGGCATTATGCTAAGTTACTTAAGTCAGACAGAGAAAAACAAATACCATATGATCTCACTTATATGTGGAATCTTAAAAATCAAAAACAAGCTTATAGATACAGAGAACAGATTGGTAGTTACTAGAAGCAGGGGGTGTTGGAGTGGGCACAATGTGTGGAGGGAGTCAAAAGGTGCAAACTTCCAGTTATAAAATAAATATGTCAAGAGGATATAACGTACAGCATGGTGACTCTAGTTAATAATACTGATTCCATATTTGAAAGTTGCTAAAAGAGTATATTTAAAAGTTCTCAAACCTCCTATGAAATAATATGTTATGGTTATTAAGAACATGGTTGAAAAGCTGATGAGGACTTCATATTGGATGGATCAGACCAACAATATCTCAATCCATAGATCAGTCTAAACATCCCAAAAGACAACAAGGCATTTTTTTCATCCTGATGAAGTGTACACTATCTATAACCTCTTCTTGCCCAAAATTCAAACCTGAATCTGATTAAGGCTCTAGAACTAACCACCTGTGTACAGGAAATACAAAGGATAGAAGCACCAGTTACATAACATCATGGGAATGCAATCAGTAAAATATAGAATGAGGGGAAGTGCTTTAGGGCAAATTATCTAATTGCTTCAACAGATAAATTCCAAGAGGAAAAACAAGGAGGGAGAAACTAGAGACAGGTGACCCAGTGACATTATTTGGATTCTGATTTGAACAAACAGTAAAAAGAAAACAATTAGACAATGAAGGAATTTTTATAAGGATGTATTTAATTTTTTAGGTGTAATAAAATTTCAAAGGTTATATTTCTAATGAGGCATTATCTTTTATATATACCCACTGAAATATTTAGGGAAGACTTTATATGCTCTCTGAATTTGCTTCCAAATAATCCCTTCTGTATGTGGTAGGAGGCATGATAAGAATTGGATGTTGGTGGGTATAGCTGAAACAAGATTGGCCATGGGTTGGCTGAGAACTGTTGAAGCTGGGATATAGGGGCCAAGTGGTTCACTATACTATTCTCTCTACTTTTGTGAATTTTTAAATTTTCCATCATACAACATTTTGAAAAGAAAAGCAATTTCCAATATAAAGTACTTTTAATTCTTCCATTTTTGCAAATTAAAAAAATTTCATTTATTTACATTTGAATTTTGATCCATCTGGAGTTTATTTTGGTGTAAGAATTGAGGTAGCAATGCAACTTAACTTTTCTCCAGTTGGCAATGGCAACCCAGTTGTCTCAGCATCACTTATTTTATGATCCATATTTTCCTCATTAATTTCAATTACTACATTATTACTGAGCTTACATGTATTTTGAGGAATGATTCAAACTTCTATTTCTGGCTGTGACAGAGTACCTAATTCTGAAACATATGAAATAACTGTTTTTTAGATGTTGGACAACAGATGGCAAAGGACAGTGATCCCTGAAAGAAGGGGAATAAAAAGGTGAACTCCATGATCTTTCCACCTTTTGGCTTTTCAGCTCCTTCTAGGTGGCAGCACAGGAATGGGAAGACACAGAAGAGCATTATCATCTGACACATCTGAAGAGACAAAGATTGGAACTCTGGGCTACTGAAATGACTAGAATTTCCATGGCAAGGTATCCAAGAGAGAACTAACTATACACAGAAAGATCTAGAATAGGAGACCTCATCAGTCTTTGACTTTTTTTTTTTTTTACTTTAGCCAAATACTAAGTTATGCATTTTCAGGTGAACACTGAGAGTCCTCCAGGCTGAGCAAGAACACCAACTGTGGAAAGAACAACTATTTGAGAAAATGTAACTACCAGGGCAGCTGTGAGGTGAGCAATTACCAGAGCTCCCAAAGGGCTGGAAAATGTGTGATTGCTGAACATTAAGAATGGAGAGACATTTTTGAACACCCTGGGAATTAAATAGTGAACTCAAGAGGCCACACTTTATGAATAGATCTAATCTAGTTTTGGAGTACAGGCTACTATAGCCTCACAATAACAAAACTTGAAAAGTACATCTCAAGAGGGCAGAGGTGATCTGAAAATAAGTTAGCTTTCTGCCAAAAAAAAATTTCTTTCAAGTCATTATATTGTACACTTATTTATTTATTTTAATTCCCTGCACTTGTTTCACCCACCCACCCCCAACCCTTCCCCTATAGTAACCAGCAGTCACTTCTCCTTGTCTATGAGTCTTTGGTGTTTTGTTCATTTTGTTTTATTTTGTTTTTAGATTCTACCTGTAAGTGAAATCATTTTATTTGTCTTTCTCCACCTGGCTTATTTCACTTAGCATAATACCCTCTAAGTTCATCCATGTTGTCTCAAATGGCAGGATTTTTTTCTTTTTTAAGGCTGAATAATATTCCATTGTGTATATGTACCACCTCTTCTTTATTCAGTCTTCTACTGATGGACGCTTTGTTTGCTTGGCTATTGTGAAAATGTGGCAATAAACATGAGTGAATATGTCTTTCTGAATCAGAGATTTTGTTTTTTTGGGCATATTCTCAGAAGTATAAATATTGGTTGCATGACATTCTATTTTTAGTTTTCTGAGGAACCTCCAATACTGCTTTCCATAGAGGGTGCACCAACTTGTATTTCCACCAACAGTGCAGGAGGGTTCCCTTTCCACTACACCTTCTTTTGAAAAGTTGTCATTCTAACTGATGTGAGGTGATATCTCATTATGGTTTTTATTTGCATTTCCCTGATGATTACTGATGTGGAGCATCTTTTCATGTGCCTGTTGGTGATCTGTATGTCTTGTTTGAAAAATGTCTATTCAGATCTTCTGCTCATTTTTTAATGTGTTGTTTTTTCTTTTGTTTTGTGTTTTTTGGAGTTGCCCCAATTCTTTATATATTTTGGATGTTAACCCCTTATTAGATAAATCATTATAAATATAATTCTCCCATGCCATAGATTGTCTTTTTGTTTTGTTAATGGTTTCCTTTGCTGCACAGAAGCTTTTTAGTTTGATGTAGTACCACTTGTTCATTTTTGCTTTTGTTTCTCTTGCCTGGGAGATATATCCAGAAAAAATTTACTCATTCTTATGCCTATGTTTTCATCTAAGAGCTTTAAGGTTTCGTATCTTATAGTTAGGTCTTTAATCCATTTCAAGTTCACTTTTGTGTATTGTGTAAGACAGTGGCCCATGTTCATTCTCTTGCCAGTAGTTGTGCAGGTATCACAACACCATTTATTGAAGACACTGTCTTTTCACCATGGTATATTCTTGCCTCCTTTGTCATATATTAATTGACCATATATGTGTGGGTTTATTTCTGGACTTTCTGTTCCATTGATTTATGTGTTTGTTCTTTCTGCCCAAACAAACTTAACATCTAGTAATGGAGGTAATAAAATCCAGACAATCAACTATGTAACAGCCAGAAAGTTCAACATACAAAAATAGTTTGAGAGAGATGGGCTCAAGATGGCAGCATAAGTAGGGTGGTGGAAATCGCCTCCCAAAACCATATATATTTTTGAAAATACAACTATTCCTAAAAGAGAGACCAGAATATACAATACAACAGTCAGGCTACAGCTACATCTGCGAGAACTCAGCATCTCATGAAAAGGGTAAGATACAAAGCCATGACCTGGAGGGACCCGAGCATTCCCCCTACCCCAGCTCACTGGCAGAAGGAAAAGAATCAGAGTGGAGAGAGAGTGGAAGCACAGGACTACTAATAACCAGCCCTAGTAATCTGCACCAGGAGCACAGACACACATTGCGTGGTGTACTGGATATTACAGAAAAGTAAAAGTAAAATCTGAGGTGGAGACTGCAAACAGGTCCCCAGAGCTGGCTCCCCTCCAACAAAATGAAAGCAGGCACTTTTTAAAAGTTTGAAAGGGACAAGGGTTCAACAGCTGGACAAAATCATCCAAGCATACTCAGCCTAGCAGGCTGGGAATCCTGAGGAACTTCAGGCTCCCTAACACCCTGGGGAGTGATGCAGACCCAAAGACCCTCACAGCGATAAGCACCCTGCCATTCATTCCCCCTGGCTGGTGCTGCAAGCAAATTGGCTGACCCACCACAGCTACGGAGCAGCTGGAGAACAGCCCTGCCCACAGCAACCACACAGAGTCTCCTTCCAGTGTGCAGTTAACCATGACAGAAAAAGGAAGCCAGAGCAAAGTCTGGAAGGCACGAAGGGGTGCTGTTCTCACAGGAGAACACACCCTGTGTGTCTACCACTCCCCACAGTGTGCCAAGTTTTCTCAAAGGCCGCCCCACCCACTGCAGCTCAGGGGACTATCACGGAGACTGCTCCCAGAGTGTGGGTAGATGGCACAGGCAATGGAAGCCAGAGCAAGGTCCAGAAAGCACTAAGGAATGCTGTTCTCACAACAGAACACACCCTGTGCATTTGCCACCCCCTGCAGTGTGCTAGGCTTTCCCAAAGGCCACCCCGCCCATGGCACCTCAGGGGAATATCCCAGAGACTGCTCCCGGTGTGTGGGTAGACAGCAGAGACAGCAGAGAAAGGCAAGGCAACCAACAAGCAGGAAGGGACTTTGTTCTCCCAGCTGACACATGCGTCACCTGCCTGTGACCACTTCTATTGCCATGAAAAGGCAGAAGAATCTGGTCTGGTCAAAAGTCAGACTACCCCAGACAGAGGGCCTGGTGAGATAGATATAATCAATTTTCCTGAAAAAGAATTCAAAATAAAAGTCATAACCATGACGATGGACCTGCAGAGAAACATGCAAGAGCTAAGGGATGAAGTCCGGAGGGAGATAACAGAAATGAAACAATCAATAGAAGGTCTGAAGAGCAGACTGAATGAGGTGGAAGAGACTGTCAAAGGAATAGAAATCAGAGAACGAGAATACAGAGAAGCTGAGGCAGAGAGAGATAAAAGGATCTCTAGGATTGAAAGAAAATTAAGAGAATTGTGTGACCAATCCAAACAGAACAATATTTGCATTATAGGGTTACCAGAAGAAGAAGAGAGAGAAAAAGGGATAGAAAGTGTCTAAAGAAATAATCGTTGAAAACTTCCCCAAGCTGGGGAAGGAGATAGTCTCTCAGACCATGGAAGCCCACAGATCTCCCAACACATGGAACCCAAGGAGGACAACACCAACACATATAATTAAAATGGCAAAGATCAAAGACAAGGACAGAGTATTAAAGGCAGCCAGAGAGAGGAAAAAGATCACCTACAAAGGAAAACCCATCAGGCTATCATTAGACTTCTCAACAGAAACCGTACAGGCCAGAAAAGAATGGCATGATATATTTAATGCAATGAAACAGAAGGGCCTTGAAGCAAGAATACTGCATCCAGTAAAATTATCATTTAAATTTGAAGAAGGAATTAAACAATTTCCAGATAAGCAAAAGCTGAGGAAATTTACCTCCCACAAACCACCTCTACAGGATATTTTAAAGGTACTGCTCTATATAGAAGCACTCCTAAGGCTAAATAGATGTCAGCAGAGAAAATAAATTTACAGCAAAGAAAGCAGACCAACCAAATACTAAAGGCAAAAAATAAAATCAATTATCAACTAAAGCAGTCAAAGAAAACACAAAAGAGTACAGAATAAAACACCTAACATATAAAGAATGGAGGAGGAAGAATAAGAAGGGAGAGAAATTAAGAATCATCAGACTGTGTATATAATAGCTTAATAAGAGAGTTAAGTTAGATGGGTAGATAGTAAAGAAGCTACCCTTGAACCTTTCATAACCACAAATCCAAAGCCTGCAATGGCAATAAGTACATATCTTTCGATAATCACCCAAATGTAAATGGAGTGAATGTACCAATCAAAAGACACAGAGTGATAGAATGGATAAAAAGCAAGACCCATCGATATGCTGCTTACAAGAGACTCACCTCAAACCCAAAGATATACACAGACTAAAAGTGAAGGGATGGAAAAGATATTTCATGAAAACAACAGGGAGAAAAGAGCAGGTGTTGCAGTACTTGTATCAGACAAAATAGACTTCAAAACAAAGAAAGTAACAAGAGATAAAGAAGGACATTACATAATGATAAAAGGGGGCAGTCCAATAAGAGGATATAACCATTATAAATATATATGCACCCAACAAAAGAGCACTGACATATCTGATACAAATACTAACAGAATTAAAGGAGGAAATAGAAAGCAATGCATTCATTTTAGGAGACTTCAACACACCACTCACTCCAAAGGACAGATCAACCACACAGAAAATAAGTAAGGACACAGAGGCACTGAACAACACACTAGAACAGATGGACCTAGCAGACATCTACAGAACTGTACACTGAAAAGCAGCAGGATACACATTCTTCTCAAGTGCACATGGAACATTTTCCAGAATAGACCACATACTAGGCCACAAAAAGAGCCTCAGTAAATTTAAAAAGATTGAAATTCTACCAACCAACTTACCATATCACAAAAGTATAAAACTAGAAATAAATTGTACAAAGAAAAAAAAAGTCTCACAAACACCTGGAGGCTTAACAACATGCTCCTAAATAATCAATGGATTAATGACCAAATTAAAACAGAAATTAAGCAATATATGGAGACAAATGACAACAACAGCACAAAGCCTCAACTTCTGTGGGACACAGTTAAGGCAGTTCTAAGGGGAAAGTATATCGCAATCCAGGCCTATTTAAAGAAGGAAGAGCAATCCCAAATGAATAGTCTAAGGACACAATTAATGAAACCGGAAAAAGAACAAATGAAACCCAAAGTCAGCAAAAGAAGGGACATAATAAAGAGTGGAGAAGAAATAAATAAAATTGAAAAGAATAAAACAATAGAAAAAAAATCAATGAATCCAACAGCTGGTTCTTTGAGAAAATAAACAAAATAGATAAACCTCTAGCCAGACTTATTAAGAGAAAAAGAGAATCTACACACATAAACAGAATCAGAAATGAGGAAGGAAAAATAACGATGGACCCCACAGAAATACAAAGAATTATTAGAAGTTACTATGAAAATCTACACGCTAACAACCTGGAAAACCTAGAAGAAATGGACAACTTCTTAGAAAAATACAACCTTCCAAGACTAACCAAGGAAGAAACAGAAAATCTAAACAGACCGATTACCAGCAACAAAATTGAATTGGTAATCAAAAAAATACTCAAGAGCAAAACTCCTGGTCCAGATGGATTCACCGCTGAATTTTATCAGACATATAGAGAAGACATAATACCTATTTTCCTTAAGGTTTTCCAAAAAATAGAAGAAGAGGGAATACTTCCAAACTCCTTCTAAGAAGCCAGCATCACTCTAATACCAAAACCAGGCAAAGACACCACAAAAAAAGAAAATTACAGACCAATATCCCTTATGAACATAGATGCAAAAATACTCAACAAAATATTAGCATACCGAATTCAAAAATACATCAAGAGTATCATACACCATGATCAAGTGGGATTCATCTCAGGGATGCAAGGATGGTACAACATTCAAAAATCCATCAACATCAGCCACCACATCAACAAAAAGAAGGACAAAAACCACATGATCATCTCCATAGATGCTGAAAAAGCGTTTGACAAAATTCAGCATCCATTCATGATTAAAACTCTCAACAAAATGGGTATAGAGGGCAAGTACCTCAACATCATAAAGGCCATATATGACAAACCCACAGCTAACTCAAAATAGGAATACCATTTGGCCCAGGAATTCCAGTCCTAGGAATTTACCCTAAGAATGCAGCAGCACAGTTTGAAAAAGACATATGTACCCCTATGTTTATTTCAGCACTATTTACAATAGCCAAGAAATGGAAGCAACCTAAGTGTCCATCAGTAGATGCATGGATAAAGAAAAAGTGGTACATATACACAATGGAATATTATTCAGCCATAATAAGAAAACAAATCCTATCATTTACAACAACATGAATGGAGCAAGAGGGTATTTTGCTCAGTAAAATAAGCCAGGCAGAAAAAGGCAAGTATCAAATTATTTCACTTATATGTGGAGAATAAGAACAAAGAAAAAAACTGAAGGAACAAAACAGCAGCAGACTCACAGAACCCAAGAATGGACTAACAGTTACCAAAGGGAAGGGGACAGGGGAATATGGGTCAGAAGGGAGCCACAAGGGGGCAAAAGGGGCATTATGATTAGCAGACATAATGTACGGGGGAGCCCGAGGAGGGCTGTACAACACAGAGAAGACAAGTAGTTACTGTATAGCATCTTACTATGGGGATGGACAGTGACTGTAATGGGGTAAGTGGTGGGGACTTGATGATGCGGGGAGTCTAGTAACCATAATGTTGCTCATATAATTGTAGATTAATGAAACCAAAATAAGAAAAAAATACTTTTATAAGCAAAGAGGCAGAAAAATAGGTGACCTATACCAAGAAAAAAATTGATCAAAAGAAAACAACTCAGAGATGACAGAGATGGTAGAATTAGCAGATGACAACTTTAAAATAGCTATTATGAATTTGTTCAAGGGTTCAAGGGAAAACTTAAACATGAGAATATAAATAGGGAATCTCAATAGAGAAATTAAAAGTATAAAAATACCAAATGAATCTTCTAGGGCTGAAATGTTCAATATCTGACTGAAAAAATAACCAGATGAACCTAACAACAGATTATATGTACTGGAGGTAACACGAATACGAGGCAACAGAAATTATCCAACGTAATACATAACAAAAACAATGTGGAAATTTCCCAAGTATTTGAATATTAAACCACAGACTACTAAATAGCCCATAGTTCAAATAAGACATTAAAGATAAATTGAGGACTAATTCAGGAAAGGAAATGAACAACCCATCAACACCTTATCCTAAAACCTCACAATCCCTTCTCCATCCCTCTAGCCAAATTTGAGTGTTTATATACAGTATCTTCCAGTTACATCTATTAATGGCATTCATTAAGCAAATGAAATTTCAAAAAGAACTCAGTCTATGTGCCAGATGTCTTACTCCTTATAATAGTGGTAAAGCAGTTTTCTTGACTGAAATTTAAGTATACATAAGGAACAGACTGATACTGGGTTTCTTGTCCATGGAGTCAAAGAATGAACTTTGCAAACAGAATAGGAAAGCAAGGGAGAGGCTTTTATTTAAAGATGAGGTGAGAGGACAGAGCTCCTGGCTCAGGCCAGGAGGGGACAAGAGAGCCCAGGGTGGTGCATTGTCTAAGGGCTTTATGCGCAGTTGAGGATTTTTAGGAATGGGGGTAAAGGGCTACAGGTGCAGACTTGTTGAGTGGTCCCAGAATACTTATTTTTGATGAGTAGCAGAAGAAATTTGCTGCTCTAATTCTTTCTCTGGATAGCAGCTTTCCTATGGGAGCATATCAATCAAGACTGCTTCCCCTGACCCCAAGGTGGGCTGGGTTGTTGCCGCCTGTTTGCTAATAGAGTATGTTAAGAATCTTACTTCTTAACTTCTTGGGCTGTTTATAGTTGGGCTTGCTTACCAAATTAATCTTTTGCCCAGGTTTCAGGTTACTTGATTAGGATTAGCGAAGGAAAAACAGCATATAGGTAAAGTTAAAAATAAGCTGGGCCTTTTAGCAGGCTAAGGTAAATTTTACAGTGTCATGATCTAATTGACACAATGAAGTCATGGATTATATTGAAATGCTTTTCTTTATCTGGGGAACACTTAAACATTCCAGGCCAAGTTGCTCCTGGCCTTTTGAGCTTTAACTGATTTCACTGAAGAGTGCCTATATTACTAGTCTGGTATCTTTACTCTGGAGAATTAGTGTGACTCTAATTTTGCATAATGCTTACATGGAGTTTTGATAGGGACTTCTTTGCACATTGTTACATTGTCTGACTGTAATTATCTTGCTTTGCTTTTTTTCCGGAGGCCCTCACCCTACCTTGCCTAAACCCATGGTCCCTGTCTCAATACCATGATTTTCAAAAGCATAGGAAAAAGTCAGCTACTTATTCCCTCTTGTCACTATTTACACAGATGATGTCTAGGAAACATCAAAGTTCCTATAGTGAGATTTAGTCTATAAAGAGGTACCTTTTTCCATCACATAAGTATCCAGCATGGTTGTCCTATACACTTTCTTCCAATTCCTATTTTTCCTGAACTCCTTGCAGTATAGTGTTAATAAGACCAAAGTTGCAATTCGGAATTCTCAAGGTCCAATTGGTCTTCACAGGGAAGTCTGTGCTCACGAAAATAGCCCATATTCCTAAACCAAGCCAAATATCTTGTATTGATCCCAAGGGCAATTTTGAGAGCATGCAAGAAAGGCTTAAAACACACCCAACATCTCTTTAAAAGCAAACATTCAAGTTTATTTTTACTTGTTTTATATTTGGGTAAAGCACCTTTCTTGTGTCTGTGCTTTCAATTTCTTAGAATTATATCTTAGAGATTCATTTGTATGGGCCACTTGCACAGGAAAGATTAAGTGGAAAAGCTCAACTCAGCAGCAACAGCTTGTGGGAGGGAAATATGTAGACAATATTAATTTTTCAGTTTGCATAATTGCAGTACTTGTTTACATACATTTGCTTATATGATCTTTTCAGCAACCTCATGAAGAAGCTATTGTTAGCCATTTTCTTCACAGCTGAGCAAACAGTGGCTTGGAAATGCTAAAGAACTTCCTTTAATGATATTGGTAGCTAGTGCCAGATCTGGTCTTTAGTCAAAGTCTGCTACCATCAAGTTTGTTGTTTTCTTCTTCTTCATTTCACATAGTTTATTTCTTGTCTCTCTAAAATTCCAGGAAAATGTGGGTTATAAAAATGAAATTTTATCTATGCTGAGTTCAACATTAAACAATGTATTTTCCAGTTATTTGAAGCTTATCTTCAAGTTCCAAAATTTTCTTTTATCTAACCTCTCTACTTATCCACATCCAACTTATTCTTTAAGACTCTCTGAAATTCCACCTCCATTAAACACCTTTCCATAGCAACTTAAGTTCACATGGGGCTCTTTTTATTCAGTCCTTGATTATATGCAATTATTATTTGTCAATTGGCATTTAATCATAAATTAACCTGCCATGCCTTGTAAGTTTTCATGTACTTGCTTTAGACCACAATATAACCATAAGCTCTTTGAGAACAGCAGGGACACACCAAGGTAGGTTGGGGGAATAGTCCATCTCTGGTGCAGACAGTAAGGGAGTGCATCATTTTTGGTTGAAATTGTTAAAAGTCATTACAATTAAGTCAATAAATTATTTTTAATGATGAAAAAAGATGCATCTCTCTGTGCATATAATGTAATACCAATTTTGCCTGTTTTCTGAGGCTGTAACTCCAGAGAGAAGAAATCCTGGGGCAAAATACATATAAAACCAAAAGCAGTCAAAGGGAGAAATAAAGTTTAAAACCATTAATTGCTTACAAACTGTGTTCCGGAAGCCATATCTTTCCTGCTTTGGCAGAAGCAAGCAAGAGCTCCTCCCAACCTCTCAGGTTCAGATGAGCCCTTGGTTGCCCATTGATATGGAGATGAAATACTTCTCTCCACCCCTAGGAACTCCTGTTAATATGGAAATACACTAAAGCCAGGTGACACATGCTGGAAATCCTTCAATTTTACCCACAGGCCACCCCTCCGGAAATCTTGCCTTACAATCTACTCATTTCCCCTCTTCCACAATGGTCCATGCGTGAGAAAACTGGAGCATTGTAACAAGACTAATAACATACAATAGCAACAACAATAAAATGATGATAATCCTCAAATCGGAGGATTCAACTAGGTTCAAAGTCCTATTGAGATTAAGTCCAAAGTTCATCCATTCCAGCAGGCAGTAGCTGAAGAGGAAGAGAGTTCAGAGCAATTATCACATGGCAGCTGCAGCCAGGGTACGCATCCAAGCCAGAAGGACTGAGGGAGAAAATAACCTTAAGGGCAATAAGATACATGTTTTAATGACACCAACATAGGCAAATCTTGTCCATCAGGTAGGATACATGCAAGAGAGTGGTCCTGTGATAGGACTGTGAGGAATGGGATCTCATCTTGGTCTACCAGAATCTCACCCCCCTCCCTGTGAGAATTACAGATGAACCCCTCCTCATCAGGGCCCTGGGGTCCATACTATAGATGATATTTTTCATACCCATTTCCTGCAGTACCTGTTGGAGCTCTGCATACCTTTTCCAGCTACTGGGAAAATATGGTAAATCACCCTGATCAGGCCAAACTACCCTGATGGCAGCTGTCAGCCATTCCAGGAGGGTCTGATTCCCTGAGGCGTGACGGGCATTTTGCAACCGCTGCTGGAGGGAAGGGTGAGTCATCAGGGAAACCATTCTACTCATCTCAGTACCCAACACAACAATGTTCTCCACCCCCATATCCCAGAGACGTAAAAGCCATGTAGGCAGAGATTCCATGCCTTCTGCCTATACTGGCTGCTCATGTTCACCAGCTCATCCTGGGTATGGGGCGGAGCATGGAGTGCTGCACAACCTGGGGAGGGGGTGGCTCCCCCCAACCACCGAGGAACCCATGGTTGTTGCATTTTTACTTTCTTAATTACAGCCAGGTGGGCCTTTAAAACTGGAGAGGCTAGTGCCTTAGGTGGTGGCCTCAGCAGTACATCAGCACATTGCCCCGCCTCCTCCTTCTCCCCCCCACCTCCTCCTCCATCTCTGGAGCTGAAGACACCAGTCTTTCCTCCCCCTGTCCCATGGCCTCTTGCTGCCTCCCCCATCATGGCTGCTAAGGAATCTTCCAGGAGCATGACCTGTATTTTCAGTAACTGTCTGTCCCTTAATGGTATCCCACAGGTTATCGCCCAGCTCCTCCATGTGATGCTGAAGTATGTCTCTCTCCTGCCTAAGTCCTTTTCTCTTCTCACTAATATTTTCCACTATCTTGATGGAAAAAGACCCTACGATGCCAGCAGCTACACAGCTACTCAGGGCTTCTAAGCAGCCTTCTATCTCACAGAGGGCTGATCCTGCAGCTTCTGTTGTCTCCACCCTTCCCCAGTTCTGGGGAAGGCCCCACCCATCAAAACAGGTGCTTTACCATAGACCAATTCCCCACTAGGGGCTCCCAAGATGGAAGCGCCCCAGATGGGGGGACAAGAACAGGTGAAGCTGCACCCTCTGCCACTGCATCAACTGGAGCCTCCCCACCACCCACAGGGGTTGTTCTGGGCATCTCCCCACCATCTCTAGGGACAGCCCTCCCTAAAGTCGCACCCATGTAGACGGATTTTGGGTTCAGAAGTCCTGTCGACTATTGCCAGAGGTAACTCCGGGGAGAGGAAATCCCGGAACAAAATACCTCTAAAACGAAATCAATCAAAGGGACAAATAAAGCTTAAAACCTGTTTATTGCTTATAAACTGTGGTCTGGGAGATGTCTCTTTCTTGCTTTGGCAGAATTGAGCAAGACCTCCCCTCAACCTCTCAGGTTCATATGAGCCTTCATTGCCCAGGTAATTACCCATTGATATGGAGATGAACTACTTTTCTCCACACTTTAGGAATGCCTGTTAATACAGAAACGCACTAAAGCCAAGTGAAAGATTCTGGAAATCCTTCAATTTTACCCAAAGTGGTATATATGATTTATACCAGATCATTGCTCAGGAAGAAGATAGGGTATTGGCCCAACCTAAAATGATGAAATATTTTGAAAATAAAGTAATTTATATTCTAATATTTCACTTGCTAGTGAATTGTGGCTTTTTCTTAAAAGTAAATTTTAATAATACTGGGGAGCTCCCGTACCTCACACACTTACAATTTAGGGTTGTTCAAGCTAATATAATAAGGGATAAATGTTATTATGGTTACTACCATCATTATAATTATTATAGCTGACATTCACTGAATATTTTCTCTGCATACAATCTTTGCAGCAATCTAATTAAGAGCTGCTATCATGATTACTGTATTAAAAATGAGAAAACTAAGGTGCAGAGAGGTTAAATGATGTGTCCAAGGTAACAAACCCAGCAACGGTTGGAGCCAGAGTTTGGACCCAAAAAATTTCATTCAAGAGCCTATGAGTCAGCCCCTTCACTAAGCTGCTTCTTTTCCATTGTACCTGATCTTTTGCCATAGAGCCCTTCTACTATTTTTACTTCAAACATTTTCAGTTCATGCCAGTATCTGTTAGGCCCTTGCAATAACAACTAAAGATTTATTCTATTTTTTTCATTCTTACACTTATCACTGTCTTAGTCTCTCACATTTTCCAGTTTAGGTTTCAGAAATCTTGTGCAACATCCATTCTTGTGTCACTTGTACTTAGAATTACAATGACCTGAAGATTCAAACAAACCTGCCATTCAATGCTGTATGGGTCAGGATTTGATCAGAGAAACTGAACCACCACCAGTAAGTGGTTTTACACAGAAGAACCCTTGAATATTTGGCATAAATGTATATATACATATATATATATACACATATATATGTATATATAAATGTAAATAAATAAATACATGACCTTATCCATATGCAATTGTGGAACTTTATTAAACAGTCTAAGTCTGTAGATTCTACATCTGGTGCTGGAGTTTGAAATCTGTAGAAAAGGCAGCTGAGCAGGGAATAATGTGAAGTGGGAGAGAGCAGGGGCAAGCTGGAAGATGGACTTGTTTTCATGTTGTTCTCTCACTGCTTCCAATTTCAATAATGTGGGTATCCTGAAAAAGAAACCAGTGTCTTTTGTCAAGAAGCTTAACACTTATGTGGCCCAGCAATCAGGACTTTTAGAATCCAGGGGGTGGGGGAACAGTTGAAGGCCCACTCCTGCTCCCTGTCAAAATTGATGGAGGGCAGAGATGGGAGACGAGTATCATGATTAATTTTCTAATAAAGCTGAGATGTAAACAGTATGGTAAGAGCAGGAAGGATCGCATCTTAAAGCTAAGATTCCATTTTAAAAACCAAGAAGTTAGGAAGTCAGATTCCTAACACACTCTTTAGCAAACAGACAATAACTCAATCCACCTTGGGGGAAGAGTGGGCAGTTTTGATTGGTATGTTCCCAGAGGGAAGCTGATATTGTGGAGAGGAACTGACCAATTTCTTGTGTTTAGTTAATTTTTCAGAATTACCTGGAGGACTGATAATGGAAGAGACGATGTCTCTCTCCAAAGGTAAGCATTTTGAGACCACTTTGCAAGTCTATACCCCTGGCCCTTTGAAAAACTACTTAAAAGATGGAATCCCTAGCCTTTCAGCATGCCTCTTCTCTCTGAGGATGCCCACATTGTTCTCTTCTTTAAGTGCATAACTTTAAATAAAGCTTTCTCATTGCTTAACTTAATTGTGTTTTGTCTCTCTGTGCTTTTCCAGTGGTAAGTGTCTTTGTTTCTTTGCTATTTAATTCCATTTCTAAATCTTCACTTAGTCTCTGCTTTACTCCTGATAAGTAGAGAGGGGCTGCTGAGAGCTCAGACTCAGGCCTGCAAGTTCCTGTAGCCTGGGTGATCCAGATGGAACTGCAGCTGCAGGATCCTGCCTGAAAATCTCCCTTCTTTGGGAAGTTCTCAGAACATAACCTCACTCCATCCCATGCCCTGCAGCTCCCCAAATCCTTGGGTGGTACGGGCTAGGCCCCAAACAGTGCAGATCCAAGTGGACATAGGATACCAAGACCCTGGCTTTAAGGGATAGCAAGGGAATTTGCCCTATATCAAGAAAATGTTTAATAATCTTTCTCTTTACACCTCTTTATTTTCCTGGTTTCAGCTGCCTGCAAGGCCACTGCCACTCATTTCTACTCTTGCTCTAATGAACTCCTTCTTTACCTACACACTTCCAACATACTTGAGAATTCTTTCTCATTCAGAGTCAAGAACCCTCCCCCATCCAGGTTGAGGTTTCACCTGGTACACAGAGGGAGACCTCCCAGGTGCAGCTGCCCAGCAACAAAATGATTAGTGTATAGATAAGCAACAACATACATGAATTGCAGCACCTAGAGCCCTGGCACCAATCTTCTGAGTATAAAAGTAATTTGACTGCTACTTTATTCTGCCTTCCAAATCTCACACAGAATGACTTGTAACACTTTCTATCTCAGAACTATGCAGGGAAGGAAATTCTGGAAAATAGAACTCCAGCTTAGTTAAGTTGACAAAATACAACTCCTCTACAAATACTATCCATAACATACAAAGCCAAAAGACAGAAACTGGGTCCCTGTTGAAAACTTCGACCACACACTAAAAGTCTTCCTAACTGAACCTCTGTTTATGATAGATTGAAAGTTACCCTATTATTGAAGTTGGTGTGGGGAAGTTGGGGTTCCTATGGCCAGGATCCTCACTGAACTTAACCATTTGATGATGTAACTCTCCTGTTGCTAGGCTACCATTTCCACACCTTTACGCAATAAGCTATTATTGCACTATATAGAGAGCTTGGTCCAGTGCTCTGGGCAGAGGCAGAGAGGCTAGTGCTCAACCTACTGCCAGGAGAACAAGCTGGGTAATAAACCATTTCACCCCAAAGAACGTTTTGCTGTCAATTTCTTTGGTCACATTGAATCCATACTGAGCTTGCCTGGGGCTGAAACCCATTGGCAAGACAATTGGCATAGGTGGAAGGATTCATTGTTGACAAAGGAAAAAGGCTGCTCTTATGGGACGGGTGCTTCGGTGGGCTGCCCCTGTGAATGGGGAGACAATGGATTGTCCCCCAATGGGTATGTGGTCTGAGGTGGCTTGCCTCCTAGAGGACTGGGCCCCACCCCAGGACTGGAGGCAAGTGGAGGTGACACCTGAGACAGTGGGGGTGGCCCTTGGTATAGTAAGTAGGTCTTTTGAGAGACAGAGTGCCCATGAGGCAGCAGGGGCTGTGGGTTGGCTGCTTCTCACAGTATACGAAATGAGTTGCCATTATTTTCTTGGCTACCTCCTGCTGAGAGGGGGTGATTAAGGGGTTTTCTGATATTTTGAAGCAGAAAAGCCATTTGGAGGTGTTCTCAAGTAGCTGCCTGGGAGATGGCCACCATTCTACACTGTGAAAATCTTTGGAATAGGTTAATTATTAAGGCGAAGGAAAAGAAGAAGGAGGGTGATAAAGGCTAATGAGGACAGGAAGGGTAAGAGACAATAAAGAGAAAGAGGAAGTGGGTTATTAGAAGAGCTTTCAAGAAGTTTGGAAGCTTGTTTATGAAGGCGTTTTGCCCCATCCCTGATGAGGCGGGAATTGTTGGTTTAGAAACAGCATTGTTCTTGGAGTAGAATGCATATGCCTCCCTGTGAAGCTGTCAGGAGATCAAGACCTCTGCTGTTTTGGAGGACGACGGAAGCCGGAGTCAACTTGATCTTGTAAGTGTCCCAGTTGGTCAGAAACCTCTTTGAGTTCTTCAGTGAGTTCTTTGGACAGCCTGGTGAACTCTGAGAAACTACTAGGGCTCCAATCCCTGTCCCAGTGCCTGTGACTATTCCAAGGTTGCCATTAAGGGGACTGGCTGTGCAGCACATTGTGCCCTGATGTGGGTTATGGGGGAGATGGGGATGGATAGACCAGATGTTGCTAAGGAAAGGGTGGGAGTGAGGAGGCCTAGAGTACAGACTCCAGTCCAGTGGGTTGGCAAGCAAATGTGTGCCTTGTCTCTACACACACAAAAGATGCCTGTTTCCAGGATGACATCCCATAAGATCAAATTGAGACATGAGGAGGTCTGGGGGCCAGTTGGGAAGTAAATGTCAGACTACTTCAAATTGGTTCATTATATAAAGGGAGGAGCTAAAAGCTGCAGCCATCAAAGGGGGGGAGGGGTGAGGCTGGTTGCAGTACTTTAGGACTCTCTTGGCTAAGAGAGATGAACTCTTGGTTTAGGAAGATTCTGCCATCAGGTATATTGAGATATTTGCACTCTTTGGCTCCTCCACTGGCTCGGGGAGTGTCTTTCAGGAGGTTTTTCCTCTGTCTTGGCAATATCTAGATGTGGTGATGTTTAGACTGCCTTGGAAAGAAGTGTTCCCAGATACCCATAAGAGAGTTCCCAGATGATTAAGTATGACGGTAATTAGAGGGTGGAAGAAGCTGAATGGTGTATTTGGAGAAGGAGGGTTCTAAGGAGCCGACTCAGGTATAGTGATCTTGTTGGGCTCGAGAGACGCACAAAGGAGCAGGGTGGGTTAGATGGAGTTTACTCTGGTAAGGACCAATTATGGCTGTCAGAAGGATACCGAGTGGGGAAGTCAGTGAGCCTTTAAGGCCCGTCTGATACCTTTTAGTGCCTCTTGAAGTCTGATGTCAGATCCTTTAGCTAGGGCTGTACAACTGGGACTGGCAGTCTCAGTGGAATGTAGTCCTGCAGAAGTGTTGACCCATGTTCCAAGGGGAACAGGGGTTGCTGAGTATGCTATCTTGGAAAGGTGGAGACAGACCAGGGTGTCTGAATAGTCCCATTAAAGGTTTGGATGATTTGAGCCATGTGAGAGAGTGTCTGATTGACGTGTTTAGGAAGGATCTGTGTTGTGGTGTTAGGGGTTAAGAGGATAAATAATATCGAGAAAGAAAGGATTGGAGCAGCAGAACACAGGAAGTAAAGGTGGTGATTTGCCTCTGGGAGAAATCTGAGAAGGTTCCCTGTAGCCATAGGTCCTGGATTATTGTATCTAAGAAGGTGGAGGGAGAGTAAAGGGATAGCTCTCCTATTAGGATGGTCAAGAAATAGGCAAAGTTATGAAGAGAGAGACTCATGGGATTGTTTAGCCATGTCTTCGGTCTCTTCAGCCACGGGATATAACTTGGTGATCTTCAGGGATATGGGTCTGGTTGATGTGAATTGAAAAAGGTGAGCCCTTTTAGAGAGGAAAAATGGACCCAGGAGAAATGACCTTTTAATTTGGCTGCTATTGGGGTAGTCAGGATTACTTGGAAGGGCCCTGTACATTTTGGTTTTAGCCCCTAGGAAGGGCTGAGGGGCTTCTTATATACGCAGTCTCCAGGTAGTAGGGACGGAGGAGTGAGGGTGTGTGTGTTGTCAAAGGGTTTTCGGAGGGTAGAGTCAGCATAGTTTCAGATGAGATGTCTAAGGGTATTAAGTAAAAAATTCAAGAAAGGGAGGGGTAGGTTGGAGTTTGAGGTGGGAAAGATGAAGGAAATAAGGGGTCTTCCATATAGAATCTCAAAGTAGCAGAGCATAAGATGTTTGCAGGGGAGAGACCTGAGTTTAAAAAGGGCTAAGGATAGGAGTTTAGTCCAGTCCAAACGAACCTGGAGGGAAAACTTGATTAGGCTCTGTTTGAGAAGGTGATTAGCCTTTTCTACCTTTCCTGAGGATTGGGGTTGATATGGGATATGGAACTTCCACATTATATTTAAGGAAGAGACTACCTGTTGGGTGATCTGTGAAGTGAATTCAGGTCCATTATCTGTCTGGATAGAGGTTGGTCGTCCGAAGTGAGTAGGATATGTGCTACTGTGGAGGATCTTTTGTTTGATGTAGGAAAGGCCTCTAACCATCCAGAGAAGGTGTCAACCAGAACAAGGAGATATCTTTGTTTCTTTACTGGAGGCATATAGAAGTCTATTTGCAAGTCAGTGCTGGGGAGGGATCCCCAGAAATGATGGGTAGGGAAGGAAGGAGGTCTGAGGTTGCTTTGAGGGTTGGTGGTTTGACATATGGAGCATTGGGTGATAATATTTGTAGGGAGGTCCCAAGACCAGGAGTATGATGTATGTGGATCTGCAGGAATTGGAGCAGAGGGAATAATCCAGCATGGAACTGGTCATGGAAAGATGAAAGGAATTTATTTTGTAAGCTTTCAGGAAGGACCAATTTTCCATAGAGGAACCACCATTGTCCTTCTTGGAGTTCCCTGTGTTATTTGAGTAGAGTTCATTTTTGGGATGAGTAAGAGGGTATAAGAGAGAACAGGAAGCAGGGAATGGAAAGAGGGTTGACAGATGCTTGTTAGCTACTCTGTCAGCCCTGTTATTTCCATAAACAATGTTTCTGAGATTTTTATCCTGTCTTTGATGACCCTTGCAATGAATGACAGCAGCTCTGTGGAGTAAAAGTGCTGCCTCTAGGAGATCTTGAATTACAGATCCATTTTATATAGGGGTGTTTTTTGCTGTTAGGAATCCTCTCTCATGCCAGATCTGGGAATTTGAATGCAGGATATTATAAGCATATTTGGAGTCTGTATAGATGTTGATAGTTTTATCTTTTGCCAGAGTAAGAGCTCTGGTGAGTTTGATAAGTTCTGCCTGCTGTGAGGTCATTTCCATGGGGAGGGCTTCCACCTCAGTTACTTCTCATGGAGGATAGGAGGACTGGCTGTCATGATAGCCCTCAATGGTGACATAACCTGCCTGGGAGGAGATGGCATTCAAAGCACTTCCATCAGTAAACCAGTCAGAAGACCTTGGATTATGTTCTGAGGTTATGTGATGGAAGTGGGTGAGAGTGAAATCAAGGAGCTCAGAGCACTCATGTTAGGGGGTGGAGTCTGAGCAGTTAAGTACTGAGAGGAAGGTGGTGGGGTTAAGGACAGAAGAGTGGCAGAAAGTAACCGAGGGTTGTAGAAGCTGAGAATGTAAGACTTGGACTCAGGCCAGGGAGAGAAGGATTAGAGTCTGGTGGCTGAAGTCTGAGAGGTTGTGTGAGGAATGTACCTGTAGGGGCTGGTGGAGGGCGATTTTTTGGGCTTCAGGGGTAAGCAGAGAGGCCAGCCTTTTATCACAAGGTTGAGTTGTTTGGACAAATAGGCAACAGGCTAGAGGGAATCCCCGGCTAATTGTGCAAGTAGCCCTAATGCTTTTCCCTTTTTGCTGGTTAAGAAAAGAAAGAAAAGTTTGTTAGGGTCAGGAGGAGTCAAAGCAGGTGCCTTGAGGAGTGCTTGCTTAATGGCCCAGAAAGAAGCAGGATTTAAGTCTGTCTCTGGCACCCTTTCTTGGGGATCCCCATGGGAGGCCTCATAAGGGGTTTTGCAATGAGAGAGAAATTTGGGATACAAAGTCTAAAATAACTAAGAGGCCCCAGGAAGGAAAGAAGATCTCACTCTATGGTGAGGAAAGGGAGATTCTTAATAGCTTATTTTCAGAAGGTGGGTATGCAGTGAGTGGTAGCGGTGAGGTCAAGACCAAGGTAAGTGACTTTTTGCTGTACCAGCTGAGCTTTGTGTTCTGAGACACAGGAATCTTTCCCCCCAGGAATCTAAGGAGGGAGACAGTATGGGATATAGAATCAATTTTTGAGGGGCCGCAAAACAAGAGGTCATTGACATACTGAAGCAGGCATCTAGGGGTGAGGCCAAGGGATTGGAGGTCAGTCTTTTTGTAGTGCTTGGCCAAAGAAGTGGAGGCTGTCCCAAAATCCCTGGGGAAGAACTATCCATGTGAGTTATTGGGTGAACAGAGTTACAGAGTCTGTACAGGTGAAGGCGAAAAGTTCTTGGGAATCAGGGCTGAGGGGAACAGTAAAGAAGGCATCTTTGAGGTCTAGGACAGTAAAATATTGAGTACTGGGGGATATGAGAGAGGAGGGTGTAGGGGTCGGGGACTACTGGGTGGGTGGGAACAACAGCCTCATTAATCTTTTGAAGATCTTGGACTAATCAGAAGGAGCCATCAAGTTTTTTTTACAGGAAGGATGGGAGTATTGTGGGGGCAGTGGGTATGGATAAGTGTTTGGGCTTTAAGAAGGCAATTGATAATAGACTGGAGGCCAAGATGGTCATTGGGGCTCTGAGGGTGTTGGTTAACCGTGACAGCTCGAGTAGGGTCTCTCAAAGCTATTTTGAGGGGTTGGTGGTATCAGGCTATAGAAGAGTATTTTGTGTCCCAAATGATAGGGGTCAACTTGTGACTTAATAAGAAGTACTGCCTCAGAGAGGAGGACCGCTTTAGGGGATATGACTGGGAGACTGAGGGAGAGTTCTGAGGGAAGTAACAGAATGTGTAAGGGTGCCCCCATGTGGTGGAGGATATCTCTTTCCAGAGAGAGGTGGAGCAGTGGGGGATTACCAGAAAGGGGTGAGTGAAACTAACATGACCCAAGGAACAATATAAAGGAGGGGTTTGGACTGGTGCTTCTATTAAGCCTTCATTCCAACAACCAAGATAGAGGAAGGGAGCAAAGGTCCTGAGTATTCAGTAAGCAAAGAGAGGCTGGACCCCGTGTCTACCAGGAAAAAACCTGACTTCCGGCAACCATCATTGTTACCTGTGGATCCGCTGGTGTTGTTGTGGGGGGGTCCTTGGGGTCTGGACTATGTCAATCGGTCACTGAAGACAAGGCCATGAGGGCCACCAGGTCCTAGATGTGTCTGGTTGCCTGGAGGGGAGAGAACTCAAGGAGGGGCTGAGTTCCCTAGAGAGCAGTCCATTTTCCAGCGACCCCACTCTCTGCAGTTGGACATGGCTTTGTAGGAGGCCTGGGATTAAGGCAAGCTTTTGCCCAGTGGCCCAGATTTCCACAGTGAAAAAACAGTTGCTGGGTGGGTGTGGGGTAGAGTCTTTTTCAGGCTTGTCAGTGGGAGGTTGAACTAAGGAGGCCAGAATCTGATATTTGGCTTTAGCCTGTTTTTCTTTCTGAGTTTTTTGTTCCTCATCCCGGTTGTTGAAAACTTTAAAGACAAGGTCTACAGGCTTTTTTTTAAGTGTTTGGGGTCCACTTTCTAATTTTTTGAGCTTTTTATGAATATTTGGGTAAGACTGGGAAATGAAGTGGAGGTGTAAGAGAATAAGGCCCTCAGGGGTGTTAGGGCTGCTGTTTGTGTATTTGATCATGGCCTCTGAAAGGTGGTTCATAAAAAGAGCTGGGTTTTCATCTGCCCCCTGAGTAATTTCACTGAGGTGCTCATAGTTGACCTGTTTATTTTTATTTTTTTCCATCCCTGCCATGAGGCAAGTGATCACATGATCACAATTTGCCCTACCAGGGTCACCCAGCTGGTATGTCCACTTGGGGTTTTGGGGCTCAGTCCTGGGGACCACTCGAGCTGCTGGAGCATGCAGCAGGGTGCTAGTGGTACAATTCATCAGCGTGACTTTTGGCACCATGCCAAATGCATTCCCTCTCGTCATCTGTGAGGGTGGATGAGAGGGTGAGGTAAAAGTCGCCCCCAAATGAGAGTGTACATTTGAGTAATGTGGAGGAACTCTTTCCTGAATTTATTGGGGTTTTCTGAGAAGGACCCCATCTTTTGTTCAATATGCTGCAGATCATTAATTGAAAAGGAGATGTGAACACAAATGGGCCTTTCAATGCCTGCTACTTCACGGAGGGGTAGGATAGGGTGAGAAGCGGTCTGGGGAGGTATTGGGAGGGAAGTGAGAGCGTGAGAGCATGTCTGAGGTGGGGAAAAGGGTGGGCTTCGAGAGGGGGTTGGGTTAGAAGAGGCATATGTGATGGCAGTTAACAGAGAGGAGAAGGGGGAGGGGTGCTTTGGGGGGAGCCAATGGTGGGGAGGGATTTGGATTTTGGTGAGGCTGTTGGGAAGGAGAAGGACAAAAAGGTGGAGGGTCATCAGCTGGGTCGAGCTCATCAACAGAGCGTGAAGGGGGGTAAAGGTGCGATGTTGTCAGGGTAGGGCCAGGGGTAGGGGAGTTTTGTTTGATCAGGAGGGCTTTAGAGTGTTTTTGTTCAGTGGGAGGATATTTAAGGGGTTTTTGTTCAGCCAGAAGGATTTGAAGAGAAGAGAGGGAAGAACAAAGGGAGGGTTGCTCATGGAGGGTGAGGAAGGCTTCGATATAGGGAACCTCTGACCATTTGCCAGTCCTCTGGAGAAAGTTACCAAGATCTTGGAGAATTTGGAAATCAAAAGTGCCCTCAACTGGCCAGTGTGACCCATTGTAGAATTTATATTGAGGCCACATGGAAGTAGAGTAAAAGACCAATTTTTTTGGTTTAATGTCTCCTTTTAATCCCAACTGGGAAAGATTACATAGGAGACAGCTAAGGGGGGTGTCTCCCAATGTCTTTGAGGGAGAATTGCCTATTGTGGGAGGGTCAGAAAGGTGGCTGAGGTTTGGGAAACAGGGCGCCGTGACATCTCTCTGTGATCGGCTTCCCAACCAGAGTCCATAGGCTCCCGGAGCCAGACGAGATTCTCCTGCAAACCAAAAGGAAGTTTCCCCCCTAGTCAGAGTGCAGGAGGTCCCCTAATGGTGTTCTCAACTGAAGAACAGAGGAAGGGAAAGGATGAAAGCAGAAGAGACCAGATCAACTTTCTTTTGGCTCCAACAGAAAGCCAATGAAGCCAAAATCTTACCCTCCTGGGAATAGCAATGGATTAGTGGCCAGTGGTGGGTGTGTAGACTGAGGTCTGACAAGATGGTCCCTGGACTAGAGTTCACAAGGGAGAGTTGGGTGAAGGAGGGAAGAGACACAGGAGGCTCTCAGGATCTAGTTGTTATCCCAGGACGAGCTGCTGCTGCTTCCTATGCTGCAGAAGATCTGCTCTCAGCTCCTGCCCCTGGGTTTCGGCACCAGATGAAAGGAAAAGAAGGGACGTGAACTCCACAGTTCAAGCAGGTTTATTGCTAAAAGAGAGGGACCTCTCTTTTCTGGTGAACAGAACAAGGAAAAAGGGGTCTCTTTTTATGGCCAAAAGGCTTTTTATGGCCAGGTTTTTGGCAGGCTTCTTGAGGGGATGGGTCAGGGAATAGGTTGGCTGGTGGCTTGCTGACGTGTCATCCAGAAAATGCTTGTAGCCCAGGTAAGATGAAACCTAGGTCTCTCTGGGATGATGGGTGGGCTTATTCAAAAAGACAGTACTCCCGTCTAGATTCTATCACTTTGCAGTATGATGTTTTTGATTTTAAAAGTGCACTTCACTATCTCACATTGTGGAACTAGGAAAGAAGCACCTAAAATGCATTTTATGGATGACTCTCAAGGGAAGAGTGTGTACAATACTGGAATTCACTTTAGTGCTGTCATGTGACACCAGCTGAAGTGTTTTACTGAATTAAAAGAAAAAGGAGGGGCTTTGTTTTCCCCTAAATATGCCATAGTGCAAGACAATCTTCTTTCCTACATAAACTTGTCTCTTATATCCAGCCTTCCTTTGGGCTTCCAGTGACCTAATTAGTCAAATCTGTACAATACAGCACATTCTGTGAAATGAGTTTGGAAAGTAGCATAGAAAATATATGAACCAAATTATATTTTGGGGAGTGTAAGCCTAGAGGAACTGTTTGTACAACTTAATTGTGTCTTTTGAAACCATATTCATGGTATTATCTTATTTTCTATTATCTAAGTGTATAATTACAACATGTTGATTCTAGATAAAGGAGTGTATTTTGAAAAGAATACTCAGATGAATACTAATCCCACAAATACATAGTTGATAAGATTTTAAACTGACAGAAGCTCATTTAAGCTCTTTTTTGCAAACTAATGTCAATAGTTTTGTATAAATGGCTTTTTTTGTCATTAAAGTGCCTATAGCAGTTTCACTCCTATTGTCAGGCATACCTATTAGTCTTCAAGGCTAAGAAAGAGTTTGAGATTCATTGCTTTCCATAAATTGTCTCAAAATCAGTTATTCAAAATAAAAATTTTTATATCAAACTTTTTTCATAAGGAATTACTAAAGTTTGTGTTATGTATTCTTCTCTTGCTCACTCTTACCAGCGATTTCAAGTTCCATAAGGTGGCTGTAAAGTGACAAGAACACTGGATTGGAGGGGAGTTTATGTTAGACAATTATGAGTGATGACTGATTGCCCCTAATAGCTATGTGACAACTCAGCTTCTCTGGGTACCTTTAAGCATTTACATTTTTGTAGAGTTTTATAAGCTTAGAATTTGGAAAGTTGGGTGAGGAGTGAAGGTGGGGAAGTGAGGGATCAGAATATGTGAGTCTTTAATAAAAGGTGAATGATGGTTATATTTGAATCAACAGTCCACATATGGTCACTATATGTTTCCATGTATCAAGCTTCAAGATATGTTTGTAATTTTAGAATAAAATGATAATATAAAAACCACTCAACCCCTACAGTACTTGACTGGACATATAATAAGCCTTAGACATTTTCTATTCCTTAAATTACTCAGTTAAAACATTGAACCATCCTTGGTAATTGTCACTTTTGAATATGAGTCTTTCTTTTTGTCATTGCTAAAGCTCAGTTCTGGTTTGAAACTCAACTTACTACACTCAAGAGTAAATTAATACTTTGAATGAAAACAACAGTATCCTGCTATATACACTGATGGAAAAACATACTAGTGTTATACTCTGTAAATGCTTACTGTAAAGTCAGGTACACTGAAGTAATAAATTTTAAATCTTGAGTATTCTTTTGCCTATTTAGTATCACAACTAGTTAAACAATTTTGATGGTTCTGTTTTATTTAGAGGATAAATTACAAATTCCCTTTCAAAATTTGGTCCAGGCTCCCTTTTAAGCATCCTTCAAACTCATTTTTTTCCCCCACCATCCTATCCTACTTGAACACTGGAACATGGACCTACTTTTGTTCACTCCATTCCCTTGGCAGAGAATATATCCCTTGTCCAGCTAGGAATTATCCTCTGAGACAGTGTCTTCTCTACGAAGGGGTTCTGTGTCCTCACCACCTGAGAAGAATCAATCTTCATCTCTCCTTCATCAACAGTTTCATAGTATTTTGCATCTACTTGGTTTTGTTAGGTAGAAAGACATGAGCAGCAGAAGGGGAAGATAAGATTCCAGGATAAAAACTCTGCCCTGGTAGGGGTCTCACATGAAGACAACAAAGGCTTTGCAAGGAGGTAACGTCTTTCCTCTCTGACCAGGCCAAACTGGTCCCAACCAGGTCCCAACGCAGGCACAAGCCAACAAAACTAAGAACTTTCCAAGCCACACCTCCTCATAATCTCACTAAAATAAAACTGAGGTTTTGCTCTCCACCCAACATGGGCTTTTCTGTGTGCATTCTTGAAAAAGACATCCTCACCAAGAGGAATAGGTGTATAACTAGAGCTGTCAATCAAATGACCTCACCCCATCAATCAAAGGAAGTGCCTCCCAGCTAGGTGGCGATATAGACCCTCCCCTAAGAGTTTGGGGCCTTTGTCTACTTTGACTCTGCCCCACTCCTCCCTTTCCTCCCTTGGAGGATATTCAATTAAAACTTTCACTCTGCTTCACTATTATTTCTCTGCCTTTCAATTGTTTGTTGCAGTGGGGACAAGAACCGAGGAGAATCAACTCAATCTTAACAGTTTTAGCATTTAATATTAATTTGAATTGGTTGTTTCTGTATTTATCCTCTTGATAAATGGTAATCTGATCTATGGGAAATCATAGTTTGTCTTCTTTTGAATAGCATTTACTACATTCTCAAAATTCAAAATGAATATAATACTATATAAGTATATATGCTATAGAGACCCCAAAGATTGAAACATTATTATTAGTTTTCATCTGGAAGAGTGAAAAACTCTAAAGTTTACACAGATTTTTGAAAATAAGTGAAAGTGTTCCCCACTCAGACACAGGGGAAGGGTAAAAATGTAGACTACATGAGACAAAAGAAACAACACTGAAACCACATAATATTCATCCTCATTTTCCTAACATTTTACACAAACACTGGCACAAGTTAGTATCTCAACAGATTTTTTTAAATGGCTAAGGCAACAAAGAAAATCTCAGCAAATTCTGAAAAGTAAAATATCTCAGATCAAACTCTTTGATCAAAACCCAGTAAATCTAGAAATTACACAAAATTATAGTATTTGATGAACAACACACATTTCACAAACACACCCACACACAGGAAATTCAAAACAATTATTTTAAACTACTCTTGGTTAAAGAAATAACCAAAGAGAATATTGAAGACAACAAGAAAATAAAAAGAGAAAGATATGGCTGGCTGGATACAATGTTAACATACAGTAAATAGCAATAAATCAGCTAAAAAATTCACTGTAACAAAAGATATATTTACATTAGAAACAAAATCTTATTCTGATATTTGCTGCCGTACTTACTCCCACTTTCTTCCAGAGAACATTTAACAGAAGGTGCCTTAAAAAGTTTAATGCTTCAATTTTATCTCCAATAAGTCTGCTGTTTTGTAAACACCATTTTAAATTTCAGTTTGGGGTACAGACACGATTGGCTTTTTTATCCCTGTAAAACTTCAAATCATAAGACACTTTGCCAACTTACACACTTCAGCAATTTTTCCTTTGGCAGAACTTGTCTCTTAGCAGAAACACTAAAATGACTAGCCCTAGTCCAAGTTCATCTAGGTCAGCAAGAGCTTTGCTAAAGTGGCAAGCAAGCACCCAGCATATTCAAACCATGAATTTTTCTTATTATCCCTTCTAATACTACAATATAAGCTGACATGTAGGCTACACCCAAGGAAAAGCAGGCAACTGATTAACTGAATGCTTTGTCACTTTCTTTCAGGGCTTTCCAGTTTATCAGTCTGCTATATCTGAGTTCTTTAAACATATAGCTCAACATTTCTTCCATTGAGCCAATTCAGGATTTAGGTTCTATTATTTGCAGCACCCCATTTACAAATGCCAAACTTTGTATCACATAGAATTAATTCATGTACATAAGACAGAAATATAAAGTACCAGATACTTAAATAAAATAATTCTCTTTTATTTAAGAGCTCAAAGATATAGCAGCTTTACAATTATTCAGGACTCACACTCCTGCTGTCATTCTACTCTACCAGCCATAACTCTAGCACTGATCAAGTATGCTTCATAGTTACAGAATGGCTGTGGGAAATGCAGCCATCATATGGACATTCAAGGCAGGAATAAGAAGTAGAAGAGGAAAGGTAAAAGATGTATATACAGGCTAAGTCAACATACTTTAAGGAGATTTAAAGGGAGCCCCAACCAACAACTTGAGAAGGAAAAAGTGGATATTTATTTGTCCCAATCTAACAGTTCCTGCCACATAGTCTACCAACCAGAATTCACAAATATTAATTGTAGATAGAATAAAGATATAAACATTATTTGAAAGCCTAAAAGTGATTAGAACACTATTTTGCATATTTTGGGTCCCTTGTATTTCCATATGAATTACAGACTAAGAATATACAATTCTGAAAGAAAAGACATTTGGGATTTTGACAGGGATTGTAGTGAACCTGTAGATCAGTAATGCCATTTTTAAAATACTGTCACTCTATGAACATCAAATATCTTCATGCTGGTTAGTTCTTTGATTTATTTTAACAATGGTTTATAGTTTTCTATGTACAAATTTTGCACTTCTTTAGTTTCATTTATTGTTTTTGGTGATACTGCAAACGAAATTGGTTTTCTTAATTTCATTTTCTGATGGTACATTACTTGAGTATTACAGATATAACAGATTGTTATACAAAGGTCTGCTATCTCATAACCTTACTGAACTTATTTATTATTAGTTCTGAAACTTTTGTGAGTAGATTCCTTAGTGTTTTCTATGTATAAAATCATGTCATCTACAAATAAAGATTTATTTTTTACTTCTTCCTTTTTAATATGGTGCCTTTTATTTCTTTTCTTGCCTGATTGCTCTGGCTAAAACCTTCAGTTTTAAATAGAAGTTGCAAGAAAGAAAGTTTTTCCCTACTCGATCTTAGGGGCATAGCTTACAGTCCTTCACCATTAAGTATGATGTTAGCTTTAGATTTTTTTTCTTTTTTTTTTGTAGATGTCCTTTATCAGATTGAGGAAGTTTCCTTCTATTCCTAGACTGTTGAGAGTGTGCATAATGAATAGGGAGTTGGTTTTGTTCAAATTCTTTTGGCATCTATTGAGATGGCCATGAGCGTTTTTTCTATTAATATGTTGTATTACATTGGTTAATTTTCTTATGTTGAACAAATCTTGTATTTCTGGAACAAATTACCCTCAATCGTTTTTAAAATTATCTTAGTAACATGCTAGATTTGACTTGCATCAAATTTGTTGAGAATTTTTGTGTCTTATCTTCATAAGGGTAATTAGTTTATAGACTTCTTTATGTATCTGAGTTTGATTATGATTATGTGTCTAGATGTGAATATTTTGTATGCATCATAATTGGACTTTGTTGAAATTCTTAGATTTGTAGAGTAACACTGTTAACATTATCCAATTTGGGAAGATTTAGTCAGTACTCTTTTGGCCCAATTCTCTATTGCCTCCCTGTTGGAGAATCTCATTATGCCCACTTTGATACACTTGATGGTGTCCTACAAGCCTCTGAAATTCTTTAATTTTTATTTATTGAGATAAAATTCACATCTCTATAGTATCCAACTATGCTGATTGTGACTGCAATGGTAGGGTATGGAATTGATCATATGGGTGAATGTTGAAACCACACGTTATTCATGTGAAACATTCATAAGATTGTATATCAATGACACTTTAATTAAAAAAATAATAAAGTCTTCTAACCAAAAAACCCTCACATAACATAAAATTGATGATTTAAAGAGGAAAATTTGGTGGCATTTAATATATTGAATATGTGTGAAAACATCACTTCTATCTTGTTCTATAATATTTGCATCACTTGAAAATGAAACCCTGTACCCATACACTTAACGTTTCCATAGACCCTAACAACCACCAATCACACTGATCAGCTTTTAGTCTCTACAGATGTACCTATTCTGGATATTTTATTTAAAAAGAATCATACAATACCTGGTTGTGTGTCCTTTTCACTTACTATATTCTTTTCAAGATTCATCCATATTGTAGCATGTGTCAGTAATTAATCTTTTATAGCTGAATAACATTGCATTGAATGTATATACTACTTTGGGCTTACCCACTCTGATGGGTATTTAGGTTTTTTACATTTTTGGCAAAATATTACTATGGTAAATAGTAGCCAAAACTGCTGTAAACATTCATATACAAGTAAGTATTGAATAATTGTTTTAATTCTTTTAGGTATACTATACCTAGGAATGGAATTGCTAAGTCAAATGTAATAAATGTTAAACCTGCCAAATTTTTCCACAGTGGCTCCAACATTTTACATTCCTAACAGCATTATTGAAGGATTCCAATTTCTCCACAAGTGTGCCAAAACTTGTTTTATTTCTTTTTATATTATAGTCATTCTAGTAGGTTTAAAATTTACCTCATTGTACTCCAGGGGGAAAATACCTTACCAGCCTTGGGCAAAATACCTTTGAAACTGAACTAAGTCAAAGGGAGAAATAAAGTGGGGGAAACCTGATTATTTCTGGCAAGCAGTCATCCACTGCTGCTTGCCAGTGTCTCTCATGACCTGTCTGCAAAAAGGGAACCACCTCTCTGGTCCAGATATACCCTTGCTTGCACTCAAAATCTATTGACATGGAGATGGACTACTTCTCTCCATGCCTTGGAAACACCTATTGATATGGAAATGCACAAAGGCCAGGTGAGAGATTCTGGAAATATTGCAATTTTACAGACAGTCCACCCATCCAGAAATATCACCTCACAATCTATTCATTCTCCATCTCTCACAACGGTCCCTGTGCAAGAAAACTGGAGTACTGTAGCCAGACTATTAATATACGATAGCAACAGCAATAAAATCGTGATAATTCTCAAGCCAGAGGTTTCAGTTCAAAGTCTTATTGAGATTTAGTCCATAGCTTGCCATTCCACAGGTGATCAGTAGCTCAATGGGGAGGAAGTTCAGTGCATTCATCATGAGGCAGCGGCAGCCAGAGGGTGGGTCCAGGCCACAGGAACTGTAGAAGAAAATAACTTTAAGGGTGATAATATACATGTTTTAATGACACCAGCATAGGCAAATTTTGTCCATCAGGTAGAAGGCATGAAGAGAGTGGTCCAGTGATAGGGGGGTGGCAGGAATGAGATCCCTTCCTGGTCTTGTATATCAGACCACCCTGTGGGAGTTACAGATGAGTCAATATATAGGGCTATGGGAGGTGCATGCACTGGCCATAAAGATAAAACAAAACTTCCCCGTAAGATATTCTTACCTCCTGGATGTTTGGGTACACTACCGTGATATTTAGGGTCCACTCTGCTGTTACTCCAGGAACACATAGGAGGCCAGGTTTGAGGCCTTTTCCCCAAGGATCCAGAAGGGTCAGCCAGTACTGGTCCATGTGTCAAAATGTCCAAGGCCACGTCCACTCAAAAGAGTCTCCAGGGTTTAATGCAGTTGGGGCTGGCAGCAGGAACTTGTTCTGCTAGCCATATCCTGGCTTCAATAACTCCACTTTGGTTGGCACATACAGTTGTATAGGAGAGGCAGCAATGTGTTTTAGCATGTCCACAGGGCTTAAGGCTCCTTTTAGGGGATTCTTATTCAGATACCATAGCACTGTCCATAAGCAAACCGAGCAGCCCCATAGACTATTGGTGTCTGACTTCAGGCCAGATTTCAACAAATGATTTTTCCTCTCTACCATACCTGCCCCAGTAGGGTTATATGGTACATGAAACTTCCATTTTATTCCTAATTGCTGTGCCCATTCTTGTAATGCATGTCCTGTAAACTTTGGGCCTTGATAACTCTCGATCACCTGCAGCTGGACATTGGCTATAAAGAGATGCTCTAGGCCCATTTTGGTGGTTTGCTGATCTGCACAATTTGCAGGAAAGCAACCAAGAGTCCTTTAGCTGTGCACACACAATTCATGGCATATAGATATCCCTCTGATAAGAGACCCAAAATAGTCTATTTGCCACCTGACAAAGGGTATCAACCCCTTTACATTTTCCCATGTCACTGTGGGATATGGTGTATGTTCCTCTTACAGCATAAAAGGCACTCCTTCTAAGCTCTGCTGACTTCTTCAAAGGCTGACAGCAAGCTCCACCAATAGGCTACCGTCCACATTGTCTTTTATCACAGGTGCTACAAACACTGATGTAAGCATTGGGCTATATCAGAGGCAGGTTTTCCTTCTAGCCAGCACACCTGTGCCAATGTGTCTGCTTCATCATTCCCTGGGGATGCCAAAGGCAAATGGCCAGTCACATGATATACAGTAACTGTCTTAGTCTGACCAGAGACCCATAGGTCTTGCCACAACTCTCGCCACAAAGGGGCTGGTGACCAACCATCCAGTGTGCCTGGTACCATGTTGGTAGCCACAGGGTTAAGCCCCGATAGACAGCCCAGCTGTCAGTATAGACAACTGTAGGGATTGGCTCCTGGGTGATCACAAGCCATACAGCCTGCAAGTCAGCCCACTGACTGCTCTTCCCCTCCCTATCATCCATTTATATTTCTCAATCTTAGGATGGAAATCCACAGCCCTCCACTTCGGGGGCTGCCGATGGCTGAAGCCATCTATATACCAAGCATCTTCAGGTTTAGGGCCTTTTACCTCCTGATAAGGACTCTTACCTTCCAATGGCTCAAAAGCAACTTCTTCCTGCTTTCCACTGGTATATGTCACTGACCCCAATAAGCACTGAACTTATCCACTTAAGGGGCTACTGGAGAGTGCAGTACACTGCTGTAAGTATGAATTCATTTGGCCAGTGTAGGCGTCTGTCCCTTGCCACTATTTGGCCCTTAGGATCAGTCTTGCACCCACCCTGCAATAGGATAGGCGGTCATTAACTTGGTCAGAGCTGTTCCAGTGATGGGCTCCGTAGCCAGCAAGACATGGTACACAGCAGGCAGTTGCTTCTCTATCAAGATGTAGCAGACCTCTGTTCCTTTCCATAGTTTCAAACAGAATCCACTAGGTTGGAACATCCATTCAAGCTGTTGCCATAGGCCCCATCCATAACCATCTTCAGTTACATGAAAATCTATCTCACAGGGCCTTGATGAGTCCATTATACTCAAGGCCTCTATGGCTTTGATTGATTGCTTAGTGGCAGTAAAAGCAGCTGCCCATGTTTCATCCCAGTCCACCTGATGCTCTTTAGTACCAACCAGTATAAGGGCTTCAGAATTTTTTGCCAAGTTTAGGATAAACACTCTCCAGTAGCCCAAAAGATGCAAAAACTCTTGTAAGACTGACACAGTGGTAGGGGTTTGGAAAACATGGATCTTGTCTATGACTGTTTCAGGGATAATTTTAGTTTTACCCAACCAGACAACTCCCAAGAACTTTAGAGATAACCCGGGTCCTTGAACCTTGGTGCTGTTCACAGCCCATCCTTTTTCCAATAGATGATGTCACAGTCTAGAAACTTCCCCTTCTAAATCTGCAAGAGAATCAGATGCTAGCATAACATCATCAATGTAGTGATACAGCAGCACCTTTTGTGGTTTCTTCCATGTGTTCTACAAGTCCATCACAAATGGTGGAACTGTGGAGGTATCCCTATGAAAAGATAGTGAATGTCCCCTACCAGCTTTCCCATGTGAAGGCAAAATGTTCCTGATGTTCTTGTGCTATGTCAATACAGAAGAAAGCATTAACAAGGTCCACAACATAATCATACATCCCTAGTTCATGACTGAGAGTGTCCATAAAGGCGGCTATAGAGGGGACAGGAGCATGCAAAGGCAGTATGACTTTATTCAATCCCCTGTAGTCCACAGTCATATGCCAGGAGCCATCTGGATTTTTCACTGGCCACATCATGGAACTATGAGTATGCACCACACCAGGACTATAAGTGGGTTTTATGATGCCCACCTTCTCCAACTCCTGTAGAGTTTCCCCAATTTCCCTATGCCCTCCAGGCAATTTATACTGCTTTGTATTTGTCACTTGCCGAGGTACAGAGCTACAGGCAGGTGCTTAACGTATCCCCTCTGAACTGCCTTTTCCACATGTACTCTCAGTCTGAATTCACCTGCAGTGGTGTGTAATCACAGGCCCTGCAGGATATCTACTCCCAAAATATATTCAGGGACAAGAGAAATTTACACAGGATACTCCTTTGGAGGTAAAAACTGTATCCCCAATGACATTTGGGCTTTCTTCACTCTAATTGCCTTACTCCCGTAGCCATATATCACAGGAGGGGTCCCCAGAAAATGCTCAGGGTTTCCATAAATCAGAGAACATTCCGCTATTTTGTCCACCAATGGCACGACATATTGTATATTCACAGGAGACGAATGAATTGCTTATTTTACATGTGGTCTGCACCATGTCCCTCAAGGTGGGGGCCTCGACCCCCCCTCATTCTAACTGTCATGCCCAGTTGTCCTCTTTGGGAGTGAGAGCACAGGCAGATCCTGAATACTGTGCCCCAGGAAGTCTTGCAGGCTTACATGCCAAACATGGGGCTTTGACTCTGATTTCTGTATCCTGGATGTCAGCAGCTGAAACTGCTGCTCTGGCTTTAATTGGTACCACAGATCTAACAATATCCTATTGGGATGCCCATCAAGTTCTTCTTTCACTACCCCAGCCTTTACCAAATCAACACACACCTCGGTCCTAGAGACATTCACAGGGTCCTTTGCACCTCTCCTTTCAGTAGTAGCCCATACTTCCTTCCATGCTCTTATTGTTTCAAGCTCCCCCAGATCTGCTAAAGTATAGATAACCTCACTTATGGGTTGCCCTATGTGGGGGGCAAGAATAGTCACTAGGGACCCAAAGAGAGATGGGGGAGCTTTATGGAGCACCAGATATCTCATTCCTAGTGATCAACTCCCAATTGGGGCCCTGGGTGTCTACATTATAGATGATATTTTTCATGTCCAGCTCCTGTAACACCTGCTGGAGGTATGCATACATTTTCCAGCTAGTGGGTAAGTATGGTAAATCACTTTGATTAGGCCAAACTGCCCTGATGGCTGCTGTCAGCCAATCCAGAAGCACCCAATTCCCTGAGGTGTGACAGTCACTTTTCAACTGCTGCTGGATTGAAGGGTGAGCCATCAGGGAAGCCATTCTACCCACTTCAGAGCCTGATATAACAATGTTTTCCAACTCCATATCCCAGAGATGCAAAAGTCATGTGGGCTGAGATTCTGACGGCTTCTGCTGAAACCAGATGCTCATGTCCACCAGCTCATCCTGGGCATAGGGGCAGAGTATGGAGTGCTCCACAACCTGGGGAGGGGGCTGCTATTCCCCCTGAGGAGCCCGTGTTTGTTGGGTTTTTATTTTCTTAATTACAATTTGGCAGGCATTTAATACAGGAGATACTGCTGCCTGGGGCGGTGGCTTTTGCAACAGGTCAGCCCTCAGCCCTCACCCCCTCATCCTCTCCCAACTTCTCCTCTACCACCTCCAGGGCTAAAGGCACCACTCCTTCTCCCCCTCCCCCATAGCCTCCTGCAAAGTGGATTCTCCTGCTGCCTCCTCCCTTGCTGCTAATGTATCTTCCAGGAGCACAACACCATCTTATCAATAACTGTCTCCTTCTAATGGCATCCCATAGGTCATTGCTCAGCTCCTCCAAGCAATGCTGAAGTGTTTTGTCCTGCTGGAGTCTCAGTCTCTCTCTCTCCTCAATAACCCTCTCTCTCTCATCAATAACGCTCCACTATCTCGAAGAAAAGACACCCTACAATCCCAGCTGCTACATGGCCACTCAGGGCCTCTAAGCGGTCTTCTATCTCGTAAGGGGATAATTCCACAGCTTCTGGTGTCTCCACCCTTCTTCCCCAATTCTTTGGAAGTCCCCATCCCTCTAGGAGGTGCTTTACCCTATACCAATTCTCCACTAGGGGCTCCCCAATTGGAAGTCCCACAGATAGGGGGATCCCAGATGAAGCTGCACCCTCTACTGCTGAAACCACTGGGTCCTCCTCACCATCCACAGTTGGTGTTCTGTTCATCTCCCCACCATCTCTAGGGGCAGCCTGCTCAAGAGTCACATCCATGTAGACAGATTTTGGGTTTAGAGGTCTTGCCAACTACCACCAGATGTAACTCTGAAACCGATATCTGTCAAAGAGAGAAATCTGTCAAAGGGAGAAATAAAGTGGGAGAAATCCATTTATTGCTACAAGCAAATGTCCATTTCTGCTCTCCCATGTCTCTTATGACCTGACTGCAAATGAAGGGGTTCCACAAAACCTCTCTTGCCCAGATAAGCCCTTGCTCACTCTTGTAATTACCTATTGATATGGAGGTAGATTACTTCTCTCCACTCCTTGGAAACACCTATCAATATGGAGATGCACTAAGGCCATGCAAGAGATTCTGGAAATATTGCCATTTCACCTATTCCATTCTATAAGACTTGTATTGTGTCTACTCTGATAATGTTCTTACATATATTAGTTATCACATTACTTATTGCCTTCATGAGAATTGTCAGCAGAAATTTTTTCCTACCCTTAATATCAAGAATATTTGTGCACTTTTCTGAGATATTGGCTTGTTTTTACCTTATAGACAGTATGAACAATGATTTGGTTTTTCCACCAACTGTATGGGATCTAGTGACATGTACTTTTCATATTAGCCTCATTTCCAGATATGTTTTATTTTCTATCCCTGCTTCAATTTTTTAAAAATAATATCCCTATTTGTTATATCACTCTATTTTTATTATTTTATAAGTGACCTTAAGTCCTTTATTGGTGAATGTCCATAAAAAATAACAAATATCAACTGCTTACTCTATAGCTCACCTTAAGTGTCTCAAGGGCACTGAAATTCAGTATGTTCAAAACTGAACTTATGATCTGTCTGCCATACAGTTTTTCTTTTTTTCAGTGCACTGTACCTTCATTGGACAAAAGTATAAAGCAGGGGTTATCCTTGATACCCTTCCTGTTCCTCATTCTCACTCTTCAATCTACTACCAAGTTCTGTAGAGTTTCCATCATAAATATCTCAATTAGGCTCTCAAAAAGAAAATCAATTCCAATGGCCAAACATTTCCAAACTATCTTCATTTCCCAAGTGGACTGCTGCATTAGTCCTCTGATATATAACTGCATCTACTCTTTTCTCTCTGTAATCTAGTCTCTACTCTGCCTTTGTGATGACTGTTACCAAGTGCCAATTCACTGTCGCTCAGTTGCTGGGAATCTCATAATGACTTCCCGATTCCCTTTGAAGAGCAAAACAACGCTGACCTAAAGTTCCTATGTATCCTTTACCTTTCCTTGCACCACATTCTTCCTTGTTCTCCTTGCTCAAGTCATGCTGTTCTTTTTTCAGTTTTTCATGTAAGCCACAGGCCTTCCCATGTGCTTTTCCTTCTGCCTAGGGATTTCCCCAAACTACTACTCTCCCACTGACAAACAACCTTACTTTGATCACCAACTCCTCATTGAAATTTTCCTTGGCCTGACTGACTAGATTCAATTCCTTTATTGTATGATTTCATATTAACATGTATTTTCCTTCATGGCACTTGACACAGTGTATTTTACTAGTATTTTTATGATTATTTGATTAATACATTTCTCCACCACTAGATGTTAGAGGCCGTGAAACCAGAGATAGTGACTCTATTTTGCCCACCTTTGCATACCAAATTACCTACCACAATGCCTCACACATAGTAAGCCTGTAGTAAATTTGAATAAATGAACAAAAATATATATAGAGAGAGATTATTTAATTGTGTAACTGCTTTTATGTTTAATCTATGTGACACATTTAATATTTTCCCTATCCTAGGAGCTATGTGATGACTTATCTGAAATAGCCAAGAGAATTTTAGGGTTATTTCTAGAACCACACCATTGATGAAAGCAATGTTGTACAGTAGAACTTTCTGCAATAATGGGAATGTTTTATGTCTGTGCTGCCCAATAGAGTAGCCATTGTAAGTAGACACATACAGATTTTGAGCAAATGAAATTTAGATAGTGTGGCTAAGGAACTGAATTTTTAATTTTGTTTAAGTTTCATTTTTATATTTAAATAAATATATGTGGCTAGTAGTCACCCTATTGGAAAAGCAGCTCTGTCCAGAGATCAATACTGAGCAAAAAATTTTGTAAAAGACCACTTGTGTGTCATTATTTTTAAATAAATGGTGTTCTAATCTCTCAAACTCATCACCTTCCACTAATTAAATAGAATACTTTACAATTCTAAAAGTTCCTGGAATTGGCTATCTGATTTGAGGGTCAGGGGTAGAGTGGAAGCCACTTGGTTGAGAGTCTGAATTCTCTCCTGCTCTCCCATCTTTCCACCTTCAACATAATGACATAATTTTATTTGTTTAGTAAATTGATTTTTCCCAACTTTTTATTTCAATAAAGATTTGCTTCACTCAAAAATTTTGGAAACTACTGCCTTGGTCAACAGATTTTATCCCTAATCTGGAGCAGCATGAAATATCTACACAATATGTGACTTGCACGTTTATAAGAGGAGAAAGTCACTGTTCAGGTCGAATGATATGGTAGGCATAAGACAATCTCTGCCTCCAAGCGTGTCTCTCACTCACTTCTATAGTACATAGTAATATATGTAGATATACTAATATTTAGAGATAGAATATGAAAGGTGTACCAAACAGTTCTAGGAATTATCTTGTTGAAATTTGACCCCAACAAGGAGCCTTTCTACAAAATACCTGATAAAAGCTTATTAATGGATTTGGAGCAGGTTCTGGGATGGAGAAAGCAGTACTGACAGTAAAATTTTATGATTACACAAACTGAGTAGTGTAGTGGGTCCGGTTGCCAAAGACAACTGGATCTGAGGCAGGATAAACTAAGTTAAGGATGGCATATCAAAGTGAAACTTCAAAGCAGAAAAATGGCAGAGCATCAGCTGAAGCAAGAACTCATGGAGAAACAAAGTGACTTGGAGATCAAGCAGAACAACTGGGAAGGTAAGAGCTTTGAAAAATGGCAGACAAATTAGTGTTAAGTCAGCAGCCAGAAAGCTGAATACCACGAAAATACCATGAAAACTGAAGGATTAGTGAGGGTAGCATCAAACAAGTCTAGTACTTAAGCCAAATATTTAGTTGTACTAAAGAGGTGAATTCTTCTGAAAGGCTTGCTGGCTATTGCCACCCTATTAACTGAGTTAACTGTGGTTCTTTGTAGTGGCCTTTCATTTATATAAGAAATTCAAGTTCTCCCTATGGCCTTGGGTCTACTTTCAGTATTAAGAATTGTTCAATTTTTCCCTGCACACTTACAGTGATGTGGAAAAGGAAATTAAGAGAATTTAGTACAAGATTCTTGCAAGAAACAGTAGCAGGAGATAGCTAAATAAGTGTTCTCTTATAGTCCTTACCAACAATTTGATAAGATGACTACGTACCATTATTAATACTGTTTTACAGATAAGAAACTCAAAGAGGTAAATTATCCAAGTTCACATAACTAGTTTATAGTTGAGTCAAGAATGAATCTATAGTTTTATTTTCCCCCTCGCTTTTTTAATGCATTTTATAGATTTCTAAAGTTCTTCTTAATATGTGGATCTTAAAATTGCTCTGATCAGTCCAGGTTCAATAAAAACTTTCCAGTTCTCTATGACTAAGTTACTATTCTCAAAACTCTCTTTTAAAATGCATATTACCTAGGAAGATATTAATTAATCTATCCAACATATTAAATATACATGTGACTTTTTATCAGATAAATCATGTGAGGACAGAACCCTGAGGAATCAGAACAAAGGCAGGTCCAGATTGGGAAAAACAGAGGAGTGAGTGAAGGTATTAGGAGAGGATAATAGGGCAAAGAAATAAGAACATTGATAAGGGACACTGTTTAGAAACAACAGGATAAATCATGTAAGACCAATTTCTATGACAGGCAATCTTTATTGCATACTGTTTGATTTTTCCTTTTTTTAATAGGCAGAAGAAATTTCCAGCTAAATTATTCTACCAGTGGCCATATTGATTAGGACACAATAGGCTATGAGTTCTTACTGGAGTTTTAAAAAATGCCCTGTGGTTATTAAGAGGTGATTGTGAGGGGTTTCTCTGAATGACAACTTTCAAGGGCAACAGGAACATGTTTAATGAGTAGTAAAGCTGTAATTCAGTCTTTGTTTGCTATCAGCAAATACCTTGGCTGGCCTAGGAGCTATAAGTGTATGCTGCATAGATATTCTCAGAGAAGGCTCACAATTTCCTTTTCTTTTAGTTATTTTCTAGTAAAAGGATAATCTGAAATTTACCTGGTTTATTTTAAGGTGTTGTGTTAAGAGTCTATAACTAACTGAATTTGACTGCAGAGTTAACCTCAGGCAATAATTTCTCCAGCTACCACTGGGATCTTGCACTTGAAGTTGTCATTAAAGACTTCTTTTGTTCAAATCCCTGAGAAGTAGTAGTTCTAGCCATTGTAAAGATTTTTCAGGAGGTGGGAGAAAGATCTGATAAAGTGTTTTCCATAGTGATGTACTGAGAGTTCATTTGGTTGGAATGGCTCTGCAGTTCATTTTGATGCATTATCTTCAGTACCGTTAGGTAAAGATAAGTGACATTATAAAAAGCATTTTGTCTTAGGTGTACTTTAACACATCTCACAGCAAAGCATTAAAAGGACTATGTTATAATAATGTCTATATCTTATGGTTTATATAAAGGGAAACATTTGACAAATATTTTCTATTTTAAAAATTAAAAATAATAAAGTGTGTTTATTACAAAAATATTTTAGAAACACAGAAGGAAAAAAATGACCCTTCATATTCCAGGGCTGCTGAAATTGTGATTCTGAAATGGGATCTTCTCTGTTAACTTTATTAAAGAGTAGGATGAAAATTATTTGTAAATGATTCCTGGCACTTGGGTCTAAATGCAAATTTCAACTTTGTATTTATATCAAAAACAGGAACTGTTTTATCTAGTCCATATACGACCTAACTTTTATATCTTTCTCTCATGCAAACTGTTATTTTTTCCCAGACCTACACTGAGGTCACAATAATGGTGATGTTGGGGGTTGAGTTGATTCTCCTCCGTTCTTGTCCCCACTACAACAAAGAGTTAAAGGGCAGAGACACAGAAGTGAAGCAGGGTTAAGGTTTTATTTGAATGCGCTGCAAGGGAGGAGCAGGCCAAAGTCAAGGTAGACAAAAGCAAGTTTACTTTAATAAAGTAGAGAGGAAGGAAAAACAGAGGGGGAAGAGGGAGGCTTATTGAACAACTCCTGTTCAGTATTGGGCATATCCCTTGCCAACTCCTAAATCCAGGGTCACCTGCCATTCAGCGTCTACTTGAATCTGCACGGGGTGGGAAGCTGCAGAGCACTGGATAGAGTAACATTGTATTCTGAGAACTTCCCAAAGGCTAAGAAAGGAGATTCTCAGTCAGGCTACTAAGGAGCATGATTGTATGGCTGCAATTCCATCTGGGTCACCCAGGCAATGGGAACTTGCAAGCCCATATGAGAGCACTCAGCAGCCCCTCCCCTTCCCCACTCATCTGGAGTAGAACAGAGAGAGTCACACACTTGAAAAAAGGAGAGTGTGGGCACCCTCAGAGAGGAGGTACAGTTAAGGGTGTAGGATCTGGGGATTTATATGGCTTTTTGGGTCGGAGTCAGCATAAAGAATGATGTATATAGGTGATTTATAATTCCTTTGAAGTTTTGTCTTAAAAATAGGGTTATTTAGGTGACTGTTGGTTTGGACTTCAGAATTCTTTGTCCACATAGGTTTATTTACTTCTGATGTCTGTCTTGTGCCCTGGTTACAAAGTTACTTGATTGAGTGGCTGGAAGAAGAGGAAAAAAACAGCATATAGGATAAGTTAAAGAATAAGCTGGGCCTTTTTTTGCAGACCAAATAGATTTTACAATGGCATGATCTAATTGGTACAATGAAGATATAGGCTGTACTCAGTTTTTTTCTTTATCTGGGGAATATCTGGACATTCCAAGTTGTTCCTGGCCTTTGGAACTTCAACTAATTAATTCATTAACTCTGTGAGTCCTTTCTGGCTCTCTGGTTTTATCTGGTTGACTCTTTGAGTCCTATTTAGTGGACTCCATTGGCCTTATTCGCCCTCCACCTACTTATATCTGTTTTTCTGCCTAACAGGAAGAATACAATATTTCCCTGTTTTTTTCATAATGGCTGCCCTCTGACTCCTCTAGACCTTTGCCAGAGGGAGTTATGAATGGCAGCTTCTTACATTCTATCCTCAGGATTAGCAGTTCACAGATCCTTCAACTGAGGAGTTCTGTAGTGACATGATCTACAACTTCTTTATACTTGAGAAATGATGTGCTATGATTCAATAATAGTCATACTGGATGCAGTCATTTGTCTTCCTCGATCACTTATTATAAGTTTACAAATCAGCACTGTTTTAGGATTTTATTTCTTATGCATATTTCTGTTTATGATCTTTACATTTTCTACTCATTGTTAAATGAGAAAAACTGAGAAATAATATAACGTAATGAATAAAGACATGGACTCTGAAACCTGACTATTTAGTTTTGATTATCAGGTCTACTATTAATAGCTAGATATCTTTAGAAAAATTATTTGACTTCCCTGTGCCACCATATCTTAGTTTATAAAATGTGGGCAATTATAATCACAACTGCCTCAAATAATTGTTACGAAGGTTAAAGATGAAAGGATTTAATGTATGTAAAGCACTTAAAGCACTGCACGTAATAAATGTTATTATCAATTTATTATTATTATCATGTTGTAAATTTCCTCCTTTAAGGTGTTATTATAAGTCCAGGGTGGTGGAGCCCTCTGTCACACCCAAATATCAATGGTTTGAGTGATACCATCAAAGCAAAAACGATTAAGCAGAAAACCTCAGCACCAAAGGCAATCTAACCATATTGTGCTGAGTTCAGAATTTCAACGTCTATTTTTGTTTGGACATATTTGTTATTATTTGACATAGAGAAAAAATAGAGTTCTCAAGATGGTGAGCTGTGGATCAAAATCTTTTCAAAGTTGTAAAAAATCCATAGGTAACGTTGAAAGCAAGGAAACACAATGCCACTGCAGGTGCTACAACCTAATAAGAAACCCATAGCCAAAGTAATTAGAAGGAGGGAAAGCTGTGTGGTCAAGATAATTGACATTTTGTCAAGTACAATTATTTTTTTGCAAGGAACTATTACATGCATTGCAGAATGTTTGACCGTCCTGGACCTCTTCCCACTAAATGCCAATAACACCCCTTTCAGTCATTGTGACAGGTAATAATGCTCCAATGGGAAGAAGATTTACTGTGAAGCTAATGAAGCTCAAATTTCAGGGCTCCTTCATTCCGTGTGCTCTTTACAAAGCCCTGTCCCTAATTTTACACTCATAATGTTATATTCTTTAAAAAGACATCAAAATGTTTACCGTGAAGCTAATGATGTTCAAATTTCTTAACTTCTTCATTCCACTGACTCCTTCCAAAGCCCTATTCCTAATTTTGTCCTATAATTTTGTATTTTTCTTTAAAAGGACCTCAAAAATGTATAAAATTTCACTTCCACCAAAATCTGGATCTTACCCTGAGCCTGAAGCATTTCCAAACTTCCTGAGTCTGGAGAGGGAGGGCAGTTAATATTCCTAATTGAGAAGCAATAACTTAAGGGAAAGGGCTTTTTACATACATGTGAGAATAGAAATTGAGTCTATACTCACTATGCATGTCAGGTTGACAAAATTGGCTCCCTATATAAATCCAGAAATCTGGAAAGAGCTGTCACATGTATGACTCTAAATGCAGGCCTGGAAAACTATCTTCCTACCCTAAAACAACAGATTGAAAGTGAACTTTTTCTGGAACATGAGTGTAAAGAAGTCATTTACAGGGAATCAATATCCCTAAGCTTCACCATTTATAGCTGCTGAGTGTTGAAACTACCCAGTGAGGTGGAAACCCTAGACCAAGAAACTTAAAAAATCAATGCCATGAGGATGAGTTTATGAACAAAATTTATGAAATGCCCAAATATCCCATCAAACACAACAGAAAGTTATCACGTGCACTAAACACAAGAACTCATACTGGAGAAAATAAAAAGTAATAATAACCCAAGCATGTATTTCATTCTACCATGCAATCTGGAGAAAACAAATTTCTGCACTTTGAAGACCTCTATAATCTGTCTCCAACTCTACAATAAAGGTTTTCTAATTGTCAAGACTCAGAAGCCAGTTCAGACTGAGAACCTCAAGAATGCTCTGAATTTCTGATTGAGAGGTAGGATCTTTTGGATTGACTATCAACTCCTTATACTGGTCTGACTTCTAAATCAGCTTTTTTGAGTTTCAGACACCTTTGGGAAGCTGATATAAGTTATGATACATTTTCCCAGAAAAATACTTATGTGCATAACAATAAATTTTTCGTACAACATCAAGGTGGTCACAGATTACCCACCATCCATTATTGCACCTTCCATATATCCATGGAACACAGATTAGGAATATTCAGTATTTGATGAAGAGGAAGAATTATGGATTGTATAAGAATGCTCATGTCTCAGCCCTTACTTAACCCCGAAATTGGGTTTCCATTTGGTATAGATATAATGTATACTGTATCGATTATCTAGCCATAAAAACAGTCAATTCATTTGCGCAAGCTTAGATCTTTCCATAGGTCATGAAATTTTACAATACTATTAACCCATACTGTGTCAGGGGTGGAGAATAAGAGATCCAAGCTAAATTTATTAAAATCATCATGGCTTAAATAAATATGGTAAGATAAAATAGAAGTTGAAATTTGGATTGTTGAAATGTTGATAAGAAAGAAATAAGATACAATCAGGAGTGAGGTTGGCATATAAATATATGCTAAAATTATCTGGTGTATTTTCTAGACATAGACTACCAAAGCAATTTAAGTTTTCTAGCAGTAATTGTAAAGCATTATTTTCTAATATGGTTTAATCCAGGAATAGATCATAAAGCATATCATACCGGGATCAGCAAATAGTTTCCATAAAATGCCAGCAGATAATAAATATTTTAGACATTGAAAGCCATATTATCTCTGTCTTATATTCTTCTTTGCTATTTTTGTTTTGCAGCCTTTGATAATTTTAAAAATCTTTGTTTACTCCCAGGCCATACAAAAACAGCTCATGGGACACATTTGGCCTATACTATAAGTTTGCCAGCTCCTAATATAAAAGAACCAATGAACTAAACATTGCTCAGACAATATTGCATAAATTCAACACACTTTCATTATAAAACCTCTCAAAAAACTGAGAAGTTAAAGAAATTACAACTAATAAAGTCCATATATGACAAACCCAGAGTTGACATACTCAGTCATGAAAAATTGAAGACTTTTCCTCTAAGATAAGGAACAAAACAAGGATACCCACTGCTATCACTTTTATTCAGCCAAGTCCTGCAATACCTACCCATTGAATTAAGCAAGAAAAAGAAATACAAGGCGTCTAAATTAGAAAGGGCAGAAGAGAATTGTCCCTGTCTGCAGATGACATGATCTTATGTAGAGATAATCTTAAAAATTCCATTAAAAATCTTGTTAGAACAAAAAATCAATTCAAAAATGTGAAAAGATATAAAATCAACATAAAAAATCAGCTGTTCTACATAGTAACAAAGAACTATCTGAAAAGAAAATTATTAAAACAATCCCATTAATAATAACACCAAATACTTAGGAAAAAGCTTAACTAAGGGAGCAAAAGACTTGCATACTGAAAACTACAAACATTGATGAAGGAAATTAAACAAGACAATATTGTTAAAAGGTTCATACAGCCCAAAGTGATCTACAGATCCAATATAATCCCTGAAAAATCACAACAGCATTTTTTATATAATTTATTTTAGTATCATTAATCTATAATTACATGTGCAAGATTATGGCCACTAAATTACCCTCTTCATCAGGTCCCCCCCATCAACCCCATTACACTCACTGTCCATCAGCGTAGTGAGGTGCTATAGAATCACTACTTGTCTTCTCTGAGTTGTACAGCCCTCCCCACGCCCACCCAACATTACGTCTGCTAATCGTAATGCCCCTATTTCCCCCTTGTCCCTCCCTTCCCACCCCTCTTCCCCAGTCCCATTCCCTTTGATAACTGTTAGTCCATTCTTGGGTTCTGTGAGTCTGCTGCTGTTTTGTTCCTTCAGTTTTTTTCTTTGTTCTTATACTCCACATATGAGTGAGATCATTCGATATTTGTCTTTTTCTGCTTGGCTTATTTCACTGAGCACAATACCCTCTAGCTCCATCCATGTTGTTGCAAATGGTAGTATTTGTTTTCTTCTTATGGCTGAATAATATTCCATTGTGTATATGTACCACATCTTCTTAATCCATTCATCTACTGTTGTACACTTAGGTTGCTTTCATTTCTTGGCTATTGTAAATAGTGCTGCAATAAACATAGGGGTGCATCTGTCTTTTTGAAACTGGGCTGCTGCATTCTTAGGGTAAATTCCTAGGAGTGGGATTCCTGGGTCGAATGGTATTTCTATTTGGAGTTTTTTGAGGAACCTCCATACTGCTTCCCACAATGGTTGAACTAATTTGCATTCCCACCAGCAGTGGAGGAGGGTTCCCTTTTCTCCACATCCTCACCAACATTTGTTGTTGTTTGTGTTTTGGATGTTGGCCATCCTCACTGGTGTGAGGTGATATCTCATTATGGTTTTAATTTGCATTTCTCTGATGATTGGTGATGTGGAGCATCTTTTCATGTGCCCGTTGACCATCTGAATTTCTTCTTTAGAGAAGTGTCTATTCATGTCCTCTTCCCATTTCTTAATTGGATTATTTGCTTTTTGTTTGTTGAAGTGTGTGAGTTCTTTATATATTTTGGATGTCAACCCCTTGTCGGATATGTCATTTATGGATATATTCTCCCATACTGTAGGATGTCTTTTTGTTCTACTGATGGTGTCCTTTGCTGTACAGAAGGTTTTCAGCTTGATATAGTCCCACTTGTTCATTTTTGCTTTTGTTTCCCTTGCCCGGGGGAGTTTTATGGTTTCATGACTTACATTCAGGTCTTTGATCCATTTTGAGTTTACTTTTGTGTATTGGGTTAGACAGTAGTCCAGTTTCATTCTCTTACATGTAGCTGTCCAGTTTTGCCAACACCAGGTGCTGAAGAGCCTGTCATCTCCCCATTGTATATCCAAGGCTCCTTTATCATATATTAATTGACTGTGTATGTTTGGGTTAATATTTGGATTTTCTATTCTGTTCCACTGGTCTGTGGGTCTGTTTTTGTGCCAATACCAAATTGTCTTGATTACTGTGGCTTTGCAGTAGAGCTTGAAGACAGGGAGCATAATTCCCCCTGTTTTATTCCTCCTCAGGATTGCTTGGACTATTCGGGGTCTTTTGTGGTTCCATATGTATTTTAGAATTATTTGTTCCAGTTCATTGAAGAAAGCTGTTGGTATTTTGATAGGGATTGCATTGAATTTGTAGATTGCTTTAGGTAGTGTAGCCATTTTGACAATATTTATTCTTCCTAGCCAAGAGCATGGGATGCATTTCCATTTGTTAGTGTCCTCTTTAATTTCTCTTAGGAGTGTCTTGTAGTTTTCAGGGTATAGGTCTTTCACTTCTTTCATTAGGTTTATTCCTAGGTATTTTATTCTCTTTGATGCAAGTGTGAATGGAATTTTTTTCTGATTTCTCTTTCTGCTAGTTCATCGTTAGTGTATAGGAAAGCAACAGATTTTGGTGTGTTAATTTTGTATCCTGCAACTTTGCTGAATTCGGATATTAGTTCTAGTAGTTTTGGAGTGGTGTCTTTAGGGTTTTTTATGTACAATATCATGTCATCTGCAAATAGTGAGAATTTGACTTCTTCTTTACCAATCTGGATGCCTTGTATTTCTTTATTTTGTCTGATTGCCATGGCTAGGATCTCCAGTACTATGTTGGATAATGGTGGAGAGAGTGGGCATCCCTGTCTTGTTCCCAGTCTTAGATGAAAAGCTTTCAGCTTCTCTCTGTTAAGTATGATGTTAGCTGCAGGTTTGTCATATATGGCCTTTATGATGTTGAGGTACTTGACTTCTATACACATTTTGCTGAGAGTTTTTATCATGAATGGTTGTTGAATTTTGTCAAATGCTCTTTTAGCATCTATGGAGAAGATCATGTGGTTTTTGTTCTTCTTTTTGTTGATGTGGTGGACGATGTTGAATGCATTTTCGAATGTTGTACCATCCTTGCATCCCTGGGATGAAACCCCTGCAACATGGTGTATGATCCTCTTGATGTATTTTTGAATTTGGTTTGCTAATTTTTTTGTTGAGTATTTTTGCATCTACGTTTGTCAGGGATATTGTTCTGTAATTTTCTTTTTTGGTGGGGTCTTTGCCTGATTTTGGTATTAGACTGATGGTGGCTTCATCGAATGAGTTTGGAAGTATTCCCTCCTCTTCCAGTTTTTGGAAAACTTTAAGGAGAATGGGTACTATTTCTTCTCTATATGTCACATAAAATGCAGCGGTGAATCCATCTGGCCTGGGGGTTTTGTTCTTGCGTAGTTTTTGATTACCGATTCAATTTCATTGCTGGTGATTGGTCTGTTTAGTTTTTCTGTTTCTTGCTTGGTCAGTCTTAGAATGTTGCATTTTTCTAAGAAGTTGTCCTTTTCTTCTAGGTTTTCCAGCTTGTTAGCATATAGATTCTCATAATATTCTCTTATAATTCTTTGTATTTCTGTGGGGTCTGCCATTATTTTTCCTTTCTCATTTCTGATTCTGTTTATGTGTGTAGATTCTCTTTTTCTCTTAATAAGTCTGGCTAGGCATTTATCTATTTTGTTCATTTTTTCAAAGAACCAGCTCTTGGCTTCATTGATCTTTTCTATTGTTTTATTCTTCTCAATTTTATTTATTTCTTCTCTGATCTTTATTATGTCCTGCCTTCTAGTGACTCTGGGCCTCATTTGTTCTTCTTTTTCCAATTTCAGTAATTGTGTCTGTAGACTATTCATTTGGGAATGTTCTTCCTTCTTTAAATAGGCCTGGATTGCAATATACTTTCCTCTTAGAACTGCCTTTGCTGCATCCCACAGAAGTTGTGGCTTTGTGCTGTTGTTGTCACTAGTTTCCATATATTCTTTCATTTCTGTTTTGATTTAGTCATTGAGTCATTGATTATTTAGGAGAATGTTGTTAAGTCTCAATGTTTGTGAGCCTTTTTGATTTCTTTCTAAAATTTATTTCTAGTTTTATACCTTCGTGATCTGAGAAGTTGGTTGGTAGAATTTCAACATTTTTTAATTTACTGAGGTTCTTTTTGTGGCCTAGTATGTGGTCTATTCTGGAAAATATTCCATGTGCACTTGAGAAGAATGTGTATCCTGTTGATTTTGGGTGTAGAGTTCTGTAGATGTCTGTTAGGTCCACCTGTTCTAGTGTGTTGTTCAGTGCATCTGTGTCTTTATTTATTTTCTGTCTGGTTGATCTGTCCTTTGGAGTGAGTGGTGTGTTGAAGTCTCCTAAAATGAATGCATTACTTTCTATTTCCTCCTTTAATTCTTTTAGTATTTGTTTCACATACGCTGGTGCTCCTGTGTTGGGTGCATATATATTTATAATGGTTATATCCTCTTGTTGGACTGACCCCTTTATCATTATGTAATGCCCTTCTTTATCTCTTGCTACTTTCTTTGTTTTGAAGTCTATTTTGTCTGATACAAGGACTACAACACCTGCTTTTTTCTCCTTGTGTGCATGAAATATCTTTTTCCATCCCTTCGCTTTTAGTCTGTGTATATGTTTGGGTTTGATGTGAGTCTCTTGTAAGCAGCATATAGGTGGGTCTTGTGTTTTTATCCATTCTATTACTCTGTGTCTTTTGATTGGTGCATTCTGTCCATTTACATTTAGGGTGATTATTGATAGAGATGTACTTATTGCCTTTGCTGGCTTTAGATTCATGGTTACCAAAGGTTCAAGGGTTGCTTCTTTAATATCTAAGAATCTAACTTAACTTTCTTGTTAAGTTATTGTAAACACCATCTGATGTTTCTTTATTTCTCTCCCTTCTTATTCTTCCTCCTCCATTCTTTATATACTAGGTGTGTTATTATTTGCCTTTATTTAGTATTTGGATGGTCTGCTTTCTTTGCTATGATTTTATTTTCTGTGGTGACGTCTTTTTAGCCTTAGGAGTGCTTCCCTCCAGAGCAGTCCGTTTAAGATGTCCTGGAGGTGGTTTATGAGAGGCAAACTCTCTCAACTTTCGCTTGTCTGGAAATCATTTAATCCCTCTGTCATATTTAAATGATAATCATGCTGGATACAATATTCTTGGTTAGAGGCCCTTCTGTTTCTTTACGTTAAATATATCATGTCATTCTCTTCTGGCCTGTAAGGTTTCTGTTGAGAAGTCTGATGAGAGTCTGATGAATTTTCCTTTCTAGGTGATAATTTTTCTCTCTCTAGCTGCTGTTAATTCTCTGTCCTTGTTTTTGATCTTTGCCATTTTAATTATTATGTGTCTTGGTGTTGTCTTCCTTGGGTCCCTTCTGTTGGGAGATCTGTAGGCTTCCATGGTTTGAGAGACTATTTCCTTCCCCAGCTTTGGGAAGTTTTCAGCAATTATTTCTTCAAAGACACTTTCTATTCCTTTTTCTTTCTCTTCTTCCTCTGGTACTCCTATAATGTGAATATTGTTCTGTTTTGATTGGTCACACAGTTCTCTTAAAATTGTTTCATTCCTAGAGATCCTTTTATCTCTCTCTGCCTCAGTTTCTGTGTATTCCTGTTCTCTGTTTGTATTCCATTAACAGTCTCTTGCATCTCTTCCAGTCTGCTGCTAAGCCCGTCGACTGCTTGTCTCATCTCTGCATTGTCTTTCCTCACTTTCCTCACTTTCTCCCTTAGCTCCTGCATATTTCTCTGTAGGTCCATCAGTACGGTTATGACTTTTATTCCGAATTCTTTTCAGAAAGATTGTGCATGTCCATCCCATCAGGCTCCTTCTCTGGAGTTGTCTGGGTAAGCTTTGTTTGTACCATATTCCTCTGTCTTTTCATGGCTATAGAAGTGGTCAGAAAAAGAAAAAAGAAGAAAGGGAAAAAAGAGAAAAAAAAAAACCCTGCCGGGTGTAGTTTCTGTGAGGATACTGTAGGTGGCACTGCTGCTCCACTAGTCTGCATTCGTGGCTGCTCTGCCAGGCCATGTTGCTACACTGGGCCCTTTGTGACTCTGGCTGGGGAGGGACCAAATGGGAGGCTGCTGATTTCTGTGGGAAGTCTCAGTGCAACTGCTTTTCCAGCCACAGTCCAAGGTAACCGAAATTCCCCAGGACTCCCAGCCTGCTTGGTTGAATGTGCTGGGATGATCCTGCTCCTCCTTTGGGCCCCTGTCCCTTTAAGACCCCTAAAAAAGCGTGCGCTTTTCTTTTGTCCCAGGGAACTGGCTGAGTGGACCGGCCATCTTGGATCCTGCCCCTCTCTTTCCAATCTCTGAAACAGCACGTGAAGTGTGTCAGTTCTCCCAGCACAGATCACCAGGGCTGGTTATTTGGTGGGCCTGTGCTTCCATTCCCTCCCCACTCTGAATCCTCTCCTCCCACTGGTGTGCTGCGGTGGGGGAGTGCTCAGGTCCCGCCGGGTCATGGCTCCATATCTTACTCACTTTGCTTGCAAGGTGTAGCTGCAGGCTGCATGTCATCCTGTATCTTCTGGTCTCTCTTTCAAGAATAGTTGTTTTGGTTGTATTTTCATAAATATATTTGGTTTTGGGAGGAGATTTCCTCCACCCTGCTCATGCTGCCATCTTCCCGGAAGTGCATTTTAACAGAAATAGAAAAGACAATTCTAAAATTCATATGGAAACAGAAATGGCTATTAATATTCAAAACAATCTTCAAAAAAACATAGCTGGTGGTATTATCTTCTTGACTTCAAAATATATTACAAAGCTACAGTACTTAAAATAGCATGGTACTGGCATAAAGTCAGACACATAGACCAATAGAACAGAATCAAGAGCCCAGAAACAAATCCATACATATATGCTCAACTGATCTTTGACAAGGATGCTTAGAATGCACAATGAGGAAATGGTAGACTCTTTAACATGTGATTCTGGTAAAACTACAGGCAAAAGAATTATATCAGATCCTTTCATACACTATACCAAAAAATCAACTCAGAATGGATCAAAGACATATATAAGACCTGAAAATGTAAAATTCCTCAAAGAAAACTAGGGGAAATTTTTAATGACATTGGTCTTGGCAATAATTTCATGGATATGACAACAAAAGCACAAGCAATAAAAACAAAAATAAAGAAGTGAGACTACATCAAACTAAAAAACTTCTGCATGGCAAAAGCAAAAATCAGCAGAGTGTAATGGAATGGCAGAAAATATTTAGGCACAATATGGCTGATAAGGGTTAAACCCCCAAATAGTTAAGGAACTCCTAAAACTTCATATTAAAAAAAACCTAATAACCCAATTTCGAAAATGGGCTAATAATCAACAGAGTAATGGATGAAGAAAATACTGTATAAACACTGAAATACAATGGAATATTATTCAGCCATGAGAAAGAATGAAATCCTGCCATTTGAAACAACAGGGGATGTGGAAAGCACTGTGTTAGTTGAAATGAGCCAGATATAGAAAGATAAATATATGATTTCTCTAAATATGTGAAATCTAAAATGTCAAACTCATAGAATCAGAGTGTAGAATGGTGGTTTCCAGCAGCTGGGTGGAGGACAGAGTGGCGAGATGATGATCAAAGGGCACAAAGTTTCAGTTGTGCAAGATAAATAAGTTCTGGAGATCTATACAGCATAGTGCTATAGCCAACAATATTGTATTGTATATGAAAAATTTACAAATAGAGTAAGTCTCATGTTAAATGGCTTATCACACACACACACACAAAAAAAAAATAAGGCTAGAGTAAACTTTGGGAAGTGATGGATATGTCTATGATGGTGGTGATAGTTTCATGGATCTATACTTACCCTCAAACTGATTGAGCTGTATACATTAAATATATACAGATTTTTATATATCAATGATATCTCAGTAAAGTAGTTAAAAAACATTCAACAAACCAGTATATAAGGGAACTTCCTCAACTTAACAAATGGGATCTATGAAAATGCATACCTGGAATCATATATAATGATGAAAGATGTTGAATTTCATCATATGCTTTTTCTACATCTATGGATGATCATGTGGTTTCTGTTTGTAATCTATTAATATAGTGCATTACATTGATTGATTTTTTGAGGGATGTTAAAACAATCTTGCATTCCTAGGATAACTCCCAGCTGATCATGATATATTTAGTGTGCTGCTGGAATCAGTTGGCTAGCATTTTGTTGAGGCTTTTCGATCTAACTTAATAAGAGATATTGTTATGTAGGTTTTTTTTTCTTGTAATGTCTTTGGTTTGGGTATTAAGATAACACTGGATTCAAAGAATGAGTTGGGAAGTATTTCTATTCTGTTTTTGGAAGAGTTTGTGAATAGTTGGTATCAATTCTTTAAAATGTTTGGTAGAATACAATAGTAAAGTTTTAGCTAGGTCTTTGTTTTATGGGTATATATTTGGTAACTAATACAATCTTGGGCTATGTCATTTGTCTGCTGAAGTTTTCTACTTTTTCTTGAGTCACTTTCAGAAGGTTGGGTCTCCCTAGGAATTCTTTCATTTTATCTGTTATCTATTTGCTGGCATATGATTGTTTATAGGATTCTTTAATAATTCTTTTCTTAATTTCAGAATATTTGAGAGTAATGTCCCTCATATTTATGATTTTGGTAATTGAGTTTTATTTTTCTTATTCTTGGTTAACTTAGCTAAAAGTTTTTCAATTTTGGTGAACGTTTCATAGTCACCTTTTTGTTTTTTTGCTTTTTTTCTATTGTTTTTCCATTATTCCATTAATCTCCAGTCTAACCTTAATTATAATTTCCTGCTGTTTGCTTGCTTTGTGCTTAGTTTGCTCTTCTTTTTATATTTTCTTAAAAAGAGGTGGGTTATATTATTAATTTGTGATCATTTTCTTTTTGAATACAGTCATTTATAGCAATATATTTCACTGTATACACTGTATTAGCTATATACCATAAAATTTTAATATTGTGGCTCATTTTCATTCATCTTAAAGTATTTTCTAATTTCCTTTGTGACTTGTTATTTGACTAATTTGTTATATAGGAGTGTGTTATTTAATTTTCACATATTGGTGATCTCCCCAAATTTCTTTCTGTTATTGATTTCTAATTTCATTCCATTTTGTTTGGAGAGAGTGCTTTGTGTCATTTTAATTCTTTTAACCTTATTTATCATTTCTTATTCTCTTCATTTGTTCCTGTGGGTTTTAGTTACTATCTGCAGTCATTACCATAGTCTAATACAGCTTTGCTCCCACCTATCTCTTTGTGCTATTATTGGCAAATATTGTACACATTTATTCACTGTAGACCCATATTATAAATATATAATTAAGAATATACAATATGTATATAAATATATTCTTTTACACAATTGTTTTTAAATCAGTTAAGAGAAAAAATGCATTTATAGTATCTCATAATTACATAATTACTTTTACTGGAGTTTCTGTTTTTCCTGTATTCAAATTACTGTCTGGGTCACTTGCTTTCAGACTTCCTTTAGAATTCCTCATAAGGTGGGTTTGCTAGCAACATAGTAAGTTTTTGTTTACCTGGGAATGTTTCTATACTGCCTTCATTTTTGAAAGATATATTTTCTAGATACGGTATTCTTAGTTGAAATTTTTGTTTTAGAGCACTCCAAATATGTGTCATACTACCTGCTGGTATGTTTTGTTTCTGATAAAACATCACCTGTTAATCTTTTCGAGGCTCGAAGCATATTGGACCCCAATTTTCAACATGTAGGGAAGGTTTTTCCTCATATACCACCAAGCAATTCTCCAGTACTAACTGAGTATTCTATAATTCAACTAAATTCTGACACTATTTAACTGGAAATAGTGTCATATACCACAAGTTAAGGTCTCAGTCTTACAGGACAGCCTGCACTCCCAACTTCAGATGTCAGTCACAAGTTCAGATTGTCACCTGTGCTTCTGGATGGCTGCCTAAACATTGGAGATTCCAAAAGTCCCTCCTTGGGTTCAATTAATTTATTAGAGTAGCTCACAAAACTCAGAGAAGCATTTTACTTACTAGATTATCAGCTTATTATAAAAAGATATAACTCAGGAACCACCAGATGGAAGAGATGCATAGGGCAAGGTAGAGGAAAAGGACATGGAGCTTCCATGCTCTCTCTGAGCATGTCACTCCTTTCCCAGTATCTCCACATGTTCACCGATCTAGGCAAACCCTGAACACAGGCTTTTGGGTTTCTATGGAGGCTTCATTACATTGTCATGATTGATTAAATCATTGGTCACTGGCCATCAATTAAACCTTTAGTCCCTTTCTCCTTCCAGAAGGTGGGACTAAAAGTTCCAACCCTCTAATCACATGGTTGATTCCTCTGGTAACCAGCCCACGCCCTTAGCTTACCTTTGGGCTTTCTAAAAGTCACCTAATTAGTGTAACAAAAGACACCTATCTTTCTCTTATTACTTAGGAAATTCCAAGGGTTTCAGGAGCTCTGCATCACAGGACAGACTAAAACATATGATTGTTATAAATCACAATACCACAAGTTTCCTCGTAAGTGGTGAATCATTTTTTCTTGTTGCTTTCAAGATTTTCTCCTTGTCTTTGGCTTTCAATATTTTTACTACAATATTTATGTGTACCTATTTGCATTTACCCTTCTTGGAGTATGTTGAGTTTTTTAATGTGTATTGCAGTTTTTCATCAAATAAAGGAAGTTGTTAGCATTATTTCTTCAAATATGATTTCTTCTCCTTTCTCTTCTCTCTAGCATTCCCATTATTTTTGTGCTTAATATCATTTTGATGAGAATCTGTTCATTTATCTTCATTTTTCTAATTCTTTGAATTGCATAATCTCTATCAATTTTATTTTCTAGCTTGCTTATTCTTGAGCCAGTTTAAACCTGTAGTAAGTGTTTACTTGATTTATTGTACTTTCCAGCTCCAGATTTCCATTTTTAATAACTTTTATCTTTATTGATATTATCTATTTGATGAAACATTGTGATCATACAGTCCCTTACTTCTTTAAGCATGAATTGCTTTACTTCTTTGAACATATTTATAATGACTAGTTTGAATTATGTCTTTGTGAAACCGAAATCTGGTCTCTGTCCTTGCTTATTTCCTCCGTGTTTGGGTCAGACTTTCCTATTTTTTTAATGTATGTCTCATAACTTTTTGTAGGAAACTGAACATTTTACATAGTATATTATGTCTGCTCTGGGTACCAGTTTTCCCCAACTTCCAGGGCTTGTTATAGCTATTTGATTATTCATTTGTTTAGTTACTGGATGAATTATTTTAGTGAAGTCTATGCTCCCCTCAGTGTGACGCCATTGATGTTTCTCCTCAGAATGTGTAGCCTTGAATTTGTGCACAGTAGCCTTGAGATAACAATGGTTTGGGCAGGGCACTTGGTCTTTTTATGACTATCTATCTGTTAAACTCCATTAATTTCTCGATTATTTCTCTATTGCTTCCAACAAAGTCCTGGAGTATTAATTGCTCCACTAACTGATACGATTAATTCAGACTCCTTTACAAGGACAGTTTTTGAGGTCAGTGTTTAAGATTGGTTCTGATCCCATGAAGGCTCTTCTTATCTATGTCTTTCCCTGGTTTTCTCTGGTAAACTTTAGCTAGCCTACATTTAGCCTTTATCCGCAATGAATCCACTAATTTCCTCCTATTTGCCTTTACCACAACTGCCACTGTTTTTGAGAGTACCCTTATGCTTGAACTTCCTCACAATCTGTTGCAAATAAAATCAGTTCCTTTGGGAAGAGCATCAGGCTGTCTGTTTTACAACCTGTTTTTCCCCTTAGGCAAGTTCTTTGAGACATGCTTTCAGACCTGGTGACAGGGACAGTGTTGCACTTCTCTCTGATACTCCTGCTTTTGGAGATGGGCAATTAGAAGAGGGAGTTGGCTATAGCCTCTGTTTCTCTCAGTTTGCCTTTCCAGGTGAAGTACCTCCGCATTATGAATAAGCTGGACAAGGGCAATTGAGGCTCTGGTATTTTCAGTGCACTGTGCCCAAGGTAGAGCTTCTTTCCAATGAGTGGTGTTGGACGGAAGAATAAAACTCTTACTTCTCATCTGATATCCTGTCACTCTTGGAAGGTAACATAGCTCTCCAGCTGGTCACTGGAAGGGACACAAGTCATGTTCTGGCTGTATTCGTTTTGAGTAGAGTTCTTGCCATGCTGAGTTGAAAGGAAGTGTGTTATGGTTGAAATGACACAGACACTTGTTTGTACTGTGCTTTAGTAGGTTTTCTTGAATAAATATTTATTTGTTGTCATCCCTGGAGTCCATTTCCCAAGATTTTGAATGTTAGAGGTACTTTTGTAAATTTAATTTTCACCATTTTCATTGGGGAGTGGGTCCATGTTGGTGGCAGTGAAACTTTAAGGGTGGGTTATTAATCTTAAAAAAGACAGTAACCCCTTTGGTGGCTTACTTCTGCAATATGAATCTTGAAATCATTCCTGAAAGCTTTCTAGAGTCTATTTATTCAACCTTCTGAATAAGTCTGTAAGTCATGCCCTTTAATAAATCCTTTTCTGCTTAAAGTGGATAAAACTGATTTCATTCTCTCCAATTGAACTTTCACCAATATACTTTGAGGTAATCAGAGTATATTTCTATATAATGATCTAAGCAGCTTGTTTCACATCTTAATCCCACATTGACATACATAAATCTTGGCTTTTTGTGTCTGTATACTTTAGCATCTATATATTGTCTTTTTCCTATACAGAATACCTCCGAGAAATTACTATATTTCCTACAACCATATAGAGGTAATATTTTTATTTGAAATCAAGAGGGAGTGTTTCTGTCTGAAATCAACTCCCTTTCTAGCTGATGTTTCTATGTGTATCTCTTTAATATCCATATTATTTTTTATAGTTATTTTGGTTGAGGTAATATTAACCTAATTCTGAACTATTCTTGTTTATGATTTTTGAATTCACCCTAAGTCCAACCAATGACTGATTATACTATGCCATATCCCTTGCTAACAATCAGGGGCATACTCTTCAGATTAATCCAATGGTAACGGCGATTTTGAATGGTAGATAATAGTGTTGCCTGAATAATAAAATGACATGAAAATTCCTTTGGAGTCATGTGATAGAAGTACTTATCATACAAGAGTCCCCCACCAGGTGGCCCTCAGTTATTGAGCCTTTGATTAACCAAGTTTTAGAGAATGGATCATGATTCTGCAAGTTGGTAGGAGTCATCTTCTGATAAGTATAATAATTCCATCTCCTCTTGTTTTAGAAACAAGGAACTGAGGTTGGCTCATTTTCTTTTTCCAATTTTTTAAATTCATAAACATTTTTTAAAGAGCAGTTTTAGATTCATAGGTAATTGAGTGGCAAATACAGAGTTCTCTTCTTCTCCCTATGCCCACATGTGCCCAATCTCCCCCACTATGAACATCTCACATGAGAGTGGTACATTAGTTACAATCAAGGAACCTACATTGACACATTATTGTCACCCAAAGTTCGTTATTTACATTAGGGTTCATTGTTGGTCTTGTACATTCTGTAGATTTTGACAAATATATAATGACATGTATCTCTCATTATAATATCATATAGACCATTCTCACTGTCCTAAAGAGCCTCCATGCTCTGCCTATTTTTCCTTCCCTTCTGCCTAATCCTGGACAGCCCCTGAGCCTTTTACTATCTCCCTAGTTTTGCCTTTTCCAGAATGTTACTTAATTGCAATTATTGAGCATTTAGTCTTACAGATTGGTTTCTTTCAATTACTAATATGCACTTAAGGTTCCTCCATGTCTTTTCATGACCCATTCATTTTAGCACTGAATAATATTCCATTTCCTGATGTAAAATAGGTTATTAATCCATTCATATATTGAAGGACATCATGCTTGCTTCTAAATTTTTGAAATTATGAATAAAGCTATATAAATATCCATGTTAAACCTCTCTTGGACATGATTTTCAATTAATTTGGGTAAATACCAAGTAACATAATTGCTAGATCATAGGTAAGAGTATGTTTAGTTTTGTAAGAATCTGCCATACTTTCTTCCAAAATGGGTGTATCATTTTGCATTCCTACCAGCAATGAATAATTCCTATTGCTCCACAACCTTACAACGATTTGGTATTGTAGTGTTTGAGATTTTAACCATTCTAATAGGCATGTAGTGTGATCTCATTGTTTTTGTTTTTTTACAATGAAGCTTTTCTTTAATAAATTTTTGTTATAAAGGTGTTAGTTCAGGGCTTGAAATGCATTTTGGTATCTCTTTAAAACAATAAATGTATAAATTTAACTTGAATAAAAATTTGTATTCCTAGTGAGAGCATTTTAATTTCTGCATTTAACACTGAGTGTTAAACATGGGGAGAGGTGGAGGTCTGGGATGGTTCTGAACTTCATGTTATATAAATGCTGTCTTAACATTGCCTACTTGGCAGCCCTTTGCAGGAAAATGTTATTGGCAGTTTTAAAGGCAGTTAGAATCCCACTTCTACCTTTTCAGAATGTCTCAAATCTCTAGGCAGATAGGAAGAATTCCAAATAACCAAGCAATGCTGCCAGAGCACTGTTCTTGGGCTTGCTCAGAAACATGTGTTTATAGGAAACAAAAACCAAATTTACAGTATGAAACAATTAAATGAAACACAGGTGAGGAGATATTTCTACAAGTCCTTTCATGTTGAAATCTCTTTCATTTAAAGTTTGCAGTGTGATCTGTGACATATTCCATTCCCCACAGCAGTGGATGAGATACTTTACTGTTCATTATGGAACAAGTATTCCTTATGGAATAAGAAGTAAGCTTGGGTTGAAACTGAAATCCCACCCTGGCCTTTCTTGTTATTGCAAATGGCTTAAATGGTTTATTTGTGGTTGGAAATATTTTTAATTAGTGAAAATAGCCAATTGAACAAACACCTGTAATCTTTTTTGCATAGGTAGTTTGAAGCTACACTTTTAATACATGTATTTTTGTCTTGTTATATTTTTTTAAATGTTACTTTTACTGGTGTCTGTGTTTTAGATTTTAGTCATTCTAATAGGTTTGTAGTGGGATCTCACTGTCATTTTAATTTGCAATTCTCTAATGACGTAGGATGAATATCTTTTCATAGGCTTGATATATGTATATCTTCTTTGTGGAGGTGTCTGTTAAGGTCTTCTGCTGATTTTATTATTGGAATGCTCATTTTCTTATTACTCATTTTTAACAGTCTTTTTATATTTTGGATAACAGTCCTTTATCAGATGACTCTTTTGCAAAAACATTTCCCCTGTCTGTGGCTTGTCTTCTCATCCTCTTGGTATTGTCTTTCAGAGAGCAGAATTTTTTGATTTTAATGAAGTTAGCTTATCAATTATTTATATCATGGATCTATCTTTTGGTGTTATATCTAAAATGTCATCACCATAGCTAGAGTCACCTGCTAAAAGGCCCACCTATAAACAGCATAATAAAGACAGGAAGATTCCATCTTAAAGCTAAAATTTCATTAAAAAAAAACAAGAAGTTAGGAAAGATACTTAACTTACTCTTTAGCAAACAGACAATAACTCAGCCCACCTTGTGGGGTTGGGGAGGCAGTCTTATTGATATACTCCCAAACCTGGAAGCTACTACCTGGGAAGGGACCAGGGCAGTAAATTACTTGTGTTAAGTTAATTTTAAATATTCAGAAACCACTTAACAAGTCTGCACCCCCAGCCCGTTGACATTCATCAAAAATCCTTAAAAGGGGGCATGCCCAACCTTTCAGTGTGCACCTCTCTCTGGGGTCACGTGCACTTTCTAAGTGCATAAACGTTTAACGTTAAACTTTCTCTCTCCAACCTTTCAGAGTGCCTCTCCTCCCTGAGGTCGCCTGCACTTTTTGTCTCTTTAAGTAACTTTAAATAAAACTTTTACTCTGCTTCACTACTGTGTCTCTGCCCTTCAATTCTTTGTTGCGGTGGAGACAAGAATCAAGGAAAATACACAGTGCCTCTCCCCCAACAGTAGTGAAGCAGAGTAAAAGTTTTATTTAAAATTACTTAGAGACAGGTGCTCCAGCTCCCTGGCTGCCAACACAGCTCCAAGAATCCCTTCTGTGACAGGCAGACTACTGCACCTTTCTCCTGGCCAGCCCCACTGGGCTTGGAAACTGGGAAACCCTACCCTGGCATTAGGCAAGCCAGAGGGAGGATCTGTCTACAGCAACTAAAAACGCAAAGCACAGAGGCTTATACCTGTGTGCTCGGCCCACTGGTTCAGGCAGTGGAGACAGGCATAGCAGCCAGGAAGCAGGAAACAGCTCTTTCCTCCCCCTAGGCACCAATACAACTCTCCTTCAATCCCCAACATTGCTTCAGGGGCTGAGCAGCTCCAGAGTTTAGAGCTTCTGGGAACTAGAGAGCGCCATACACAAATATGAAACACCAAAGGAACCTGGTCCAGAGTAAAATTATTAATACAACTCCTTAGAAAGATTTAAATGGTATTGACCTCATGACCCACCCTGAAACAGAGTTCAAAATAAAAATCATTACCATGCTCATGGAGGTACGGAAAGATATTCAAGAACTCAGGAAAGAATTATGGTCGAGGAGATGATAAATGAAATAGAAACTAGAGAAGAGGAATACAAAGAAGCTGAGGCACAGAGAGAAAAAATAATTTCTAAGAATGAAAGAATATTGAGAGAACTGTGTGACCAATCCAAACGGAACAATATTCTCATTATAGGGGTACCAGAAGAAGAAGAGAGAAAAAGAAATAGAAAGTGTCTTTGAGGAGGTAATTGCTGAAAACTTCCCCAATCTGGGGAAGGAGATAGTCTCTCAGGCCATGGAGGTGCACAGATCTCCCAACACAAGGGACCCAAGGAAGAAAACATCAAGACATATAGTAATTAAAATGGCAAAGATCAAGGAAAAGGATAGACTATTAAAAGCAGCCAGAGAGAAAAATAAGATTACATACAAAGGAAAGCCCATCAGGCTATCATCAGATTCTCAGCAGAAACCTTCCAGGCCAGAAGGGAGTGGCATGATGTATTTAATGCAATGAATTAGAAGGGCCTTGAACCAAGATTACTTTATCTGGAAAGATTATCATTTAAATTTGAAGGAGGGATTAAACAATTTTCAGATAAGCAAAAGCTGAGAGAATTTACCTCCCACAAACCATCTCTACAGTGTATTTTGGAGGGACTGGTATAGATGGAAGTGTTCCTATAGTTTAATAGGTGTCACCAGAGGTAATAAAGCCACAGTAAAGAAAGTAGAATAACTAATTACTAAGAAAATGCAAAATTAAATCCCAAAGTCAATCAAGGGATAGACAAACAGTACAGAATATGATACCTTATATATAAAGAATGGAGGAGGAAGAAAAAGGAGTAGGGAAAAAAAACAAAAAACAAAAAAGGAACCTTTAGATACTATTTGTAATAGCATATTAAGTGAGTTAAGTTAGACTCTTAGATAGTAAGGAAGTTAACCTTGAACCTTTGGTAACCACGAATCTGAAGCCTGCAATGCCAATAAGTACATACCGATCTATAATCACCCTAAATGTAAATGGACTGAATGCACCAATAAAAAGACATAGAGTCACTGAATGAATAAAAAAAAATATACCCATCTATATGCTGCCTTCAAGAGGCTCACTTTAAACCTAAAGATATACACAGACTAAAAGTGAAGGGATGGAAAAAGACATTTCATGTAACTAATAGGGGGAAGAAAGCAGGAGTTGTAGTACTTACATCAGACAAAATAAACTTCAAAACAAAGAAAGTCCCAATAGACAAAGGAGGACATTACATAATGATAAAAGGGTCAATCCAACAAGAAGATATAACCATTATAAATATCTATGCACCCAACACAGGAGCACCTACATATGTAAACAAATACTAACACAATTAAAAGGAGAAATAGAATGCAATGCATTCATTCTAGGAGACATCAACACACCACTCACTCTGAAGGACAGATCAGCCAGACAGAAAATAAATAAGGAGACAAAGGCACTGAACAACACATTAGAACAGATGGACCTAACAGACATCTACAGAACTCTACACCCAAAAGCAGAAGAATACACATTCTTCTCAAGTGCACATGGAACATTTTGAAAAATAGATCATATACTAGGCCACAAAAAGAGCCTTGGTAAGTTCAAAAAGATTGAAATTGTACCAACCAGTTTCTCAGACCACAAAGGAATGAAACTAGAAATAGATTATGCAAAGAAAATGAAAAATCCCACAAACACATGGAGGCTTCACAACATGCTCCTAAATAATCAATGGATCAAGGACCAAATAAAAACAGAGATCAAGCAATATATGGAGACAAATGACAACAATAATTCAACACCACAAAATCTGTGGGACGCAGTGAAGGCCGTGCTAAGAGGAAAGTATACTGCAATACAGGCCTACCTCAGGAAAGAAGAACAATCCCATATGAGCAGTCTAAACTCACAATTAACGAAACTAGAAAAAAAAGAACAAATGAGGCCCAAAGTCAGTAGAAGGAGGGACATAATAATGATTAAAGCAGAAATGAATAAAATTGAGAAGAATAGAACAATAGAAAGGATCAATGAAAGCAAGAGCTGGTTCTTCGAGAAAATAAACAAAATAGATAAACCCATAGCCAGACTTATCAAGAAAAAAAGAGAGTCTATTCATATAAACAGAATCAGAAATGAGAAAGGACAAATCACTATGGACAGCACAGAAATACAAAGAACTATTAGAGAATACTATGAAATATTATAAGCTAACAAACTGGATAACCTAGAAGAAATGGACAACGTTCTAGAAAAACACAACCTTCCAAGGCCAACCCAGAAAGGAACAGAAAATCTGAACAGACCAATTAACAGCAACAAAATTGAACTCGTAATCAAAAACCTACCTAAGAACAAAATGCCTGGACCAGATGGCTTCACCGCTGAATTTTATCAAACATTTACTGAAGACCTAATACCATCCTCCTTAAAGTTTTCCAAAGAGTAGAAGAAGAGGGAATACTTCCAAACTCATTCTATGAGGCCAGCATCACACTAATACCAAAACCAGGCAAAAACACCACAAATAAACAAAATTACAGATCAATATCCCTGATGATCATAGATGCAAAAATACTCAACAAAATATTAACAAACCGAATTCAAAAACACGTCAAAAGGATCATCCATCATGATCAAGTAGGATTTATTCCAGGGATGCAAGGATACTTCAACATTCAAAATCCATCAACATCATCCACCACATCAACAAAAAGGACAAAAACCACATGATCATTTCCATAGATGCAGAAAAAAATTTGACAAAATTCAACATCCATTCATGATAAAAACTCTCAACAAAATGGGTATTGAGGGCAAGTACCTCAGCATAATAAAGGCCATATATGAAAAACCCACAGCCAACATTATACTTAACAACGAGAAGTTGAAAGCTTTTCCTTTAAGATTGGGAACAGGACAAGGATGCCCACTCTCCCCACTTCTATTCAACATAGTACTGGAGGTCCTAGTCACAGCAATCAGACAACACAAAGAAATAAAAAGCATCCAGATTGGCAAGGAAGAAGTTAAACTGTCCCTGTTTGCAGATGACATGATATTGCACTTAAAAAACCCTAAAGAATCTACCCCAAAACTACTAGGTCTAATATCTGAATTCATCAAAGTCACGGGATACAAAATTAATATGCAGAAATCTGTGGCATTCCTATACACTGACAATGACCTAGCAGAGAGATAAATCAGGAAAACAATTCCATTCACAGTTGCATCAAAAAGTATAAAATACCTACAAATAAACCTAATCGAGGAAGTGAAAGACCTATATTCTGAAAACTACAAGATACTCATGAGAGAAATTAAAGAAGATACCAATAAATGGAAACACATCCCGTGCTCATGGATAGGAATAATTAATGTTGTCAAAATGGCCATCCTGCCTAAAGCAATCTACAGATTCAATGCAATTTCTATCATAATACTAACAGTGTTTTTCAATGAATTAGAGAAAATCATTCTAAAATTCATATGGAATCACAAAAGACCCGAATAGCTAAAGCAGTCCTGAGAAGGAAGAATAAAGCTGGGGGGATTATGCTCCCCAACGTCAATCTTTACTGCAAAGCCACAGTACTCAAGACAATTTGGTACTGGCACAAGAACAGACCCATAGTCCAATGGAACAGAGTGGAGAGCCCTGATATAAACACATGCATATATGGTCAATTAATATATGATAAAGGAGCCATGGACATACAATGGGGAAATGACAGCCTCTTCAACAGCTGGTGTTGGCAAAACTGGACAGTTACATGCAAAAGAATGAAACTAGATTATTGTTTAACCCCATACACAAAAGTAAACTCTAAATGGATCAAGGACCTGAATGTAAGTCATGAAACCATAAAACTCTTAGAAGACAACATAGGCAAAAATCTCCTGATTATAAGCATGAGCGACTTCTTCCTGAACACACCTCCCCGAGCAAGGGAAACAACAGCAAAATAAACTCATGGGACTACATCAAACTAAAAAGATTCTGTATGGCAAAGGACACCATCAACAGAACAAAAAGGTATCCTACTATGGGAGAATATATTCATAAATGACATTTCCAATAAGGGTTTAACATCCAAAATATATAAAGAACTTACACTCCTCTACACCCAAAAAGCAAATAACCCAAATAAAAAATGGGCAGAGTATATGAAGAGACAGTTCTCGAAAGAAGAAATTCAGATGGCCAACAGACACATGAAAAGATGCTCCACATCATTAATCATCAGGGAAATGCAAATTAAAACCACAATGAGATATCACCTCACACCAGTAAGGATGGCCACCATCCAAAAGACTAAGAACAACAAATGCTGGCGAGGATTCGGAAAAAGGGGAACCCTCCTACACTGCTGGTTGGAATGTAAGCTAGTTCAACCATTGTGGAAAGCAATATGGAGTTTCCTCAAAAAACTAAAAATAGAAATACCATTTGACCCAGGAATCCCACTCCTTGGAATTTACCCAAAGAATACAACTTCTCAGGTTCAAAAAGACATATGCACCCCTATGTTTACTGCAGCACTTTTTACAATAGCCAAGATATGGAAGCAACCTAAGTGTCCATCAGTAGATGAATGGATAAAGAAGAGGTGGTACGTATACACAATGGAATGCTAGTCATCCATAAGAAGGAAACAAATCCTGCCATTTGCAACAACATGGATGGAGCTGGAGGATATTATGCTCAGTGAAATAAGCCAGGCAGAGAAAGACAAGTATCAAATGATTTCCCTCAGTTGTGGAGTATAACAACGAAGCAAAACTGAAGGAACAAAATAGTAGCAGACTCAGAGACTCCAAGAAGGAAGTAGTGGTTACCAAAGGAAGGGGTGTGTGAGGGTGGGTGGAGAGGTTGGGAGAAGGGGATTGTGGGGTATTATTTTTAGTACACATGGTGTGGGGAATCATGGGAAAACAGTGTAGCACAGAGAAGGTAAACTGTGCTATCTGTTGCATCTTACTACACTGATGGACAGTGACTGCATAGGGGTATGGGTGGGGATTTGATAATATGGGTAAAAGTAGTAACCACATTGTTTTTTCATGTGAAACCTTCATAAGAGTGTATATCAATAATATCTTTAAAAAAATTAAAAATAAATAAATAAATAAATAAAGTTACTTACAGAAAAAATGCAGGCGACCTCAGAGAGAAGAGCACCCTGAAAGTTGAGGGATTCCCTGTTTTAAGGATTTTTCAGGAACGACAAAGGGCTGTGGGTGCCAACATTTTAAGTGGTCTCTGAATAGTTAAAATTAACTTAACCCAAGGAATTTACTGCTCAGATTTCTCCCTGGTGTAACTGGCATCTTGGTCTGGGAGCATATTAAACAAGACCACCTGTTCAGCACCTAAGGTAGGTTGAGTTATTGTCTGTTTGCTAAAGAGTAAGTTAAGAATCTTACTTCTTAACTTCCTGGGTATTAAAATGCAATCTTATTTTTAAGATGGAATCCTTCCTGCATTTTACTATGTTGTTTATGGCTGGGCCTCCTAGCTAAATTAATTGCCTAGGTTGCAAACTATTTGATTAGGGCTGAAGGAGAAAAATACAGTATATAGGTAAAGTTAAAAAATAAGCTGGGCCTACATGATTAACACAATAAAGACATGGGCTAAGCTGAAGTACCCTCCTTTATCTGGGGAATATTGAAACATTCCAAGCCAAGTTACTCTTGGCTTTTTGAGCTTTAACTGAATAACTCTGGGTCTTTTTTTACTGGGCTTTCCTGCACTTATTCTTTTTCCACCCCACTCATATCTATTTTCCTGCCTAACAGAAGCACATGGGGATTTTTCTCTAATATTCACTGTGAAGAACTAGTAGAGCTCTTAGAGGTAAAACTCATGAAAGCATAGGGGCTCAGCCTGTGACTGGTTCCCTTAGAACTTTTAATTCTCAGAGTTGTCCACACTGAACCTGTAGGAATTATTTAGGGGTTCAAATTTTCCTATCCCACTACTGGTTCCTCTGGTGGTCTATTCTCACAGGTTTCTGCACTTGTGAGTTGTGATTCTGTATCTAGCTGTATGTCTCACCAATTTTGGGGGCAGCAGTTTGCCCTATAACCTCACTTTTCTTATAGAATAGTTGTTGACTTTTCAGTTTATTCAGATTTTTACTTGTTAGATCAAACTGGCAAATTCTAAGCTCCTTACATGCTGGCATGGCAGTGCATTTTTGACAACCTTAAAGGGGGAAAGTTTATCTATATGCTCAGAATAGAAAACTTTCGAATATAAACATTGTAAGTAGGATCAGACTAGCATATTTTTTTCTTGGAACCTGAAAAGTAAATACTGGCAAAGGTAAAATAAATCCTTTTTATATGGAAATCCCAATTTACGATGTCTACAATATATCTTGGTTGTAGCCTTTCACAGGTAATAATAATAATAATAATAATAATAACAAAATACCTTCATATCTGTAAAGCACATATTTACCTTTATTTTGTGTCTGTTTATAATTATATAAAAATAGAAATCTGATTTCTCTGCTTAAGTCAAAAAATAATGGCAATATGAACTAAAGAGTTTAGTAAATTGATAATTTTTGGATTAAAAAAATAATATAAGAAATAATCTTTAAAAAGTTCTTCAAAACTAAACCATTCTGCAAATCAGTAATTAAATATTAAAAAATACAATAAATTTATGTGAAATAATATAAGCTTCAATGATTATATATAATAAAACAAGATAGAACAAAAATACTGCTTTTACCAAAAGAACAAATGTGAATAGGAACTAAGTCCTTATATTCTGAAAAAAAGTATTTCCTATGGAGTGCTGGAATAAGAAACTTCATTTATCCCCCAGGACAGAAAAAATTTCAATTACCAACTCCTCTTATTGCCTCTCCTGAGTTATCGCATCTCACCCAATCAGTGGAAAAGATAAATCTCAGTAAGTCCAATAAACCACTTGAATCTCTCCTACTTTCATTTAAGCTGTGACCAAAAAGAAACAATAACCAATAGATGAAATTATTTTTCAAAATTGGAATGCAGCCCTATACCTTTGTTTTTAAAAAGTCCTTTTAATTCTAAAGAATGAGTAAAGCTAATTTGAAAAGATGTTTTTTTGGATTAAAATGGGGGGAAGATAAATATATCCTGGTGAAATAGACTGATTAAGGGAGAAACAAACCTGTAGTGATGAACAATTGTTTTTTCTTACCAAAGAATGTATAATAAAAAGAAATTTAGAATAGTCATTACCCTGGCATTAGGAGGAGGGCAAGTATGGGGAACTGGAGGGGAAAGTAATTGCATAGGAAAACAGAGAGGCTTTCGCTGTATTTGTGGTATTTTATTTTCTAAGTCATTAAGTATAGGTTAATTGTATCATTCTTTATCCTTTTTATATATCTTCAATATTTCATAATACATCTTTTAAGTTATACCTAAAGCAGTGACATAAGAAATTATTTGAAAAATCTCCTCCTTTCATGACCCCTACCTCTAGGCAGCATTACACCAAAAGAACACTGCAAAAGCTAATGAGTTCTTACACATTTTTGTGACAATCAGACACACAGCATATTTTGTCATTTTAGTGGCTATCAATTCATATGGTCACTGCAGGTTATAAAAAATTAAATAGATATTCTCTAGAAGTCAACAAATTGGTTCGTTTAAATTATAAGGAACATCCTATTGACTTTCTTGTGTTGGAGAGGAGGTATGTATTTGGCATAAGCTAGTGAAAACAACCTCTGACCTAGAAGTGTGGAGACAACTTTCCAAAGAAAGTGATGTGGATTTGGCAGGCATTCCTCACATGCCCTCAGCCTGAAACACATCAACAAATAATGATCCCTCTATGATTCTAACATCTTTCTATTTAAAACATTTTCATATCTTTATAGCACTCTACCTTTACATTTCAACATGTCTTTATCTCAAAAGAGCAAATGTCATAGAAAAATATGGCTTTGAAAAAATTAGGAAAAAGAGAAATAGCCTTAAGGCTAATTGGAGAATCTTAGAAAAGAACTGAGGTGTCAACTTTTAGATCATGTACATTGATGAGCAGAAGGAAGTTCTGCATAGGGAAACAAGAGAAACAAGCAGATGTCAAAGGGAAACTGAGATAAAAGTTCAGGTGGCCAAAGATATATTTATTCTTTATAGATAGCCAGATCATGCAGAGGCCTATTTTAAAGACTTTGGCTATTGTTCTAAGTGATATTGCAAGCAAGTGAAGGGTTTTTAGCAAGGAATTTATATGATTAGGCTTAGATTTTTAAAAGGCCACTCTGGATGTTCTAAGGAGAGGATAGTATAGGGGGTTCAGATGATTCAGGGAGGCCAGTAGTGAGTCAATTGCAATTATCCAAATGACAATTGGTGGCTTGGATGAGGGTCGAGGTGGTAAAAAGTTGGTCAGATCATACATATAGTTTGAAGTAGAGCTAACAACAGTGTCTGATGAATTTGATGTGATGCATAAGTAAAAAGCAGTTGTCAAAGATGATTCTAAAATTGGACATGAGCAACTGAGTAAGTTAGTTAGAAGACTGACAAAGTTGTGTTGGCTTTCGTGCGAGGAACAGATTTTCATACATTATTAGAGAGAGTATTAATTGAGGTAACGTCTTTGAAACCAATTTGGAAAGTTTCATTTGCATTTAACCTTATATCCATCTTTTTCCTTCAAGGAATTTATACTAGAGATATAGTTATAAATGTATAAAATGCCTAATGTAAAAAGTTATTCATTGTGTTCATCGAGAGAATACTGGTGAAAAAATTATGATATAGCCATATAATGGAACATTGTGCATCCATTACTTAGAATGAGGGAGTATGAATCTGGAAAGATCTCCAAATTATATTAGGTAGAAAAAGTGGTATAGAAGAGTATGATTAGTATATTACCATTTGCATAAAAATGGGGAAAGAGATTAAGATATATAAGCATGAACTTGTTTTATTTGAAGTAAATATACCTGGAATGACAAAAACCAAGTAATAATATTATTTGTACCATGTGAGAAGAGTGGGCAGCTGAGGACAGAAGCAGAAAATTATCATTATATTCCTTTTAATTTTTTGAATTTTGAAATGTGAATGTGGTATTCATATAAAAGAAAAAAATTAGTTATGTGGATTTACCACAGCTATACAGGTGGTAAATTCATAGCAATTTGGGTAAATGTGAAAGAAAAAAATTAAAAACCTAGAGTAATTTCATTGAATTATGGAAAAAATTATGTTACTTAATAAAAGGATCAGATCAGAATGTGTTTCCTTGTCACCACAGCTGCAATTTAATATGGTTGCAGATTTGTTTATAATAAAATTTTTATTTGAAAGGTCAACATATGCAACACTTTAGGACCTTGCCTTGTGAATATTTGTAATATTTCATTAAGTGTTTTGATTTGTATTTATAAAACACAGTTATATGTTTCATAACTAAAGGTTTTTATTAATCTAGGAAAATATTTAATCTTATTCACTCTAGCTTATTAATACCAAAAATTTGTGTTTGAAGAAGGCAATTTGATAAAGCAATGTTACATCTTGGCTTTAATATCATTAGAAATTTTCGTGGTTAGTAGAAATTCAACATTTTTAATATAGTTCTATGAAACAGAATGCCAATTTCTTCATAATTGAAATAATTATATTCAGTTATTGAATTCAATACCAAATCCTTTTGAGTTCCCATACCCAATTCTAATATGTATGTGTGGAGGAGAATCTCCCCATACACAACACCAAGCAATTCTTGAACACTAGCAGGGTGTCTGAGAATTAAACATAATTCTGATGCTATCTGCCTGGAGACAGCATCAGATTCCCTGCATTAAGGGCTCCAGCCTACAGCACTGGCTCCATCCCCCAACCCAGATGACAATTGCAAGTCCCAGGCTGTTACCTAAGCTTCTAAACAACAGGCTACAGATTGGAGATTCCAATGACTTTCCCCTTAGTTTCAATTAATTTGCTAGAGCATCTCTCAGAACCCAAGAAAACACATTTACCAGTTTAATAAAGGATACTGTTGGCAAGGCAAAAATTCTGAAATGTCCTAAATTAAATGACATAAGGGCCAGAGAATGAGGGAGAGAGACACAGGAAGGTTATCAGTCAGTAGCCATGGGCCATAACTAACCAGAAACTCCACATTCCTGGATGAAGTCATTTCAACAAGCATATAGAATGTCTCAGAAACACTGCATCTCCCTTCCATGTGATCAGTGTCTGACCATCATGAACATCCTAACCATGAACCTTCTCTATGGACTAACCACCTACCCCAGGACTTCAGGACTTTCCCTACTTTGCATTAGTCCTTCTTACTTATATAAAGCTAATGTAAATTTAAAGAACTTTCCTTGAGACCCCTCATAAATCTGTCCTCTTTCTTGGGTCTGGCAGATAATTTGTTTCTTTAACTGGCCTTATTGCTAGTGAAGCAGAAATTTCCTGTCCCAGGACTCAATCCTTAGCTGGCTGGCATCAGTACAGTTCAATAAAACTTTTTATTTCACAGACCTCTCAGTCTTTAGACTTTTGATTCATCACTACTGATGATTATTTCTCTTAATATGATCATATTGGTTCCAGTCAAATCTGAAGGAAATTGTGTGTATGCACATGTATGTGTGTTTCAAATACTGCAGCCCTTGTTCTAATAAATGTACATACAAAAGAACTGTCACTAGTGGTATCTGAATTAACTTAGATCTCAATTTTTTTTGAACCAATACTGAGAAAAAGAGTGATATAGAGCAGAGAAATGGTACAAGGGTCATACCATTGTAAAATCTACTTAGTCTGCAAAGAAGGCCCAGTTTATTCTTTAACTTAAACTATGTGCTGTTTTTCCTACACCAGCCCCTTAAACAATTAAGTAACTTTGTAACAAGCCTTAGAGACAGACCTCCAAAGTGTAAATGAACATACATGGTGTGGATAAAATTTCAATATTTCCAGAATCTCTCACCTGGCCTTAGAGCATCTCCATATCAATAGGTATTTCCAAGGGGTGGAGAGAAGTAGTCAGTCTCCATATCAATAGTAATTACAAGGGCAAGTCAGAGCATATATGGACTGGAGAGTTATATGGGGCCCCTTCTTCTGCAGCTGGGCCACAAGAGCGATAGGAAAGCAGAGGTGGATGACTATAGGCAACACATGAGTTTCTACCACTTTACTTCTCCCTTTCACTGATTTTGGTTTCAAAGGTATTTTGCCCTGGGATTTTCCCCTGGAGGTACATCTGGCGGTAGTTGGCAGGATATATAAACCAAAAATCTGTCTAATGGATGTGATCCTTGTGTGGGCTGCCTCTAGAGATGGTGGGGAGATGCTCGGGACCCCCCCTGTAGGTGGTGGGGAGGCCACAGTGGCTTCAGCTGTAGAGTGGGAAGCTTTGAGACAGGGACCATGGGCTTAGACAGAGTAGGGTGAGGGCCTCTGGAAAAAACAAAGCAAGATAACCACTGCGAGATTTGCTTTGGCCTGCTGGGAGCCCAGCTTATTTTTCTAACTTTACCCAAGTGCTGACTTTCTTCCTCCAGCCCTAAACAAATGATTTGTTGCAACTTGGACAATGTAGCAAACAAGCCCCAAACTACTGCAAGCCCAAAACAACATAGTAAAAAAAAACAGGAAGGATTCCATCTTGAAATCCAATTAGTTAAAAAGTAAAACAATGACTCAGCCCACCTTGGGAGCAGAGCAGGCGGCCTTGAGTGATATGCCCAGACCAGGAAGCTGCTCTCCTGGGAGGAAATCAGATCAGTAAAGTTCTTGTAAATAATCAGGAAGACTAATAAGAAACTTAGTGTTTCTTCAAAAGTATTTGGAACCACTTAGCCAGTGTACATCCCTAGCCCTTTGTCTCTCAACTGCTTATAAAAACCCCCTAGACAATGCACCACCCTGGACTCTCTTGTTACGCCAGGAGCTCTGTCCTTTCACTCTATGTCGAAATGAAAGCCTGTACCTTGCTCTCCTACCTTGACTGTTCGCGAAGATCATTCGTTGGCTCCGTGAACAAAAACCCTGGCATCAGCTTCACTCGGGAACCCTCTATCTGTGGGACTTCCAATTGAGGAGCCCCTAGTAGGGAATTGGCCTAGGGTAAGCATCTCCTAGAGGGTTGGGGCCTTCCCCAGAATTGGGGAAGGGTGGTGACATCAGAAGCTGTAGAAATAGCTGTCCAAGAGGTAGAAGATAGCTTAAGGCCCTGAGTGGCTGTATAGCAGCAGAGATTCTGAGATGCCTTCTCCTCAAGATAGTGGAAAGGATTACCAAGGAGAAAGAGAGGATTATGGAGGAGAGAGAGAGACTTTGGCAAGAGGGAGATATACTACAGCATCGCTTGGATGAGCTGGGTGATGACCTATGGATGCCCTTAAGAAAGAGATACAATTATTGAGAAGACAGTTTGCACTCCTGGAAGATATGTTAGCAGCAGCGAGGGAGGAGACATCGAGAGAATCCACTTTTCAGAAGGCTGTGCCTTCAGCCCCAGAGATGGTAGATGAGATGTTGGGAGAGGATGAGGTGGTGGGGCCGAGGGCTGATCTGTTGCTGAGGACACTACCCCAGGCACCAGCCTCTCTTGTATTAAAGGCCCAACCAGTTGTAATTAAGAAAGCAAAAACGCAACAAATGTGGGCTCCTCGGGGTGGAGGGGAGCCACCTCCTCACCAGGTTGTGGAGCACTCCATGTTCCACCCTTATACCCAGGGTGAGCTGGGGACAAGAGCATCCGGTTTGGGCAGAAGCCTTCAGAACCTCTGCCTACATGGCTTTTGTGTCTCAGATCTGAGATATGGGGGTGGAAAACATTTTTATGTCTGAAATGGGTTCTGAAATGGGTAGACTGGCTTCCCTGAAGACTCACCCTTCCTTCCAGCAGTCTTTGCAAAGTGCCCATCACACCTCAGGGAATTGGGCACTTCTGGATTGGCTGACAGCAGCCATCAGGGCAGTTCGGCCTAATCAGGGTGATATACCATACATACCCACTAGCTGGAAAATGTAGGCAGAGTTCCAGCAGATGTTATGGGAGCTGGGCATGTAAAATATAACCTCTAATAAGGACCTCCAGGGCCTCAATGAGGAGTTGTTCACCATAGGAATGAGAAATCTGGTGCTCCTTACAGCTCCCCATCTCTCTTTGGGTCCCTAGTGAATACTCTTGCCCCCCCACATAGGGCAACCCATAAGTGAGGCTACTCATACTTTAACAGATCTGGGAGAGGTTGAAACAATAAGGGCATAGAAGGAAGTATGGGTTACAACTGAAAGGACAAGTGCAAAGGGCCCTGTGAGGGTCTCAAAGATCCAGAGGTGGGTTAATTTGATAAATCGGGGCATTGAAAGAAAAACATGATGCACAGCCAAATAGGATCTTGTTAGAACTCTGGCACCAATTAAAGCCAGAGCAGCATTTCTAGCAGCTGATATCCAGGACAGAGAGGCCAGAGCAAAGCCCCACATCCAGCTTGTGTCCCTGCAAGGCTTCCTGAGGGACAGTACTCAGGCTCCACCAGGGCATTCACACCCACAGGACAACAATTGAACATCATGGTTTGACTGAGGGGGGTAGGTCGAGGTCCCCACCTTAATGGAAGTGGTGGGGACCACACACATGTGGAATTAGCAATTCATTGGGCCTCTGTGAATACAAAACAGGTCCTGGTGCTGGTGGACACAGAAGCTGAATGTACTCTGATTTATGGCAACCCTGAGAATTTTCCTGGGACCCCTGCTGTGATAGATGGATATGGGGATAAGACAATTCGAGTGAAGAAAGCCCAAATCCCATTGGGGATAGGGCATTTACACCAAAAGGAGTATCCTGTATACATTACTCCCATCCTTGAATATATTATAGTGGTGGATATCCTGCAGCGCCTTTGGTTACAGACCTTGAAGGTGAGTACAGACTTATGGTATGTGTGGTAAAGGCAGTTCTGAGGGGACATGCTAAGTACCCACCTGTAGCTCTGCCTATAACTCAGCAAGTGACAAATATTAAGCAGTATAAATTGTCTGGGGGGCACAAGGAATTTGGAGAAACCCTACAGGAGTTGGAGAAGGTGGGCATCATGAAGTCCACTCATAGTCCTTTTAATTCCCCAGTGTAGTGAGTGAAAAATCCAGATGGCTTCTGGCATATGACTGCAGACTACAGGGAATTAAATAAAGTCTTATCCCCTTTGCATGCTGCTGTCCCTTTTATAGCAGCCCTCATGGACACCCTCTGTTATGAACTAGGGATGTATCATTATGGTGTGGACCTTGCTAATGTTTTTCTCTATTTATATAGCACAGGAAAGTCAAAAACAGTTTGCCTTCACATGAGAAGGCCATAAGTGGACATTCACTGTCCTTCCACAGCGATACCTCCACATTTCCATGATTTGTCATGGACTTGTAGCCCAGGAGTTGGCCACAATGGAAACAACCACAAACAGTGCAGTTGTATCATTTACACTGATGATATTATGCTCACAAATGATTCTCTTGAAGATTGAGAAAGGGAAGTTCCTGGACTGCTGCAACATCACAGGAGAAAGGATGGGCTGTGAACAGCATCAAGGTTCAGGGACCTGGCTTGTTTGTAAAGTTCTTGGGGCTTCTCTGGTCGGGTAATACTAAAGTTATCCTAGAAGCAGTCATAGATAAGTTCCAGGCTTTCCCTAACCCTATAACTGTGGCTGTATTACAAGAGTTTTTGGGTCTTTTTGGCTACTGGGGTGTATTTACCCCACACTTGGCACAAATTCTGAAGCCCTTATAATGGTTGGTACAAAAGGGCATCAGGAGGGACAGTAATGAAACATGTGCAGCTGCTAAGCAAGCAGTCAGGGCTCTACAGGCCTTGAGTGTAATGGACTCATCAAGGCCCTGTAAGCTACATGTTCATGTAAACGAAGATGGTTATGGATGTGGCCTTGGCAGTGGCTTGAATGGATGTGCCAACCTACTGGATTATGTTTGCTACTATGGAAAGGAGCAGAGCTCTGGTACACCTTGATAGCAAAACATCTGGATACTGTGTACCATGCCTTGCTGGCTATGGAGCCTACACCATAACAGCTCCAACAAAGGTAATAACCACCTATCCCATCATAGGACAGGTGTAAGACTAGACCCAAAGGCCATGGAGTGGCATGGAACAGATGTCAACACTGGCCAAATGGGACACATAATTAAGGAAGCATAGTGGCTACTCCAATAGCCCCTTAACTGGAGAACTCCAGTGCTTATTGGGGCCAGTGACATATACCAGTGGAAAGCAGGAATAACTTGTTTTTGAGCCATTTATAGCTGAGAGTTTTCATCATGAGGGAATAGCTCCTATACATGAAGATGCCTGGTATACAGATGGCTCCAGTCATGGGCAACCCCCAAAATGGAAGGCTGTGGCTTTAAATCCTAAGCCTGAGACAATATGGATGGAGGACAGAGAGGAGAAGGGCAGCCAATGGCTGAGTTGCAGGCAGCATGGCTTGGGATCACCCAGGAGCCCTTCCTTAGAGTTGTCTGCCCTGACAGCTGGGCCACCTACTGGGATTTGACTTTGTGGCTACTGACATGGTACCGTGCCGACTGGATGGTTGGTCACCAGCCCCTTTGGGGGAAAGTGTTATGGCAAGACCTATGGGCCTCTGGTTAGACTAAGACAGTTACCATATATTATGTGACTGGCCATATGCCTTTGGCATTCCCAGGGAATGATGAAGCGGAAACACTGGTCCAGGTGCGTTGGCTAGAAGGAAAGCCTTCCTCTGATGTAGCCCAATGGTTATATCAGCCTTTGTTGCAGGCAGGGCAAAAGACAATGTGGGCTGTAGCCCATCGGTGGGGGGCTTGCTGTTGACATTTGAAAATGTCAGCAGAGTCTGGAAGGAGTGACTTGTTTGCTCTAAGAGGGACTTACACCAAGTCCTGCAGCAACATGGGACAATAGTAAAGGGACTGATTCCCCTTATCAGGTTCCAGATAGACTATATTGTGCCTCTGCCCATATCAGAAGGATATCGATATGCCATGGCTTATGTGGACACAGCTACTGGACTGTTGGTTGTGTTCCTGCATGTCATGCAGATCAGTAAACCACCAAAAGGATCCTAGAGCATCTCTTTGCAGCCTATGGCCAGCCACAGGTGATTCAGTGTGATCATCACCCACTTTACTCCACATGCATTAACGGAATGGCTGCAGCAATTAGGAATAAAGTGGAAGTTTCATGTACCATATAACCATAGTAGGGCAGGCATGACAGAGAGTACAGTGGTTGTTTAAATATGGCCTGAAGTTGGACACCAATAGTCTATGGGGTTGGTCAGTTCGCTATGGGCAGTGCTATGGTTTTTGAATGAGAAACCCCGAAAAGGAGCCTTAAGCCCTGTGGACATGCTAACATACATTGTTGCCTCTCCTATACAACTGTACGTGCAAACCAAAGAGGAGTTATTGAAGCCAAGATATGGCCAGCAGAATAACATTCTGTTGCCAACCCAACTACATTGAGCCCTGGAGACACTGTTGAGTGGGTGTGGCCCTGGACATTTTGACACATGGACCATCAATGGCTGGACCTTATGGCACCTTGGGGAAAAGGCTTGGAAGCTCACCTTCTGTGTCTTCCTGGAGTAACAGCAGAGTGGCTTCCAGAGATCATGGTAGTGTGCCAAAAATGTCCGAGAGGTAAGAGCATCTTATGGGGAAGTTTTGTTTTATCATTATGGCCAGTTCATGTACATCCCATAGCCCTATATATTGACCCATCTGTAACTCCCACAGGGAGGGGGTGATAGTATGGTGTACTAGACCAGGATGAGATCTCATTCCTGCCCCTGTCCTATCACAGGACCACTCTCTTGCATGCATCTTACCTGATGGACAAGATTTGCCTATGCTGGTGTCATTAAAACATGTATCTTATCCCCTTAAGGTTATTTTCTTCTACAGCCCATGTGGCCTGGACCCAATCCCTGGCTGCAGCTGCCGCCTGATGATTGCTTTGAACTCCCCACCTGTTCAGCTACTGACCACTTATGGAATGGTCAAGCTATGGACTTAATCTTCATAGGGCTTTTAACTTAGCTGATTCCTGCAGCTTGAGGATTATCATAATTTTATTGTTGTTGCTTTGTATGTTATTAGTCTGGTTAAAGTGCTCCAGCTTTCTCATGCAAGGGCCATTGCAGAAGATGGGGAACGTGTAAATTGTAAGGTGAGATTTCTGAAGGGGTGGGCTGTGGGTGAAATTTCAATATTTCCAGAACCTCTCACCTGGCCTTAGTGCATCTCCATATTATAGGTGTTAACAAGGGGTGGAGAGAAGTAGGCCATCTCCTTATCATTCACCTTTCTAGTTTTAACACAATCTTTTTCTCTCTACTTGTTTTGTTTCAGAGCAGTAGGGAAGTGGAAGTTCTCAAAACATAATTTCACTCCATCCAGTGCTCCATGGCTCCCCCAAATAGGGTTTATCTAATCTGAGAGAGATTGCCCCTAGGCATGTTCACTCTGAATTCAGTGAGACTGAATAACAACTATAGAACATTTGGGGTAAAAGGGTTTATAGCAATATTTATTATCATAGAGGCAGGTTGAGTGCTGGAATTTTTCCTGCCTCTGAGGCAGTCTGAATGCAGCAAGGCCATCTCCATCTCTGCAGAGTACTTGGTGGAACACTTTCTATAGTAACACAGACAATAATGGCTCATTGACAACAACTATGTAAGCATTAGCCTACACAGTAGTCCAATTACAACATTAAGTAGTTTAGAGTCAGGTGTGTATCTTGACCATAAGAACTTTCATTTTCTCTACAGGTGATGGGGATATAATTCCTGTGCCGTACAGACCATGTGGACACTGGATTCCTGGCTTTAGCAGTTGGCAAGGGATTTTCCATATGCCAAACAGGAGTTCAATGAACTTTCCTTCTCTCTGTTTTTCCTTCTCTGTACTGTCACATGTCTGACATTTGCTTCTACTCTTGCTTTAATGAATTCCTTTCTTGCTGGCACTTGCTCAACCTGATCATGAATTGTTTCCTGATCAGAGTCAGAGCCCTTCCCTGTCCAGATTGAGGTTTTCCCTCGTGTGAAGAGAAAGACCTCCCCAGATGCATCTGTCCATCAGCAAAAGTAAAAGATTTAAGATTTCCATTATAAAAGATGCAGTAGAAAAATAAAACTGTTAAAAACAAAGAAAAGGAAATAGTCCTTTACAACACACTTTAAATTATATATCACAACAAACAAGATTCATAAGCCTAAGTTGGAGGGGAATGAAATCAGAATCAATTAAAAAATTCCAGTGGTGGTATGTGTTTATGTCCCCACCTTTTCCTTTCCACTCAACCCCAAGCCCTGTCAGTGAGACTATAAATATATCCAAAGACAATATGGTATAGTGGAATGAGTGTGAACTTGGGGTTTGGAGTCAGAGTGATCTGTATTTGAATATTATTTCCACCACTTACTGACTGTGTGACCTTGGGCAAGAGAAATTTTTTGAGTCTTAGTTTCCCCAACTATAAAATAAAAATAATAGAAATGATTAGGTGTTCAATAATTGTTAATTTTCTTTTCCAGATGCCCCTATTATTACTGTGGCTACTGACATGGTAGAAGTAGTAGTAGAAGAAAAATAATTTCCAAGGTATTATATTTGGGTTTGAATATGGTTACAGTTTTTAGTTAATGTTCTGGGTATATTTTATAGAAAGTGAATTTGGAAAATCTGAGATACTAGGTAAAGAGATGGAAGAAAGAAGCCAGAGAATCCAGTGGCTAAGCTGCAAAATGTCTTGTCTGCACACCAGAAGAGAAATGCAATCAGAAAAGCGTAAGAATTTCACAGCATTTTACTAAGTAAGCTTGAATTTTTTTAAAAAGGAAAAAAATCAGACTTCCTTTTCATTAACCAGCTTGGAAAAAAAGGTTATTAATTGGTTTAAGAATAAGTACAGTCTACATCTGACATTTTCAAGACCATGAAGGGTGGTACTATTGGGAATGATTATATGTTTACATTTTTAAACTTCACTTCTTTTGACATCAAAGCACATTTGTAGAGATGTTTTTCTTTTTATTCAAAATAATCATATGGTATATCTTGAAAACATAGCTTAAGTTGTAGTCACAGTATACCTTAAAATACAGTTTTATGTTACTTTCTTGGCAGCAAGCATTTAGTTGAATAGAAATGCTAATAACAGACTGCTTCATTTGTTTAGCTGGTAGTATACCCTGGGCATATTTCTAAAATATCAAAAAGTTTTTAATGAATCTATTGCTTTAAGAAGACTGTAGAAAAACAGCTGTTATCTATATTTTCCTCCCACTCACTGGAATATTAGAGTTAATTTAGTTTCCATCCTATGCCTGATTGAGATGATTACTCAGAAAGTTAGAGCTAATGCAAGTTTAAACCAGGTGTTACCTCTCTTCAAGTCACTTTTCTCCAAGCAACGTGAATACAGATTTTGAAAGCTGCACATGGTCCAACTATGGCAGATGATTTGCCTAAAATGATACGTTAGCCATCTGGACTCAAGAGTTTTATCTTGGGTGAAGAACAGCTTCATTGTTTCTCTTAAAAAAAAAATGACTTCTGTTTCACATGAGGGTTTCAGCCCTAGGAAGGTTCACTCTGGATTTTGTGAGACTGAAAAATGACAATGGAATATTCTTGGGGTAAAATGGCTTATACTCAAGTTTATTCTCATGGTGGCAGGTCAAGCACTAGAATCCTGTCTGCCTCAGGACAAGTCTGCATGCAGCAAGCTGGTATCTGCCTCTGGGCCTCTCCACCACCTTGCAGCCCCAGTGCACTTGTTGCAGCTCTTCATATTGAGTTAATAATAACTCATTGCCCACACATATGCTAGCATGTGTCTGCAAGCATTGCACATGTGCAGTAGGCAAGCTGACCAGGGTCAGGTAAGAATCTTGGCCATGGAATTTCCATTTTCTCCACATTCCCTCCTCCAGGATTCTTTCTTCATAATGTACATGCCCTCTGTCTTCTGCAATGGTCCTTGTGTGAGAAAGCTGGAACATTGTAACCAAATTCCACAGTAACAAAAGAGGCTACAGCAATATACAAATAACAACAAAATTATGATACAGATAACAACAGAAATTATGATAATCCTCAAGCCTGAGTAGATTGATTGCCACCAGGTGGTCATTCCAGCTATATTCAAATGAGTTCTACTCAAATGAGTTCATGGCTTGCACTTTTCATGTACACCTAGCAAGCTGCAGTTTTTTCTAGGGTGTGTGCACAGTCCACACAGACATTAGAGGAGATTAACCTTAAGGGTGATGAGACACATGTTTTAGTGACACACGTGCTGAAATGTCCAAGGCCTCATCCACTGAATGGAGTGTCCAGCGCTTATTGTAGTCAGTCCTGGCAATAAGATGTTATTCTGGTAGCCAAACCCCAGCTTCAATGATTCCTCCTTGGTTTGTATTTTCAGTTGTATAGGGGAGGAAGTAATGTGTGTTAGCATGTCTATGGGGTTCAATGCTCCTTTCAGGAGCTTTTCATTCAAATGCTGTAGCACTGTCCATAAGTGGACTGACCTTCGCTGTAGACTATTGGTATCTGACTTCAGTCCATATTTCAGCAAACCATTGTACCTCTCTATCATGCTTGCCCTGGTAGGATTATGTGGTACATGAAACTTCCACTTTATCCCTAATTGTTGCACCCATTCTTGTAGTGTAAAGTGGGTGACTTGATCACTCTCAATTACCTGCAGTTGGCCATAAGTTGCAAAGAAACACTCTAGGCCTCTTTTGGTCATTTGCTGGTCTGCGGAACATGCAAGAAAAATAACCAGAAGTCCAGTAACTGTGTCCACACAAATCATGGCATATAGGTACCCTTCTGTCACAAGCAGTAGCCCAATGCAGTTTATCTGCCACCTGACAAGGGAAATAAGCCCCTTAACTATCATCCCAGATCACTGTTGGACTTGGTATAATTCCCCTTTAGAGCATACAATGTATTCCTGCCAGTCTCTGCTGACTTTTTCAAAGCTTAAAGGCAGGCCCCATTATGGGCTACAGACCACATTATCTTCTGCCCTGCATGAAACAAACATTGATGTAACCATTGGCCCACATCAGAGGCAGGCTTTCCTTCTTGCCAATGTATCTGGGCCAATTCATCTGCTTCATCATTTCCTGGGGATGCCAGCAGAAAATGTCTTGTTATGTGATATACTGTAAATGTTTTAGTCTGACCAGAGGCCCATTAGTCTTGCCGCAACTCTTGACCCCCAAAGGGTCAGTGACCAACCATCCAGTTGGGATGGTACCATGTCAGTAGCTACAGAGTCAGTCCATGATAGATGGCCCACCTGTCAGTGCAGACAACCAGGGAGATGGCTCCTGGGTGAGCCGTACTGCCTGAAAACCTGCCCTTTGACTGTTCTGCCTCTCACCATCTTCCATCCATATTGTCTCAGTCTTAGGGTGGAAAGCTACAGACCTCCAGTCCATGGGTTTCCTATGGGTGGAGCCATCTGTGTACCATGCATTTTTGGGTGTAGGGAATCTACCTCCCAATAAGGACTCTCTAGTACTAATGCCTCTAAAGAAAATTCTTCCTGCCTTTTACTGGTATATGTCACTGACCTCAGTAAGCTTTGGAGTTCTTCACTCAAGGAGCTAATAAAGAGGGTGCTATGCTACTGTAGATATGTGCTCCACTTGGCCAGTGTAGGCATCTCTGCCACACCACTCCATGGCTTTTGAGTCTAGACTTTTACCCACCCTTCAATGGGATAGGTAGTTATTACCTTTATTGGGGCCATTATGGTGATGGGCTCTATAGCCAGGAAGGTGTGGTACATGGAAGCCAAATGTTTTTATATTAAGGTGTACCATACTTCTCCCTCTACTCCCACCCACTCATCAATCTCCAGCTACGTTTCCATTTCCAGGGCTGCCAAAACCTCTCTCACTGCCTCCTCAAGTACCTCCTCTGCTACACCCTTTACCTTTTCTACAGAATCTCACAGTGCTGTTATCTCAGTCTTCAACAGCTCTCTTACCTTCACCTCAATGCCTCACAGCTGGAGTTTTTGTGCTGCCTTTTCTTGTGCTTCTCACAGGAGTATGTCCTTCTTCTTCATGGCTTTTGCTTCTTCCACAGCACCTTGCTGCCTGTGTTCTTGTGCTAGCTCTTTCTGCTACCATTACATCCTTTACCATCTCCATAGTACCTCATAGTGACACCATCTCAGTCATCAGAAAATATTTTACCTCCTCTATGGCACCTTGCAGCTCATGTTCTCATGCTGCCTCTTCTCATGCTTGTCATAGCAGTACATCCTTCTCCTTTATGGCTTTTCTTAACACTACAAAAAAAAGCCAACCTATGGCTCTTGCTACCTCATGGCACTCTGTTTCTCCCAGGAATTCCCTATTTTGATGAGGGCCAACTCCACTGCCTCAGGTGTCACCTCCACTTCTCCCCACTCTTGGAGAGAGGCTCAGTCCTCTAGGAGGCAAGCTACCTTGGACCACATATCCATTGGGGGATACCCGAGAGTCTCCTCATCCACAGGGGCAGCCCACTGAAGTACCCCTCCCCTGAGGGCAGCTTATTCCTTTTTTATTCTTTTTTTTTTGGTTTATAGCAAATCCTGCCTACTTCACCAATTATCTCAGTTGAGGTTTTCAGCCCTGGGCAAGTTCACTCTAAATTTGGTGAAACTGAAAAATGACAAGGGAATGTTCTTGGGGCAAAAGGGTTTATACCCAGCTTTATTCTTGTGGTGGCAGGTCAAGTACTAGAATCCCATCTACTTCAGGTCAAGTCCGAATGCAGCAATCCAGTCTCTGCCTCTGGGATTCCCTGCCACCTCACAGCCCCAGAGCACTGGGCTGAGCTCTTCAGTATATTCAGTAATAACTCATTGCCCACATATGTGTAAGCATGCATCTATAAGCATTGTATATGCAGTTAGCAAGCAGACCTGGGGCAGGTGACAATCCTGGCCATGGCATTTCCATTTTCTCTACAATTTCTTTTAGACTATAGACTATTCTGATTTTTTGGTTTTTGCAAGTTTTTTGAAGATCCAAATGAACATTATGTTCCTAAGTCTTTTTGGATAAACTCAACATGAAGAACAATGAAAATAGTAAGATGGGTAAGGTGATTATCTTAATCTTTTGAATCTGAATAAAATGAGGCAGATATTTAGGATACCCTAGACATGTGGAAACAATCTTCAGTGTTAGGTTTTGCTTCAGTGTTATTGCTTCTACATTTGAAAGAGAATGTTTGCCATGTAGCTAATTCTTGATTTTTTTAGATAATTATCTATGTGTCGTCTTAAACTTTTATAGACTTTGTCTACATGTTGTCCACTTTATTGATTATTATTATCTTCACCAGAAACCAGATAGGAATGCAGAGGTGATTAAATGTGTCAATTTCAGGTGTAGTTTCTCAAGTAATTTAGAATTCATGGTTCTCAACTTTGACTGCAGATTATAATCAACTGGGGAGGTTTTAAAAATACTAATTCCCAAGTTTCTCCCAAGGCCAATGAAATCAATTTCTAGGGTAAGAACCAGACATCAGTAAATTTTAAAGCTCTCCAGGTGATTTAAATGTGCAGCCAATGAAGAATCACGGCTCTAACACCTTTGAAATAGTAAGAAAAGCTTTAATCAGTACATTACTAAGAACAAATTCTTTATTTTTTGCTTTTAATTTGTTGTACAATTTCTGATTTCTCTATTTATGACTGTGGCTAGTTTGATAATTTTAATTGAACCTGGACCTAGTGTTATAATTTGCTCAAATGTAGTCTTTTCAGAAAGGCCTTCCATGACCATCCTAACTCAGTCACTACCACCTTTGTCCCTCTCTATCTTTTAGCACCATTTCATTTTTATTTATAGCACTCATTACTGCCTGACATTTTATTAGATAGTAATCTCTTTATTGTTTATTGTCTGTCAGCCTCACTAGTTTTTAAACCCCATGAAGGCAATGCCTTTGTTTTGTTTTCCACTATATCCCAATGATATAGGACAGCACTTGACACATAGATAATTCTTAATAAATGTTTGTCAAATGAACAACAAATACATACTTGACAAACGTACTGTTCTTTTAATTATTTATAACTTTTGATATCAATGCAAAAACTTTACTCTTTCTTTGAATGATTCAGAGCAATATGTGTAATAAAATGTACTGCCATGGAGGTAGTTCAAGATGGCAGCCTAGGAGGATCCTGAATACACCTACTCAAACAGATGAATCAAATCTATAGCTATATATGGAACAATTACCTCTGAAAAGAACCTGAGAACTAGGTGAACAGCTACTGCACAACAAATGATAACAGGGCCATACTGAGATGATTAGGAAAGGCAGAGACACAGTCTCACCAAAAACCCCACACCTTGCATGGTGAACCACCATTGGGAGGGGGTTCTTACAAATATGGACACCTTGAAGAGCAAGAGGCTTGTGCCCCACAACAGACACCCCAAACATTGGGACCTGCACCAAGGAGATAAACCCCTAAATGTCTGGCTTTAAATATTAACAGGGCTTACGTCCTGGAGAACTATTGGGCTATAGGGAATGGAGATTCAGTTCTGAAATGCCTCATGCATAGACTCAGACATCCTGAACCCAACACATATCATCAATTTGAAAAGATGCTATAGCTCATATGTGAAGGAAATTCATTGCAAATCTTGAAGCATCTTCCTGAAGGACAAAAGCCCATTGGGTATCTCTCCAGAGATGGAGGCTCTCCTGGGTACCTTTATTACATTCGTTTCCTTGCAGTCACTGATTCTGCCAGGCACTGTTTTTGCACTTTAATCTGCTACTGCCAGTCCCCCGTCCTTACCATGTCACTGCAGGCCCCACACTTGGCTCCACTGGAGGCAGCTGGTGGGTACTCCAACATCCCATGCTGCTTGTATGGCCTCACTGGAGTTGGTGGTCAGGTGTCCTGCCCCACCATGATACAGCCACAGCCCTGTCAGTGGGTGCATGCAGCCCACACAAATAGCCATTTAGTGCCAGGCTCTAGTGCAATATAACTACAACCCAGAAGTTGTATTTCTGGGCCCAATGGGTCTGAAATAATAATGGTTCAAGAGACAACCAAGAACAAAGGCAAGGTTAAACAATAATGTTCATCATCCAAACAAGGATCCACTGAAGATTGGAATAGATAGCTATTTTGCCTATCACACTGAGGCACAGAGAGTAAAGCAAAGTGAGGAAACAAAGGAATATGATCCAAACAAAAAAACAAGATAAAACCTCAGAAAAAAATTTAATCAAACAGAGACAAGTAATTTACCTGATAAAGGGTTCAAATATCGATTATAATGATGCTTACTGAACTCAGGATCGGAATGGATGAACACAGTCAGAACTTCAACAAAGAGACAGGAAATATAAGAAAGTACCAAGCAGAAGTCACAGAGCTGAAAAATATAAGTGAACTAAAAAATGCACCACAGGGGTTCAACAGTAGACTACATGAAACAAAAGAAAGAATCAGTGACAAAGCTTTATCTAGACACACTACAAAAAAAAGGAGGTCTTAAATAAAATCAGAAAGTGGAGAAATTGGAACTGATATGAAAGGAATACAGAGGCTCATAACAGACTACTATGAACAATGTATCCAACAAGTTTTGACAACCTAGAAGAAATGAATAAATTCCTAGAAACACATAATCTTCTAAGACTAAATCATGAGGAAAAGAAAATCTGAGTGGACCTATTATTAGTAAGGAGTTTGAATCAGTAATAATAATAATAATAATAATAAAAACAATTCCTATTGAAAGTCCAGAATCAGATGGCTCACTGGTGAATTCTACTTCTACAAAGATGATTAATTCCTATCCTTCCCAAACTCTTCCAAAAAATTAAAGAGAAGGGAACACATCCAAACTCATTTTATAAGGTGAGTGTTACCCTGATACCAAAACCAGACAAGGAAACCCCCCCAAAAAAGAAATTTACAGGCCAGTATCCCTGATGAACACTGATGTAAAATTCCTCAACAAATATCAGCAAACTGAATTTAATAGTACATTAAAATGATCATACACCATGATCAACTGAGATTTATTCTGGGGATGAAATGATAGTTGAACATCCACAAGTAAATTTGATATACTACATTAAAAAAATAAAGGATAAAAATCATAATTACCTCAATACATGCAGAAAAACACTTGAGAAAATCTATATCCATTTATGATAAAGTCCCTCAACCACGTGGCTATGAATGGCACATGCATCAATATTATAAAAGCCATATATGGCAAGCCCACAGCAATATTATACTCAACTGAAAAAGCTGAAAGCTTTTCCCTTATGATCAGGAACAAGCAAGCATGCCCACTATCACAACTTTTGTTCAAAATAGTATAGGAAGTCCTAGCCAAAGCAATTAGGCATTAAAAAGAAATAAAAGGCATCCAGATTGGAAAGAAAGAAGTAAAACTATCACTGTTAAATAAATTTAGTAAAGTTACATAATATAAAATAAATATGCAAAAATCTGTTGGGGTTTTATATGCTAACAATGGACTATCAGAAGGAAATTAAGAAAACAATCCCACTTAAAATTGCATCAAAAAGAATAAAATACCTAGGAATAAACTTAACCAAGGTGGTGAAAGACCTGTACACTGAAAACTGTAAGATGCTGATGAATGAAATGGAAGAAGAAACAAATGAACGGAAAGAGAGCCCATGCTCCTAAATTTAGAATAATATTATAAAAATGCCCATATTACCCAAAGCAACCTATAGTCCTGTCAAAATTCCAGTGATGTTTTTTATAGAAATAAAATAAGCAATCCTAAAATATGTATGGAACCATAAAAGGTACTGAATAGCAATTATTAAAAAGAAGAATAAAGCTGGAGGCATCCCATGTCCTGATTTCAAATTATATTATAAAGCCATAGTAATCTAAACAGCATGGTATTGCTATAAAAACAGATACATAGATCAATGGAACAGGCAGCGAGACCAGAAATAAACCCAAGCATATATGGTCAATTAATTTATGACAAAGTGGCAAGAATATATAAATAAGGAAAGAACAGTCTCTTCAAAAAATATTGTTGGGAAAACTGGACAGCACATGAAAAAGAATGAGCCTGGACCCCTATCTTACACCATGCACAAAAATTACCTCAAAATGGATTAAATATTTTATTGTAAGTCCATAAGCCATAAAATTGCTAAAAAAAAAAAACATAAGCAGTAAGTAACTTGATTTTTGTCTCAGTGATATTTTTTTCAATCTGACTCCAAAGACAATGGCAACAAAAACAAACTTTTAAAAATTGTGCTCAGACCAAAAAGCTTCTGTACAGCAAAGGACACTATCAACAAAATAAAAAGGTAACCTACTGAATGAGAGAAGATATATGCAATCATATATCTAACAAGGTATTGATATCCAAGAATATAAAATCTCATACAGCTCAATAACAATTGACAAAAAACAATCCAATTAAAAGTGTGCAGAGGATCTGGGTAGACGTTTTTCCAAAGAAGACATTCAGGTGGCCAACAGGCACATGAAAGGATGGTCCACATCACTAATCATCAGGGAAATGCAAATCAAAACCACAATGAGATATCACTTCACACCTGTCAGAATGGCTATTATCAGAAAGACAAGAAATAAGCTAGAGGATATTATGCTCAGTGAAATAAGCCAGGTGGAGAAAGACAAGTGTCCAATGATTTCCCTCATTTGTGGAGTATAAAAACGAAGCAAAACTGAAGGAACAAAATAGTAGCAGACTCAGAGACCCCAAGAAGGAACTAGTGGTTACCAAAGGGGAGGGGTGTGGGAGGGTGAGAGAAGGGGATTGGGGGGTATTATGTTTAGTACACATGGTGTGGGGAATCATTGGGAAAACAGTGTAGCACAGAGAAGGCAAACAGTGAATCTGTGTCATCTTACTACACTGATGGACACTGACTGCACTGGGGTATAAGTGGGAACTTGATAATATGGGTAAATGTAGTAACCACATTGTTTTTTCATGTGAAACCTTCATAAGAGTGTACATCAATAATAACTTAATAAAAAAAGAAAAAAGAAAAGGACAAGAAATAACATGTTGGTAAATTTGTGAAGACAAGGGAACTTTCATACAATGTTGGTGGGAATGTAAATTAATGCAATCACTATGGAGTACAGTATAGGTTCTTCCAAGAAATAAAAAGAAAAATACTTTATTCCAGCAATTCCACTGTTATGTTTTTTTCCAAAGAAAAAGAAGAAACCTATGTGTCCACTGATGGATAAATGGATGAAGAAGATGCTTTACACACACACATACACACACACACACACAAATAGAATATTACTCAGCCATAAAAGGAATGAAATCCTGTCATTTGAAACAGCACAGATGGAGTTTGAGTGTATTATGCTAAGTGATGTAAGTCAGGCAGAGAAAAACAAATACATTTGCTCTCACTTATATGTGGGATCTAAAAAACAAAAACAAAAAACTGAACTTATGGATTCAGAGAAAAGATTGGTGGTTGCCAGAGGCAAGGGGCAGGGGGAAATGGGTGAATGGCATCAAGAAGTACAAACTTCTAGTTATAAAATAAATAAATCATGGGGATGTAACACACAGCATGGTGACTATAGTCAGTAATATTGTATTGCAAATTTGAAAGTTGCTAAGAAATAAGAAAGTTGCTAAATATTAAATGTCCTCATCACAATTACAAAAAGTTGTAACTTCATATGGCTACATACAAATGCAGATGGTAACTAGACTTATTGTGGTGATCATTTCACAATTTTTACAAATGTCAAATCATGTTATATAACTGATATGTCAAATATTTTGTATGTTTAAAGAAAAAAAAGAAAATATATTGCCAAAGAGATTATTTATTCACTGAATACTGTATTAATGTTAATGAAAACAATGAAACAAAATAGCCAAGTGAAGATTCCCACTACATGGTGGACAACAAAGATCATAATGATGACAACCCCCAGAAATAGGGGTCCACAGACCTCAGACCACTGCCTTTTATCTACAGGTTTAGAATTGCCAAGGAGAACTCACCATACAAGTTGTTGGTTTGAACAATGCTTTATTCACAGAAAAGAGAAGAGACACAGCAACATTTGCATTTGTATTGTGTGCTGGTCTCACATGGCCTGTCCACCCCAGTAGCCAACACAAGGTGATGGGCTGCATATCACCTCTGGTGTTACATGAAAAAACCTATTCCTTTCCTGTGGAGGGCAGAAATACTGGTGGAGCGAGCAACTAATGGGAGCCATATTGTGCAGCAGTACAAGGAAGTTCACTGAGTATCTGGGATAGGGGAAAGGTTTGTCCTAATAAGCAAGAAGAATCTTGGGCCAAGTCACAAATCAGCATTCACTTCCATAGAGGAGAATATTCCAGGCCCAGAGCACCAACTGGGCAGCCCTGAAGAGGGGAGCGGTTCAGACTACAGCTGCTTTCCCCCAAAATTAACTTCAGGTATAAAATGTTTTTCTCTCTCTCGTAACTACTAGTTGTGAAAAATACTTAGTTAGCAGCAAGTATATTCTTTCTATTTCAGAGAAGAAACTGAGATTTAGGTAGTTATCCATTTTCAGACCAAACAGTATTCTATCTAGAAAAAAGCTCTTACATCTGAATTTCTGTATCGTGTTAATTTCATTCTTTTTTTTTTTTGTGGGAAGTTTTTTACTTACTACTACAGTGTCTTTAACAGATAAAGGACTTTTTCAGGTTCTTTATGTCTTGAATGAACGTTGGTAGTATGTCTGCTAAGGGAATTGTCTGTTTCACCCTGGGTATTTAACTTACTGGTATAAAGTTCATATTTCCTTATGTTTTCTTTTTTCTTTTTTTTTTTTACAATTTATTTTGGTATCATTAATCTACAGTTACATGTGCAATATTATGGTGATTAAACTACCCCCTTCATCAGGTCCCCCCTACCAACCCCATTACAGTCTCTGTCCATCAGCGTAGTGAGATGCTATAGAGTCACTACTGGTCTTCTCTGAGTTGTACAGCCCTCCCCGTGCCCCTGCTACCTTACGTCTGCTAATTGTAATACCCCTTTTACCCTCTTATCCCTCCCTTCCCACCCATTTTCCCCAGTCCCTTTCCCTTTAGTAACTATTAGTCTGTTCTTGAGTTCTGTGAGTCTGCTGCTGTTTTGTTCCATCAGTTTTTTTCTTTGTTCTTATACTCCACATATGAGTGAAATCATTTGATACTTGTCTTTTTCGGCTTGGCTTATTTCACTGAGCATAATACTCTCTAACTCCATCCATGTTGTTGCAAATGGTAGGATTTGTTTTCTTCTTATGGCTGAATAATATTCCATTGTGTATATGTACCACATCTTCTTAATCCATTCATCTACTGATGGACATTTAGGCTGCTTCCATTTCTTGGATATTGTAAATACTGTTGCAATAAACATAGGGGTGCATCTGTCTTTTTGAAACTGGGCTGCTACATTCTTAGGGAAAATTCCTAGGAGTGGAATTCCTGGGTCAAATGGTATTTCTATTTTGAGATTTTTGAGGAACCTCCATACTGCTTTCCACATGGTTGAACTAATTTTACATTCCCACCAGCAGTGTAGGAGGTTTCCCCTTTCTCCACATCTTCACCACCATTTGTTGTAGTTTCTTTTGGTTGTTTGCCATCCTAACTGGTGTGAGGTGATATCTCATTGTGGTTTTAATTTGCATTTCTCTGATGATTAGCGATGTGGAGCATCTTTTCATGTGCCTGTTGGCCATCTGAATTTCTTCTTTAGAGAAGTGTCTATTCATGTCCTCTGCCCATTTCTTAATTGGATTATTTGCTTTTTGTTTGTTAAGGTGCGTGAGTTCTTTATATATTTTGGATGTCAACCCCTTCTCAGATGCATCATTTATGAATATATTTTCCCATACTGTAGGATGCCTTTTTGTTCTACTGATGGTGTCCTTTGCTGTACAGAAGCTTTTAAGCTTGATATAGTCCCACTTGTTCATTTTGGCTTTTGTTTCCCTTGCCCAGGGGGATATGTTCATGAAGAAATCACTCATGTTTATGTCCAAGAGATTTTTGTTTTTTTCTAAGAGTTTTATGGTTTCATGACTTACATTCAGGTCTTTGATCCACCTTGAGTTTACCTTTGTGTATGGGGTAAGACAGTAGTCCAGTTTCATTCTCTTACATGTAGCTGTCCAGTTTTTCCAACACCAGCTGCTGAAGAGGCTGTCATCTCCCCATTGTATATCCAAGGCTCCCTTATCAAATATTAATTGACTGTAAATGTTTGGGTTAATGTTTGGATTTTCTATTCTGTACCACTGGTCTGTGCGTCTGTTTTTGTGCCAGTACCAAATTGTCTTGATTACTGTGGCTTTGTAGTAGAGCTTGAAGTCAGGGAGCGTAATTCCCCCTGTTTGATTCCTCCTTCTCAGAATTGCTTTGGCTATTCGGTGTCTTTTGTGGTTCCATATGAATTTTTGAGTTATTTGTTCCAGTTCATTGAAGAAAGCTGTTGGTAGTTTAATAGTGATTGCATTGAATCTGTAGATTGCTTTAGGTAGTATTGCCATTTTGACAATATTTATTCTTCCTAGCCAAGAGCATGGGATGCATTTCCATTTGTTAGTGTCCTCTTTAATGTGTTCTTTTAGTGTATTGTAGTTTTCAGAGTACAGGTCTTTCACTTCCTTCGTTAGGTTTATTCCTAGGTATTTTATTCTTTTTGATGCAATTGTGAATGGAATTGTTTTTCTGATTTCTCTTTCTGTTAGTTCATCATTAGTGTATAGGAAAGCAACAGATTTCTGTGTGTTAATTTTGTATCCCGCAACTTTGCTGAATTCAGATATTAGTTCTAGCAGTATTGGAGTGGAGTCTTTAGGGTTTTTTATGTACAGTATCATGTCATCTGCAAATAGTGACAATTTGACTTCTTCTTTACCAATCTGGATGCCTTGTATGTCTTTGTTTTGTCTGATTGCCGTGGCTAGGACCTCCAGTACTATGTTGAATAACAGTGGAGAGAGTGAGCATCCCTGTCTTGTTCCCGATCTTAGATGAAAAGCTTTCAGCTTCTCGCTGTTAAGTATGATGTTAGCTGTGGGTTTGTCATATATGGCGTTTATGATGTTGAGGTACTTGCCATCTACACCCATTTTGTTGAGAGTTTTAATCATGAATTGATGCTGAATTTTGTCAAATGCTTTTTCAGCATCTATGGAGATGATCATGTGGTTTTTGTTCTTCTTTTTGTTGATGTGGTGGATGATGTTGATGGATGTTCGAATGTTGTACCATCTTTGCATCCCTGGAATGAATCCCACTTGATCATGGTGTATGATCCTCTTGATGTATTTTTGAATTCGGTTTGCTAATATTTTGTTGAGTATTTTTGCATCTACGTTCATCAGGGATATAGGTCTGTAATTCTCTTTTTTGGTGAGGTCTTTGCCCGGTTTTGGTATTAGAGTGATGCTGGCTTCATAGAAAGAGTTGGAAGTATTCCCTACTCTTCTATTTTTTGGAAAACTTCAAGGAGAATGGGTGTTATTTCTTCTCTATATGTCTGGTAGAATTCAGAGGTGAATCCGTCACGTCCGGTGGTTTTGTTCTTGGGTAGTTTTTTGATTACCAATTCAATTTCATTGCTGGTGATTTGTCTGTTTAGTTTTTCTATTTCTTGCTTGGTCAGTCTTGGAAGGTTGTATTTTTCTAAGAAGTTGTCCATTTCTTCCTGGTTTTGCAGCTTGTTAGCATACAGATGCTCATAATATTCTCTTATAATTCTTTGTATTTCTGTGGGGTCCGTTGTTATTTTTCCTTTCTCATTTCTGATTCTGTTTATGTGTGTAGATTCTCTTTTTCTCTAAATGAGTCTGGCCAGGGGTTTATCTATTTTGTTTATTTTTTCAAAGAACCAGCTCTTAGTTTCCTTGATTTTTTTTATTGTTTGATTCTTCTCAATTTTATTTATTTCTTCTCTGATCTTTATTATGTCCCTCCTTCTGGTGACTTTGCGCCTCCTTTGTTCTTCTTTTTCCAGATTCAATAATTGTGTCCTTAGACTGTTCATTTGGGAATGCTCTTCCTTCTTTAAATAGGCCTGGATTGCAATATACTTTCCTCTTAGAACTGCCTTTGCTGCGTCCCACAGAAGATGTCGCTTTGTGTTTTTGTTGTCTTTAGTCTCCATATATTCTTTGATTTCTGTTTTTATTTGGTCGTTAACCCATTGATTCATTAGGAGAATGTTGTTAAGTCTCCATGTATTTGTGAGCCTTTTTGATTTCTTTCTAAAATTTATTTCTAGTTTTAGACCTTTGTGATCTGAGAAGTTGGTTGGTAGTATTTCAATATTTTTGAAATTACTGAGGTTCTTTTTGTGGCCTAGTATGTGGTCTATTCTGGAAAATGTTCCATGTGCACTTGAGAAGAATGTGTATCCTGTTGCTCTTGGGTGCAGAGTTCTGTAGATATCTGTTAGGTCCATCTGTTCTAGTGTGTTGTTCAGTGCTTCTGTGTCTTTACTTATTCTCTGTCTGGTTGATCTATCCTTTGGAGTGAGTGGTGTGTTGAAGTCTCCTAAAATGAATGCATTGTTGTCTATTTCCTCCTTCAATTCTGTTAGTATTTGTTTCACATATGTTGGCGCTCCTGTGTTGGGTGCATATATGTTTATAATGGTTATATCTTTTTGTTGGACTGACCCCTTTATCATTATGTAATGTCCTTCTTTATGTCTTGCTACTTTCTTCGTTTTGGAGTCTATTTTGTCTGACACAAGTACTGCAACACCTGCATTTTTCTCTTTGTTGTTTGCATGAAATATCTTTTTCCATCCCTTCACTTTTAGTCTGTGTATATCTTTGGGTTTGAGGTGAGTCTCTTGTAAGCAGCAAATAGATGGGTCTTGCTTTTTTATCCACTCTGTTACTCTGTGTCTTTTGATTGGTGCATTCAGTCCATTTACATTTAGGGTGATTATTGATAGATATGTACTTATTGCCATTGCTGGCTTTAGATTCGTGGTTACCAAAGGTTCAAGGGTTGCTTCTTTACAATCTAAGAATCTATCTTAACTTTCTTGTTAAGTTATTGTGAACGCTATCTGATGTTTCTTTATTTCTTCCTTCCTATTCTTCCTCCTCCATTTTTTATATATTGTGTGTTTCATTCTTTGCCTTTAGTTAGTATTTGGATGGTCTGCTTTCTTTGCTATAATTTTATTTTCTCTGGTGATATCTTTTTAGCCTTAGGGGTGCTTCCCTCTAGAGCAGTCCGTTTAAGATTTCCTGTAGTGGTGGTTTATGAGAAGCAAACTCTTTCAACTTTCCTTTGTCTGGAAATTGTTTAATCCCTCTGTCATATTTAAATGATAATTGTGCTGGATACAATATTCTTGGTTCGAGGCCATTCTGTTTCATTACATTAAATATGTCATACCATTCTCTTCTGGCTTGTAAGGTTTCTGTTGAGAAGTCTGATCATAGTCTGATGGGTTTTCCTTTGTAGGTGATCTTTTTTCTCTCTCTAGCTGCCTTTAATACTCTGTCTTTATCTTTGACCTTTGCCATCTGAATTATTATGTGTCTTGGTGTTGTCTTCCTTGGGTCCCTTGTGTTGGGAGTTCTGTGGGCTTCTGTGGACTGCGAGACTATTTCCTTCCCCAGTGTGGGAAAGTTTTCAGCAATTATTTCTTCAAAGACACTTTCTATCCCTTTTTCTCTCTCTTCTTCCTCTGGTACTCCTGTAATGCGAATATTGTTCCGTTTGGATTGGTCACACAGTTCTCTCAATATTCTTTCATTCCTAGAGATCCTCTTTTCTCTCAGTACCTCAGCTTCTTTGTATTCCTCTTCTCTAGTTTTTATTCCATTTATCGTCTGCTCCACTGTATCCAATCTGCCTTTAACGCCTTCCGTTGTGTTCCTCAAGGATTTGTTCTCTGACCGGAATTCATTCCTGAGTTCTTGAATATCTTTCCGTACCTCCATGAGCATGTGAATGATTTTTATTTTGAACTCCCTTTCAGGGAGAGTCATAAGGTCCATATCATTAAAATCTTTCTCAGGAGTTGTGTTAATAATTTTACTCTGGACCAGATTCCTTTGGCGCTTCATATTTGTGTATGGAGCCCTCTAGTGCCCAGAAGCTCCACCCTCTGGAGCTGCTCAGCCCCTGAAGCAATGTGAGAGATTGTAGGGGAGTGGTATTGGTGCCTGGGGGAGGAAAGGGCTGTTTCCTGGTTCCTGGCTGCTATGCCTGTCTCCACTGTCTGAACTGGTGGGCTGAGCACACAGGTATAAGCCTCTGTGCTTTGCCTTTTAAGTTGCTGTAGGCAGATCCTCCCTCCATTTGGCCCAACACCAGGGAAGGTCTTCCAGGTTTGCAAGCCCGGTGGGGCTGGCCAGGCGAAAGGTGCACTAGTCTGCCTGTCACAGAAGGGGTTCCTGGAGCCGTGCAGGCAGCCAGGGAGCTGGCACACCTGACGATCAGAAAACCCCTAACCTGCTGTGCAGAGTACACCCGGACAATCCTGTCCACCTGTCCTTTCTCCCGAGCAGCAAGCTCCGTGCAGTCCTTGCCCCCTCAGCAGGCCTCCTTCCAAGGTCCTCCCTGCCAGGAAGTCTCTCAGACTTCCTGCCCCTCCCCCATCCTGGAGAAGCTGGGTATGGATCCCTGATCTCACAGGCAGCTGGGATCTTAGTCTCTCCAGGAACTCCACCTGTCTTAGCTTTACAAGCTCCTAATTACAAGAGCATCATGCAAGCACCATGAAATGTAGGTTTGAGCTCCCAGAGTAGATCTCCAGAGTTAGGTATTCAGCAGTCCCAGTTCTCCACTCCCTCTCAGCTCCATTCCTGTTCCTCCTGCTAGTGAGCTGGAGTGGGGGAAGGGCTTGGATCCCGCCAGACCACAACTTTAGTACATTACCGTTTTCTGTGAGGGTTGCTCTTGTCTCCAGGTTTATGCAGTTTATTGTAGTTCTCTTTCCCATTGCTCTTTCAAGAGTAGTTGTAGTAGCTTTATTTTCATATTATATGCTGTTTTAGGAGGAAGCCTCTGTCTCACCTCTCCCGCCACCATCTTTAATCCCATCCTTTTCGTGTTAATTTCTGAAAGAGAAAAAAGTAAAAAGGTAATTTGGTGATGATGTAAGAAATACACATTTTAATGTATCAAAATAAGCTGTAAGGAACAGAATTTTTACTTGTGCTATAATTCAAAGGTAGATTTCTTTCGTTTTTTTATTTAAGGGTTATTGATATTTATCTGGCACTTATAATGTTCCAAGGATTTTATATTTAACTCTCATAGCAAATGCAGTAATATTATTTACCATTAGAAATTGTACTGATGTGTATTATACTTTCCAACATGGCTGTGACAAGATGTCTCATCTTTTATACTCTTCTTATAATGTGACATTGACTTCTCCCCCATTAAGCATTCCTTTCTCTTGAAACTAGGACATCCTATGACTACAACAGAAATGATGCTATGTGATTTTCACAGCTCAGAGGTAGATTTCTTTATTTTTTACAGAGAACACAAGTATATATAGTTAGAAACTGTTATTCTAGATTCCAGCAAAATATGGGCCATCTTTACTGTTTGCTTAAACATTCCAATTCATTTGCTATTACTAGGTCTTTGTTTTCACAGTTTCCTCTGCCTAGAATATTCTTCTTCAAGCTCTAGGCAAAACTTGCTCATTCTCATCATGCAAGAATTAGTGCAAATGACACCTCTCAGAAAAGTTTTCTCTATATTTTTTTGAAAATAGCCTTTTTCTGCTACTCTGTATAATAAATCCCCAGATTTATTTCCTTCATACTTCCCAACATCCATGTCCCATGTATACTTACTAGAATGTTCTCTAGACAATCTGGACTTGACTTTCATTGTTGAAGGGTCCTGCCAACAAACTAACCAACAAGAAAAATGAAATTATCAGATTGGCTATGTGGCATCAAATTTCATTTCACCCTTAGATATTCCTTAACATGAACTTAATCAGCCCAGGTAGCAGAACTTAGTTCTCTTATGAGAACTCCTGTATATGAAAAATCATTGGAAATCATGAGCAAACTATTAGCAATGAACATTCCTAGTGCCTAGTCTGTGAAGTTGAAATACCATTTTATATACCAGAAATATCATTTAACATAAACCAGACTTCTTAGAGAAATGGTTGATTCAAGGAATGGATTGGAAAATGTACAAGGTGAGTCTGGAACCCCTTGACATGTCAGATAGTAAGGAAGCTATCAAAGACAATGAAAGTCATATAAAAAAGATTCAAGTGTCAACCTGAAGAAGCTCCCATGGCCAAACAATATGCAGTTTGAGCCTCAATAAGGATATCAATTGAAACAGATTGAAAACATCAAATGTTTAAATCCATGATTTATAATGGCATTTAAAAATATTCATCTGAACATGACAGGAAACCAATTCATTTTCTGAAAACTGTAAATGAAAGAATCATGTATTTACCCCACCTTCCTACATAAACTGTACCACTGAGTAACCAAACATCACATGAGGAGTATCTCCTTATAAAATTATTTCAGATTATAAAAGCAAACAAAATGATAAAATTAGAATATTGCCATTTTGCAATGAGGATCAAAAGCTGCTAATATCAAAAAAGTGTGAAAAACAGGCATGTGCCTCCTGATGAAAGAACGAAACACGAGCAATGACCTTGCACAGGGATTCCATATGACTCTGTTCACACATCTGAATCCAGCTGCCAATTTGCAAAAATACAAAGAAACTTGTTGAACCACACCATGATTACACAAGAAGAAAATCCTAGACTGTGGAAACACTGGCAAGTGAAACCTAGGGTCTTAAACAAATACATTGTAAGGAAAAAAAAAGAAGTAAAATATGTAGAGAGGGCATCTAGTGATAAGAAATGACTTAAAAGCTATATCAAAAATTTTTAATTGGGGAAAATTAGTTGTTGTGGTACCCTTGGGAGATAAAAACATGAAATGCAAGAAAGTGTTTACTCTAAGATCAGGATAATGTTTGCTTGCAGAGGGAGGAAAGGACTATGATTGTGATAGGGCAAATGGAAAGGCTTCTGGAGTGAGTGGCAAAGTTCTCTATCTTGAACTCGGTGATAGGTATAAAGGTATTCATGTTATGATAATTACCTAAAACAGTGTTAGCCTTGAAGGGCAGTGGTGACTGGAAGAGTTCATAAATTGGAATTCTGAAGTGCTATTATATATTCTGCTTCTCCAGGTGCTGATTACATGTGTATGTTCTGTTTTTTAAAATGCACTGATCTGTTCATTTATGTCCACTTTTATATATAGAAATTGTACTCCATAAAGAGCTTAAACAATCCAATTTTCATTCCCATAAACACTACAGAGAGTCATGTTCCTTCCAAATACTTCTGATACTAGAAACATACTCACATTATTAACTTCAACAACCAGTCATATAAAAAGTGGATTGTGATCATGGAACAGAAAAATACTTCTGCAAAAATAATTATGGCATTGTCCATGGGGCCAGGAAACACCCACAGGTGTAGGATTAAGTATTAACATTATTTTTTCTATAGTATTCTATTTGTTTTCCTCAGAAAGGATCCAACTGGCTTTATAGAAATTATATAGATTCACCCAGGAAGTTAACTGGGGCAATCCTGTCATGTTAAACGATGTGTAAGCCCCTGATACAATCTGTACCCACAGGGGTACTACTTTTTATGTGCACCAAGCTCATTCTTTATGTACCACACATAAGTCGGATGTGTGTATATGGGATAACTGTCAAAGATTTTATGTATTCAAGACCAATACACACCCTGCAGACCATTTCTCATTGAGGTATGAGCCTAGTAACATAAAAAATAAAGGCATCTATAGAAAATTACACAGAAAATTCACTAGTTAGCTTTTTATGCCTACAATCCAAATAGTGATTTCTACAATGGTCAGACAATTATCAACAACCTTAGCTGAAGTTATAACTGATATTTCCACAGCTCTTAAGGCTCAACAGATAAGTCTAATTCCTTTAGTCCAAGAGATAATGGACAAATGAATAACTTCAGATTATTAGACTAGATGGTGTCTAGTGTTTTATTAAGATAAATACAACTGCCAAGTGTAACACTCTCTAAATTAAGGGAGCTCGTCACTTGGGAGCTTGTTTTCTCAGCCTAGGTTTGTTCATTTGAATGATGGCCTCACAGCATTCTACATATTTTAACCGTTATTTTCCTGCTAGTCTTTATGTGTGCTGTCACTGGTAAGTGTGTACTTTCCAGCGTCTTATGTGCTGCTGTGCCACTAAGTCAGAGCAGATGACCCAACAACTGATCATTTGACAAAGGAGCATAAAGGTCAAACTCTGATCCAACAGCAGACTGTTGTTTCTGAGACAATGATTTCATCTGGTGATAACAAGAGTGGTGTAGAACTGTTGTAAGAATGATTTTGTGTATATGTACCACATCTTCTTAATCCATTCATCTACTGATGGGCACTTAGGTTGCTTCCATTTCTTGGCTATTGTAAATAGTGCTGCAATAAACATATTACTCAGCCATAAGAAAAAAACAAATCCTACCATTTGCAACAACATGGATGGAGCTGGAGGGTATTATGCTCAGTGAAATAAGCCAGGCAGAGAAAGACAAGTATCAAATGATCTCACTCATATGTGGAGTATAAGAACAAAGAAAAACAAAACAAAACAAAAAAAAAAA
>JAQQAC010016209.1:76399144-76537067 GCA_029783875.1 Phataginus tricuspis
ATAATTGTATGAGTGCAAGGTCTTTAAATATCTCATTTACCTCCATGCCTCAGATGGTCATTTTTGACACATCGTAAGCGTGTGTGTATGCGTAAGTGAAATTATTCTTTGGGATTTTGCCCCCCCACACACAACTACAAAATATGTTCCATGAAACTAGGGACCATGTGGTTCAAACTGCATGCCTGTAGTAAGTGTGTAATAAAAACTGAATTAACAAATTAAGGCTTAAAATTAAAAAACTTATGTTCTTTGTTAGCAAATAGTTTCTTTGTAGGGATTTATGCAGATTTTTGTATACTTGTTTGTTTTTACTTGAAGAGTGTAAGGACAGACAGATCTTATAATTTAAATTATAAGATCTAATAAAATAAATGAGGCTTCTTTCATTGAGAGGGTAACAATCTAGAGTCATAAGTTTCACAACATAGGGAACTGTCAGAAATATAAAGCAAACAGAAAAGAGACGGAACTTGTCACAGTGCAAGTAAAGTGTGCTTATTGAATAAATGATCTTGAAATAGTCTAAGAAGGATAAGTGTCAATAGAAAGGTTCAATTTTTATGATGTCGTCTGAATTTGGCCTGGTCCTAAAGGGGTGCTAGAGGAGATGGATAGTGGGGGAATCTGAATCACAAGACAGATATTGTGAGTACTGGATAAAGAATCAATAATTTTTTGGATGTTGGGTAGAATTAAAGATAGCATTAAAAAGAAGACATGAGGCCCCAAATGGAGTCCCTTATGCTCAATCCCACATCATCAAACCAAGACTTAACTTCTTACAGATTTGGCTCTACCAGAAATGGAATCTTCAAGCAGTCAATCAGGACTCACCTACTCAGGGCTAAGTAATCTGCCTGAATGAAAGTGGAATATAGCAACCAATCAGCTTTTCTGTCTAGTGTAACTTCCTTGTTCCCTCTCCCTTCTGCCTATAAAAGATTTTCATTTTGTACAGCTCCTCTGACCTCCTTTCTGTCTGCTAGAGTGGATACTGCCTGATTCATAAATTGTTGCATAAAGCTAATAAGATCTTTAAAATGTACTAAACTGAATTTTGTTTTTAACAATAGTATATACATAATTCATTAAAAAGCTGACTCAAAATATTATGTACTCTGTATTCTAATAAATCAGTGACAGAAGTTGAAAACATCTCTGATAAATAATGAAATAGTAAGATGACAGTGCAGCAATAGGATCTCAATGTAGAAACTATTCAATAAATTCAGTTAATATCAAAACTTAATAGGTCAAAGAATTGATATGCTAACTGATGGGATTCAGGACATGTACTCCAAAATACGGCACCTCGGCCTGTTGAATGTTTTAAGCTAAAGGAGTTTGACAAAGCAGTAGAAGCAGGAAAGTTTTTCTGACCTCTCCCCTGCCCACCTCCCCTAAAACAGGACATAAAACCCTCATGTGAGAGGTGCCCTCGCTATACCTGGAGGAAAGGCACATCCTTATCTCTGGAGACATAGGGATGTTGAGAATGACCTGAACATACTGGTCCTGCCAAGATTCCCCCAGTTTACTACACTTACCTGCTACTCCTTAACCTATCATATTCCTCCATCACTCTCTCCTCTTCAACAAGCCTAGCATAAAAATACTCAGACTTAACTCTCTCTTTGGGTGTACCTTCCCTTACAAAGGCTTCTGTGTCACATAAAACTTACATTAAATAAATGTGTATGCTTTTCTCCTGTTACTACTTGTCAGTTTAATTTTCAGACTTAACCTAAGAGGACCAAAGAGACCTTAAGAGGGTCAAGAAAAACTTTTCCTTCCCCTACAACTCAAGAAATGGAAAGAATGGCTCTCAGGAAAGACCTGATGATAACCAGATTGTAGTTTTTAAGATAGCTAAACATGGAATGTGTAGATCTAGCTGTGCTGGTTGCTTGTATGCTGGTGATGAAGGATGGCTGTGTAGTATTGGTGGTGGGGGGTGGGGAGAAAGGCAGAACCAGAAAACTTAAAAAAAATAGAGGTCCACTTAAGCAAAACTTGACACTGCCCAGCCAAGTACTCTTCCAGAGGTAAGGAACCCTTAAATGGTAAATTAAACAAGTTTTTTGGAATTGCTCCTAAATCCCAAATTCTCAAGCCCCTAAGGATTCCCTTTAATATATACCTAAATCCGAGTCCCCATTCTACCAAATTATAAGAATTTCTGTCTTCTGAGGCATTCTTTTCCCATGGTATTTCTGATCATCTCTGGGAAATACATGTTCTACAAATCTATCCTTGTTATTATCATCTCTTCCTCCAGATGATTGCTCTCACTTTCTCTTTTCCAGGTTGCTCTGTGTTTTCCAGTGCCATTTCTCTCTACTGTGGACAAATGCTTCTCCCTTAATGTCCTAAATCTTAGCTAACTCTAAGCTGTAGAAGTTAATAAATCTCTTCTGAGAATTATGACAGCATTCTGGTTAAACATATGAACTGATAGAGCCCAGACAGGAGTACTGCCTTTTTGAATAAGGCCACCTGCCACCTTAGCGAGACCTAGGTTTCATCTTAGGCTACAAACATTCTCCCAAGGACACATCAACAAGCCACAAGCTGACCTTTTTCCTGACCTATCCCCTCAAAAGCCCACCAAAAAACCGGACCATGAAAAGCCTTTTAGTCTCTAAGAGATGACTTCTTTGTTCTGCTCACCAGAACAGAGGGGTCCCTCTCAGGTTTTGCAATAAACATGGACTGTTGAGTTCATGTCCCTTCTTTTTCTTTTATGAACACTGACATCATACTGCTTATGTTCTAATTGTACCTTAGCTGTTTACTAGCTGTGGGACATGTTAGGGAAGTTACTTGAACTCTCTGTAACTTACTTTCTTTTTTGTAAAATGGGGATAATACTGTTAGGGGGGGCGTTCTGTATTTTCCTCAGTTCTTGTCCCTGCCACAAGAATTGAAGGGCAGAGACCCCAGTAGAGAAGCAGAGTAAAAGTTTTATTTAAAGTTACTTAAAGAGAGAAAAAGTGCAGCAGGCAACCTCAACGAGGAGAGGTGCCCTGAAAGGTTGGAGAGAGAAAGTTTAAGATTAAAAGTTTGCACACTTAGAAAATGTGGGCTACCTCAGAGAGAGGTGCTCCCTGAAAGGTTGGGGGTTCCCCCTTTGAAGGATTTTTCAGGTATGTGACAAAGGGCTAGGGGCATATCAATCAAGACTGCCTGCCCTTCCTCCAAGGTGGGCTGAGTTGTTGTCTGTTTGCTAAACAGTAAGTTAAGAATCTTACTTCTTAACTTCTTGGTTTTTTATTAAATGCAATTTTAGCTTTAAGATGGAATCTTCCTGTCTTTATTATGCTGTTTATAAGTGGGCCTTTTAGCAGGCTAGAGTAAATATTACAGTGGTATGATCTGATTGACACAATGAAGACATGGGCTGTGCTCAGATACTTTTCAAACATTCAAGGCCGAGTTGCTCCTGACCTTTTGAGCTTTAACTGATTAACTCATGAACTGAGTCTTTTCTGGCTTTCTAATTTTGACTAGTTAGCTCTGAGACCTTTCTAGTGGGGTTTACTGACCTTATTCTCTTTCCACCCCGCTTATATCTATTTTCCTGCCTAACCATACTAGTACCTATCATAGACTTCCCTTAAGGATTAAATGGGTTAATGCCACGAGAGCATTAAGAACAGTGTCTGTCATATAGTAAGTGATATGTAAGTGTTTCTCATTTTGAGGCTTGGGAATAAAATAATCAAAATGGCAATGAAGAGAAAAATAACTGAAAATTGAGTATCATATTATTCCTATGCTTATTGGCTAGTGCCTATCATAAAGGCTTCCTAACTGGCTATTTTGGTATGCCCTCCCCTAGATGTTTTCATGTGTATGGCACAGTTTATATAGCGTACTTACTGGAATTTCCTTTACTCTGTCTTCTCTCTCCTGAGTCCCCATCCTCAAACTACTTCACTGTCCCCACCTACAGGAGACAAGAAGATCTCTCCCTTAAGGGACAATTGATCAATGGTCACTTAAATTTTTTTTTTAATTTTGCTATCATTAATATACAATTACATGAGCAACACTGTGGTCACTAGATTCCCCCCATTATCAAGTTCCCACCCCATACCCCATTATAGTCACTGCCCATCAGTGTAGCAAGATGCTATAGAGTCACTGCTTGTCTTTTATGTGCTATACTGCCTTCCTCATGCCCCCCCTATATTATGTGTGCTAATCGTAATAACCCTTATTCCCCTTATCCCACCCTTCCCACCCTTCCTCCCCAGTCCCTTTCTCTTTGGTAACTGTTAGTCCATTCTTGGGTTCTGTGAGCCTGCTGCTGTTTTGTTCCTTCAGTTTTCTCTTTGTTCTTACACTCCTCAGATGAGTGAAATCATTTGGTACTTGTCTTTCTCCGCCTGGCTTATTTCATTGAGCATAATACCCTCTAGCTCCATCCATGTTGTTGCAAGTGGTAGAAATTGTTTTCTTCTTATGGCGGAATAATATTCCATTGTGTATATGTACCACATCTTCTTTATTCATTCATCTACTGATGGACACTTAGGTTGCTTTCATTTCTTGGCTATTGTAAATAGTGCGATGATAAACATAGGAATGCATATGTCTTTTTCAAACTGGGCTCCTGCATTCTTAGGGAAAATTCCTAGGAGTGGAATTCCTGGGTCAAATGGTATTTCTATTTTGAGATTTTTGAGGAACCTCCATACTGCTTTCCACATGGTTGAACTAATTTTACATTCCCACCAGCAGTGTAGGAGGTTTCCCCTTTCTCTACATCCTCACCACCATTTGTTGTAGTTTCTTTTGGTTGTTTGCCATCCTAACTGGTGTGAGGTGATATCTCATTGTGGTTTTAATTTGCATTTCTCTGATGATTAGCGATGTGGAGCATCTTTTCATGTGCCTGTTGGCCGTCTGAATTTCTTCTTTGGAGAAGTGTCTGTCCAGAACCTCGGCCCATTTTTTAATTGCATTATTTTCTCTTTGTTTTTTGAGGTGTGTTTTCTCCTTTATTCTCTTAGTATTTATTTCACATATGTCGGTGCTCCTGTGTTGGGTGCATAGATATTTATAATGATTATATCCTCTTGTTGGATTGAACCCTTTATCATTATGTAATGTCCTTTGTCTCTTGTTGCTTTCTTTGTTTTGAAGTCAATTTTGTCTAATAGAAGTACTGCAACACCTGCTTTTTTCTCCCTGTTGTTTGCATGAAATATCTTTTTCCATCCCTTCACTTTTACTCTGTGTATGTCTTTGGGTTTGAAGTGTGTCTGTTGTAGGCCACATGTAGATGGATATTCCCTTTTTATCCATTCTGTTACTCTGTGTCTTTTGATTGATGCATTCAGTCCATTTACACTTAGAGTGATTGTCGATAGATATGTACTTACTGCCATTGCAGGCTTTGGATTCGTGGTTACCAAAGGTTCAAGGGCAGCTTCTTTACTATCTAACTGTTTAACTTAACTCAATTATTATGCTTTTATAAACACAGATCTCCCTTCTTATTCTTCCTCCTCCATTCTTTATATGTTAGGCATTTTATTCTGTACTCTTTGTGTTTCCCTTGACTGTACGAATAGGTGATTTTATTTTATAATTAGTTAGTATTTAGTTTGTCTACTTCCTTTGCTGTGGTTTTATTTTCTCTGGTAATAGCTATTTAACCTTAGGCATACTTCCATCTAGAGGAGTCTCTTAAAATACACTGTAGAGATGGTTTGTGGGAAGTAAATTCTCTCAACGTTTGCTTCTCTGGGAATTATTTAATCCCTCCTTCAAATTTAAATGACAGTCTTGTTGGATAGAATATTCTTGGTTCAATTCCCTTCTGTTTCATTGCATTGACTATATCATGCCATTCCCTTCTGGTCTGTAAGGTTTCTGCTGAGAAGTCTGACGATAGCCTGATGGGTTTCCTTTGTATGTCATCTTTTTTCTCTGGCTGCTTTTAGTACTCTTTCCTTGTCTTTGATCTTTGACATGTTAATTATTATATGTCTTGATGTTGTCTATTTCCTTCCCCATACTGGGTTTTTTTTCAGCAAGTGTTTCTTCAAAGACACTTTCTATCCCTTTTTCTCTCTCTTCTTCTGGTACCCCTATAATGTGAATATTGTTCCGTTTTGATTGGTCACACACTTTTCTTAATGTTCTTCATTCCTAGAGATCCCTTTTTCTCTCTCTGCTTCAGCTTCTCTATATTCCTGTTCTCTGATTTCTATTCCATTAACCTCTCTTCCACCTCATCCAGTCTTCTCTTTAATCCTTCCATTGTTTGTTTCATTTCTGTTATCTCCCTCCTGAATTAATCCCTTTGCTTTTGAATATTTCTCTGTAGCTCTATTAGCATGCTTATGAGTTTTATTTTGAATTATTTTTCAGGAAGATTGGTGATTTTAATCTCACCAAGCCCTATTTCTGGTGTTTGAGAGATTTTGGATGGAATAAGGTTCTTCTGCCTTTTCATGGTGGTGGGAGTGGTCACTGGCAAGTGGCACATGTGTCAGCTGGAAGGACAAAGTCCATTCCTGCTTGCCAGCCACCTTGCCTATCTCCGCTGTTTGTGCCACTTAATGGCATACCATGAGCAGCCTCTGGGTTAATCACCTAGACTTCCATGGGCACGGTGACCCTCAGGATAGCCTAGGATACTGGCAGGGGTTGCAGGCAAGCGGCGTGTGTTATGCTGTGAGAACAGAGCCCGTCTGTGCCTCCCAGACTCTGAACCCATCTCCTGTGTCTGTGCAGGTCAATTGCGTGCAAGGAACAGCCCATGAGTTAATCCTCTGAGCTGCTGTGGGTGAAGCGGCCCTTGGGATGGCTTAGGGCACTGGCGAGGGTCACTGGTGAGTGGCATGTGTTCTGTTGTAAGGAAAGAGCCCCTTCATGTCCTTCCAGACAGTGCACCTGTGTCCACTGTCTGTGCCAGTCAACTGTGTGCAGGGAGGAGCCTCTGCATCTGGGCCAGTCAGCCATGCAGGTAGGAGCCTCTGTATTAAGCTGTGTGGTTGATGTAGGTGGTGCTGCTCTCAGGCTGGTCTGCAGCAATGGGAGGGACAGCCGGCTTGCTCACAGGTGCTGGTGGGGAAGAAGGAATGGCAGGCTCCCTATCACCGTGAGGGGCCTCAGAGCTGTGTTTCCACCCAGGGGGACAGGGTGCCTGAAGCTCCTTAAAGTTCCCAGCCTGCTGGGCTGAGTGTGCCAGGATGATTTTGTCCACCTATTAAACCCTTGTCCCTTTAAGACTTTTAATGCACCTGATTTTCTTTTGCCCCAAGGCAGCCAGCTGTGGGAACCTGTTTGCAGTCTTAGTCTTGGAGTTTGCTTTTCCGCTCCTCTAATATCCAGAGCACCATGTAATGTATGTCTGTGCTCCCGGGATAGATTACTAGGGCTGCTTATTTAGCAGTCCTGTACTTCCACTCCCTCTCCACTCTGATTCTTTTCCTCCCACTGGTGAGCTGGGACAAGGCGAGTGCTCAATCCCTCCAGGTCATGGCTCCACACCTTACCCTTTTCCATGAGATGTTGGGTTCTCACAGATGTAGCCTGGTTGGTGTACTGTATCTTCTGGTCAGTCTTTTAGGAATAGTTGTATTTGCTGTGTTTTCAAAAATATGTATGGTTTTTGGAGGAAATTTCTGCCACCCTACTCACACCGTCATCTTTGGGTCAATGGTCACTTTTTAAAGCAGCAACTCAGGCCACACTAGAGATTTTTACATTACAATACTGAGATAAACTCTTAAACTAGGAGAAACTTAAGTAAATTTAAGTAGTTAATCACTTAAGTTCTTCATTCTACAACAGGATTTGGGCTTTATGTTAACATAAATGGGAAGCTCTCAAAGTGTTTATCTCAGAACAGAAAAGGAAGTTTTTCTAAGTCTTCCACTGCAATCACCATCAAAATAAGTAAATTAATTAATTATAAATTCAAGTAGGGCTCTCTAGAAAAGCTGGAAATGTCATTTGAATAGTAGTTGGTCCCACTATACATTTAAATATGTGTCGTCTTATGAAAGGCTTAACCTCTTATATGACATAGTGTGATGAACTCTGGCTTTGAAACTAGACACCAAAGCGTTAAAACCCTGGCATCAATTTAGTCAAGATACTTAAATTTTGTGTTTCATAATCTGTAAAATGGAATTAGTAATGTCAGCTGTTTCATAGGATTGCTTCTAGGGTTAAAAATATAAATTCAATAAATAAAGACCTTATTACATTATCTGGTACATAGCAAAAGCTCAATGAATGTCAAATATTTCTAAGTCATGGTGCTAGATTTCAGAAAAAAATGGACAAACTTTTTTTTTTTACTTTTTACATGCCCCTTGCTCTCACTTTATTCTGGAGCCATGAGTTCCTGATACAATCATGTCTTCAAATTTGGCAAGAATAGCTGATGACATTCAAGGTGAATGTAAAAATTTGTACATTTTTGTATCTTGTTTTTAAGAAGAAAACACCAGTGAAGGGTTTAGATCTCCTTTTCAAAAGAGCAAGACAAAGTAAGTCATAAAAATCACTTCATTTCCTCATTTCAAATTGCTGAATACATTTTCTATATCACATCACCCATCTTTTTTAATGATATGATCCTGCAAGTTCCAGTAAATACCCTAACATTTTGTGGCTGCTTTTGTGTGACTGTTATGAGTTTTTTAAGAGGTACATATGCCCACATAAGCAAGGCATTGAAAGAGGTTATTTTTGGTTTAGAGTATGGTTACAGTTTATTGAAGCCCTCTTTTTTATTCTAGATATCATTGATTTCTTTGAGGACATTCTAAATCTTTCTTTTATTGTTTTTTTGTAGTCAGAGGAAGATTAGGTATGTTAGGTAGCAAAAATTCAACTGAGTAAATGTAAAGATCAAATTGGATTTATTCGGTGATTCATGAATCAGGCAGCAACCCCTCTAGCAAATAGAAAGCTCTGCTGAGTTGTAGAAAAGGAAAGGTTTTTAAATGCAGAAGGGGGGCAGAAAAAGGAAATTATTAGGAAGGAAGGCATTGTTTCTGGCAAGGTCTCCTTCCTAAGGGGAATTGAAGTGGCCCATTGGATGGGTTATCTCACTACTGCTAACCAAGTAATTTCATGGTGTCTGGTTAAAGGTTTTACATTTTGGGGGTTTGAAACTGCAATTAGGCTAGGTAATAAGTCTTGGTATGCTGATGTGGAGTTTAGCTTAAGTGCCTCAATTTTGGGCCTGCTATCTCCTTTTTAATGGGCATAATATTTTTGCTAAACTGAAAAGGAGAAAAACAGAAATATTTTTATACTTTAAAAATCACTTTCAGTCTGTGATCTGGTATTTCAGGTAGACACAACTTATGGTATTATTATTTCCATTTTTATATTAATATTTGTAGATACTACATTAAAACAAATCTTGGCATCAAAGTGTTTCAACATATCCCTCTTTTTGGTGAAACTTATACTCTTGGCTGAAGTATTGGTTTACTGGCTATAGTGTTCCCTGTGGTTTCATGCAAGTCTTTTGATAGTGATAGGTCTAATAAGGCCCAGTGCTTTAAGCTTGTGTCGTTGTATCCCTATTTCAGATTGTAAATCTTCTAAAGTGTAGTCCTCATCATTTTAGAGGATTCAGCACTATATTTTGTTAACCAAAATCGAATAATTATTAACTTTCATTATGCTTTTTCATTATAAAACGAGTATCATCCTACAGAAAATTTTTGGAAATAAAATGCATGGATGAATCACTTATCAGTTTCTGCATAACAAATGACACCAATATTTAAGAGTTTAAAACATCAGCAGTGAATGTTTCATCTCACACAGTTTCTGTAAGTCATATTATCAAGGGGGACTTGAGTAATAATGACTCAAAGTGTCTCACGATGTTGCAGTTGAAGGGACCAGTAATGCAAAGTGACATGAAGACTACTATAAGATGAAAAGTTCTGGACAAATAACTGCAAAAAAATGCCTTATCTGAGTGTCCCTTTGATGATTAGCACAGAGGTTTCTGAGAGTTAAACAGCCAAAAATTTCACTGCAGGGAAACCTCTAGACAAAAACGAAATTGCCCACTAGCACCAAATCCAACAGAACTTTTCATACTTTCTGAGTGAAACTCCAACTGTCACCCCTCCCTTGTGTAAAGCTGATATATGAACACTTGCCCTTGGTTATTTGGGGAGCCACTCCTTGCAAAGTGCTCCCACATGCATGTGAAATATTTTCCTTCATTAATATGATTCTTATCAACTCATTCAAAACCCCATCACCACCATCATTACCACTTAGACCTAATTTGGTAGAGGAAAAGTTTTTCTCCTAATACAGTTCTGGGTAAAATTGCAATATTTACAGAAGTTCTCACATGTCCTTAGTGCATCTTCATGTCAATAGGTAATTATAAGAGGGAGTGAGGGCATATCTGGACTGGAGAGTTTAGGTGGGGCCCCTTTTTGCAGCCAGTTTCAAGACACATGGGCAAGCAGAAGTGGATGACTGCTGCTTGTAAGAAATAAATGGGTTTGTCCCACTTTATTTCTCCCTTTGACTGACGTTAGTTTAAAAAGTATTGTGCCCCAGGCTGGGAAAATATTTTCCCCTTGGGCTTACATCTGGACATAGTCAGCAGGACCTCTGAAGCCAAAATCTGTCTTCAGAGGTGCACATTTGGGCAGGCTACTCCTAGATATGGTGAGGATATATCCAAGAAGCCCCACTGTGGATCGTGGGGAGGACCCAGTGAGTGCAGCAGTGGAGGGTGTGGCTTCACCCGGCATCCCCCTATCTGTGGCACTTCCAATTAGGGATCCCCTAGTGGGGAATTGGCCTAACTAAGGTAAAGCACTTCCTAGAGGGTTGGGGCCTTCTCCAGAATTTTGGAATAGTGGAGACACCAGAAGCTGTGGAATTAGCCCTCCATGAGTTAGAAGACTGCTTAGAGGCCCTGAGTGGCCATGTAGCAGCCGGGAATTGTGGGATGTCTGTTTCTCCAGAGAGTGGAATGAAGTATCGAGGAGAGAGAGAGACGTCAGCAAGAGAAAGACACACTTCAGAATCATCTGGAGGAGCTCAGTGATGACCGATGGAATGCACTTAAGAAAGAGAGACAGTTATTGCGAATATAGGTTGTGCTCCTGGAAGATACATTAGCAGCAACAAAGGAAGCAGCAGGAAAATATGTGTTGCAGGAGGCCATTGGGGAGGAGGAGGAAAGAGCAGAGCCTTCAGCACGTGAGATGGTAGAGGAGATGTCTGGAGAGGATGTGAGGGGCAGACCAGTCTGTTGCCAAGACCACCTCCCAAAGCACCAACCTCTCCAGTATTAAAGGCTGTAATTAAGAAAATAAAAATACTACAACCACAGGCTCCTCAGGGGAAGGAGCTGCCCCCTCTGCAGGTTGTGGAGCACGCTATGGTCTGCCCCTATACCAGGATGAGCTGGGGGACGTGAACATCTGGTTTCAGCAGAAGTGTGAGAACCTCTACCTACATGGCTTTTGCATCTCTGGGATATGGGGGTGGAAAACATTGTTATGTCCGGTTCTGAAACGGGTAGAGTGGCTTCCCTGATGACTCACCCTTCCCTCCAGCAGTGCTGGCAAAATGTCCATCACACCTCAGGGAATTGGGTGCTTCTAGATTGGCTGATAGTAGCCCTTATGGCAGTTTGACCTGATCAAGATGATTTCCCATACTTATCTACTAGCTGGAAAAAGTATGTAGAACTCCAGCAGGTGTTGCAGGAATTGGGCATGAAAAATATCATCTATAATATGGTTCCCCAGGGCCCTGATGAGAAATTGCTCACCATAGGAATGAGAAATATGGTGCTCCATACAGCTCTCACATCTCTCTTCCAGTCCCTACTGACTATTCTTGCCCCCACATAGGGCAACCCATGAGTGAGGCTACTCATACTTCAGCAGATCTGGGGGAGGTTGAAACAATAAGAGCATGGAGGGAAGTATGGGCTACGACTGAAAGGAGAGGTGCAAAGGGCCCCGTGAAGGACTCAAGGACCAAGATGTGGATTCATTTCATAAAGGTGTAGGTAGTGAAAGAAGAACCACATGGGCAGCCCAGTAGGATCTTATTAGAACTGTGGCACCAATTAAAGCCAGAGAAGCAGTTCTACCCTCTGAGGTCCAGGGCAGAGAAGCCAGAAGCAAAGCCCCATGTCCAGTCTGTGTCTCTGCAAGACTTCCTGGGGGACAGTATTCAGGCTCTGCCTGGGCCCTCACTCCCAAAGGATGATGACTAGGCATCACAGTTCAAATGAAGGAGGGTTGTCAAGGTTCCCACCTTTCAGGAAGCAGTGGAGACCAGAGGCCACATGTAGAAATAGTAATTCATTGGTCCCCTGTGAATATACAATATGTCCTGGCGCTGGTGGACATAGAAACTGAATGTTCTCTAATTTATGGCAATCCTGAGCATTTTCCTGGACCCCCTGATGTGATAGATGGCTATAGGGGTAAGGTAATATTAGTGAAGAAAGCCCAAATCCCACTGGGCATAGGGCATTTACCCACAAAGGAGTATACTGCATACATTTCTCCCATCCCTGAATACATTTTTGGAATAGACATCTTGCAGGGCCTGTGGTCACACACCACTGCAGGTGACTTCAGACTGAGGGTATGTGTGGTAAAAGCAGTTTGGAGGGGATATGCTCAGCACCTGACTGTAGCTCTGCCTGTATCTAGGTGAGTGACAGATACTAAACAGTATAAATTTCCTGGGGGACACAAGGAAATTGGATAAACTCTACAGGAGTTGGAGAAGGTGGGCATCATAAAGTCCACTCATAGTCCTTTTAATTCCCCAGTATGGCCAGTGAAAAAGCCAGACAGCTCCTGTCATATGACCATGGATTACAAGGAACTGAATAAACTCACACCCCCTTTGCATGCTGCTGTCCCCTCTATAGCAGCCCTCATGGACATCCTCAGTCATGAACTAGGGACGTATCATTATGTTGTGGACCTTGCTAATGCTTTCTACTCTACTGACACAGCACAGGAAAGTCAGAAACAGTTTTTCTTCATGTGGGAAAGCCAGCAGTGGATGTTCACTATCCTTCCACAGGGATACGTACACAGTCCCACAATTTGTCATGGACTTGTAGCTCAGGACTTGGCCACATGGGAAGAAACTGCAAATGTGCAGCTGTACCACTACATTGATGACATCATGCTCACGTATGATTCTCTTGCAGATTTAGAAGGGGAATTTCCTAGACTGCTGCAACATCTAAAGGAGAAAGTATGGGCTGTGAACAGCACCAAGGTTCAGGAAACTGTTTTGTCAGCAAAGTTCATGGGGGTTGTCTGGTCAGGTAAAACTAAAGTTATCCCAGAAGTCATAAACAAGTTCCAGGCTTTCCCTACCCTACAATTGTGGCAGTATTACAAGGGTTTTTGTGTGTTTTGAGTTACTAGAGAGAGTTTATCTCACACTTGGCAAAAATTCTGAAGCCCTTATACCAGTTGATATGAAAGGGCATCAGGTGGGACTATGATGAAACATCTGCAGATGCTTTTACTGTTGCTAAGCGAGCAGTCAGTGTCAAGCAGGCCTTGAGTGTAATGGACTCATCAAGGCCCCGTGAGGTAGATGTTCGAAGATAGTTATGGATGGAGCGTTTGGCTACGGCTTGAATGTGCAAGCCAACCTACTGGATTCTGGTCTCAAGTATTGTTGTGCTTAAGTCATGAGTCCCAGAGAGACCACCAAGGAGCTGATTTTGATGCAAACACAAAAGGGTCATTTATTTCAAGCTCGAGCTTGGACCCACAACCTTCACCGATGCAGCGGGTCAGGAATGTGAGCCCTGAGCCCAGGGCAGACAAGGCTTTTATGCATTACAAGGTGCAGGAAGAAAGGAACTTGCACTTGGCCTCTGCTGATTGGATAATTTAAAGTAAGGGTGGCTTGTATATTCTTTATTGGTTGAGTCCGACTGGTGCTAAGCTGCTGGCTGATGTAACATGTAAAGTATGTTATCTTTAAGGGACAGGAGCACTGGGACCTTGAGTGTCTGGACCTTGAGGTCATTGCTAGGGAACTACCTGGGATGAAGATTACTGGAAAAATGGGTGGTTTTTCCAGTAAGTGGAACAGTTTTCTTAGAACTAGGTCGGGGCTGAGGCCTCCTTCTTATGATGGCCTTTTTAAAATGGAGTTTCTCTTGCTCTCACAGTATGGAAAGGAGCAGAGGTCTGATGCACCTTGATTAAGAAGCACCTAGCTTCTGTGCACCACACTTTTCTGGCTACAGAGCTCATCACTGAAACAACTCAGACCAAGGTTATAACCATCTATCCCATTGCAGGGTGGGTGTGACACTGGACCCAAGGCCACAGAGTGACATGGCACAGATGCCTACACTCACCAAATGGGGCACATACTTACAGCAGCATAGTGCCCTCTCCAATAGCCCCCTAGGTGGAGAACTCCACAACTTATTGGGGCCAGTGATGTATACCAGTGGAAAGCAGGAAGAACTTGCTTTTGAGCTTTTGGTAGCTGAGAATCATTATCAGGATGGAAAAGCCCCTATACCTGAAGATGTTTGATACACAGATGGGTCCAGTCATGGGCAGCCCCTGAAGTCATGGGCTATGGCTTTCCATCCTAAGACTGAGACAATATGGATGGAGGATGGAAAGGGGAAGAGCAGTCAATGGGGTTAGTTGTGGAAAATATGGCTCATGATCACCTAGGACAACCTCCCCTATAGTTGTCTGCACTGAGAGCTGGGCTGTGTATCAGGGCTTGACCCTGTGGCTATCAACATGGTCCTTCGCCAACTGTTTGGTTTGTCACCTGCTCTGTTGCAGGCCAGAGACCTGGCAAAATCCGTGGGCCTCTGGTCAGACTAAGACAGTTACCACATATCATGTGACTGGCCATTTGTCTTTGACAAACCCAGGGAATGATGAAGCACATTGGCCCAGGTGCATTGGCTAGAAAGAAATCCTGCCTCTGATGTTTCCCAATGGTTACATCAGCGTTTGTTGCACGTGGGGCAAAAGACAGTGTGGCCTGTAGCTTATTTTACAAGACCTGCCACTGACCTTGGAATAATTCAGCAGAGCCCAGAAGGAGTGCTTTGTGTGTTCTAAGAGGGACTTACACTGAGTCCTGCAGCAACATGGGACAAGATTAAATGGACCTATACTCTTTGTCAGGTGACGGCCCATAGACTATATTAGGCCTCTGCCCATATCAGAAGGATATGGGTATGCCATGACTTGTGTGGACACAGATACTGCACTGTTGGTTACTTTTCCTGCATGTTGTGCAGATCAGAAAATGACTGAAAGTGTCCTAGAGCATCTCTTTGCAGACTATGGCTGGTTGCGGGTGATTGAGAGCAATCAAGGCCTCCACTTAACTGAATATGCATTACAAGAATGGGCACAGCAATTAGGAATAAAGTGGAAGTTTCATGTACCATATAGCCCTACTTGGGCATGCATGATAGAGGTATAATGGTTTCTTGAAATCTGGCCTGAAGCTTAACACCAGTAGTCTATGGGGCTGGTCAGTTCACTTATGGACAGTGCTACATCATTTGAATGAGAAGCCCTGAAAAGGAGCCTTGAGCTTTGTGGACATGCTAACACACATTTTTGCCTCTCCTATACAATTGTGTGTGCAAACCAAAAGGAGTTATTGAAGTCAGGATATGGCCAACAGAGCAACATCCTGCTGCTAGCCACAACTGTGTGAAACCATGGAGACTCCATTGAGCATATGTGGCCCTGGACACTTTGAGACATGGACCAGTGAGGGATGGCCCTTCTGGCACCTTGGGGAAAAGGTCTGGAAGTTGGCCCCCTGTGTGTTTGTGGAGCAACAGCAGACTGGCTCCCAAAGATCATGGTAGTGCATCCAAATGTCAGGGAGGCTAGAGCATCTTCTGGGAAAGTTTTGTTTTATCTTTGTGGTGCTGCATGTACGTCCCGTAATTCTATATATTGACTCATTTGTAACTCCCACAGGGAGGGGGGTAAAAGTCTAGTATACTAGACCCAGACAAGATCCCTCCTGCCACTGTCCTATCACAGGACCACTCTCTTGCATGCATCCTACCTGATGGACAAGATTTGCCTTTGCTGGTGTCATTAAAACATGTACCTTATCACCCTTAAGGTTATTTTCTTTTATAGTCCCTGTGGCCTGGTCCTGCCCCCTTGCTGCATCTGCCTTGTGATGATTTCTCTGAACTCCCTACCTGTTCAGCTACTGACCACCTGTGGAATGGGCAAGCTATGGACTTAATCTGCATAGGACTCTGAACCTAGCTGAATCCTCTGACTTTTGGATTATGATTTTATTGCTGTTGCTATTGTATTAGTCTGGTTACAATGCTCCAGATCTTTTGCACAGAAGCCATTGTTGAAGATGGGGGAATGTGTAGATTATGAGACAAGATTTCTGGAGGGGTGGGGTGTGAGTAAAATTGTAATATTTCTAGAATCTCTTGCCTGGCCTTAGTGCATCTCCATACAGTAGGTGTTTCCAAGGGGTGGAGAGAAGTAGGCCATCTGCATATCAATAGGAAATTACAAGGGGGAGCCATGGCATTTCTGTACCACAGAGTTTGGGGGTGGGCCATTTTTGCAGCCAGGATGCAAGAGACATTGGCAAGCAGAAGTGAACAATTGCTTGTAAGGAATAAATGTTTTCTCCCATTTTATTTCTCCCTTTGACTGATTTTGGTTTCAAAGGTATTTTGCCCTGGGCTGGAAAATATTCCCCCATGGAGTTTAACCAGTCCATATTTCAGCCTAGGTTGCAATCATCTGAGGGCTTTACTAGATTGGAGGATTTGATTCCAAAGCTCATAAATATGGCTGACAAGTCCTTACTGGAATCAATAAGAATCCTCAATTTTCTTCATGATGTGGATTCTCCATATGACTGCTAGAGTATGTTCATGGATAGGATAGATGGCTCTTCCCTGTAAATCATCAAGGAAAAAGCAGAACAAAAACTATATCTTTCATGACATAGCCTGAAAACTCATATATTGTCACTTCTGAAGTATTGGTTACAGGAGTCACTATGGGAAAGGATGATACAAGGCATAAATACTAGGAGGCAATATTATTGTGGGCCATTTTGGAGCTACCATAATTGCTTTTTTCCCATTTAGTGGAAATCTTATAATTCAACATAATTCTGAATTGTTTTTAAAGTAACATTAAATATAAAACCATTTCTCTTTCTTATTACCGCATCAGCACAATCACCCTTTTTAATGATACATAGTACCCCATCATGATTTAATTAGTAATTCCACCATTATTGACATTTTGTCTCCTAAAATAATTTTGACATTTAATAAATTCTTTTTTATAGAATTACTTAACAGTTTTGCACATTAACCCCATGAGAAAGACTGTACATTTTGTTTTAACAAAAATAAACAGTGTTACTTATAACCACAGCCTGCTTAGACTTAATGGATACAACTGGTCTAATTCTTTCCTTAGAGAACCATTTGAGAGAAATAATTTTGTGTCTCCAGAAACTATGCTATGTGGATGGAACACAGGCAAATATATACTGACCTATTTCTTTAGCTGCATCTTTTATCAAGAATCTTAAAACAGGAAAGAGCTATGTTTAAAACACTTGTAATATCTTCATTCATACACAGTAATGTCCAAATAAACATGGCCTAAAGACCTGTCACAAATTGCACCCTGTCTACCTTTCCTCCTCAATCTCCTCTGTCATATAACTACATTTTACACAAGTTCCATCTCTGAGAGGTATTCAGGCCTCAAACATGCCACATTCTTTTATGCAGGCATTCCTTTGTTCATGTTTTTCCTACAGCTCAGAATACCCTCTTGCACCCCCAATACCTGCCTTTCCCACTTATTTGGCAAACTACTTATGTTTTAAGACTCCATATTAAGCTTCCCTAAAACGCCTTGCCCAGATAGAATCAACTTCTTCCTTTCCTTTGACATTTCTATCATTCCAGATGGAAGCTGTATGTTTTTCTGAACTCATCTTGGAAGTCAATATCATCACTTCCACCATGCTCTATTGATTGGAGAAATAATTCTCCACCAATATTCAAGATATGGGGACAGAGTATTAGTCATACTGTAAGAGTACATGGGGTGGGAGGCATAACTATGACCCATACTTGTTACCTAATTCCCTTCCTTAACAGCTTTCAGATCAAATAAATCTGGTCATTTCTCAAAGCCAGCTGCTTTCACTAAATGCTTGAAAACTAGAGCTGAGCAAAGTAAGTACACACATTGTCTTGTGCTGTAGGATATTTTGTAACTGATGACTGCTTGGGAAATTTTAAACTTATTATAGTTGTCCTTAGGCTCAACTATTAATGGCATTCAAGCAAGTAAATCTTAAGCACAGATATTAAATGCACTTTCATCAGATTTGATACATTTTATTATAAAATTATACTATTTCTTAAATAAATCTAAATATCTAATATTCTGCCATTGGGAAAGAATAAAAATTTTTTCTTAGTTATAGATATTCAGGAATGTACTTAAGCATATTTTAAGTGATATGTCATGCCTATTTAAGCAAACGTAAGTTAAACAAAGTCTTCTGTTTTGGCATAATCAGAGGTATTCAGATACTAAGGTGATATTTGATACTGAAAGATGGTGTGTGATTAAAGTAGTATTGATGGTACCCACAGACACTGACAAAGGATACAAATCTCTTTAATGTAAGTAAAAGACACTCAAAAATAACTGCATGAAGATGGATTATAAACCAAGAAACCCAGGAACATTCTCCCTTTTGTAGAGTCACATATCCCCTTGTATTCAAGTTACCATGAATGTATCCACTGCTGATAATAATATCTGACTAATGTCAGGATTCATCAGATCCTTTGAGAAACTAAATCTAGGCATTTCTAGAAGCAGTGAGTGATATTCTAAATGGTTCTGAGAGCCACATGGTCATAGTTTACTTGTCCATAATTTGCTGCTGTGATGCAGTGAGGTGGAAGCCCCAAATCAACCATGTCAAGGTACAAATTCATTTTTCCCCTGGAATAATTATATCTATACTATTTACCCGCTAGGGAGCTAAACAGGCTAGTCCCAGTACATTTTGGCAACTACAGTAGGCAGGTTTGCATGAAAAGTTGAACTGAGGAGTCCATGTCTATCTATCCAGGTCAAATAGGATTGTTTCAGACATGCCTAATATCAATCTCCCCAAATGGTCTTCCCATTATTTTCCAAAACAGTTTAAAGGAGATATCCATTGGCACTGTAGTTATCATTTTGCCTGTGTTCTAAGAGCAATCAGGTCCAAGTTATAATGGAATAGATACTAAAGGGTCTATGAAGCACCATCATTTCAAATATATGATCATAAAAATTTAAATGTATACCTACCTTCAAAATTAAAAGTTACTCAGGAAATAGAATAAATTGATTTTTTGACTTCCAAATCTCAGTGTAACAACCACTAGATTATATAAAAAGAAAGTTTTTCTGTTAAGACCCAATAAAATTTAAATTGTATCATTGACATGAATTGGAGTTTATAACTCTTTTCTTCACTGAAGTTCAGATATGCCATTGTCACATAAAGCATCCAGTTTAGAAAAGATTGGTGATGACTCAATATGCTTCCATCTTTTGTAGAAACATAAATCAGATTATGATACTCATACTTAAAACCATACAATTACTTATCCTTGCAAGCAGAATAAAATTCAAACTCCTGGCATGGTCTGCAACACCCTAGATTACCTATCATTATCTACCTGTATACCTCTTCTCATAGCACTTTTCACTTGCTAACTATGCAGCAGCTTCATTGGCCATAGTCCTGGTCACTCATCTGCAAGCTCCTTCCTGCTTGAGGGTTTTTAAATTGCACTCCTCCACCTGGATTGCTCTTTTATAAAGTTCCAAATGACTGCTTCCTTTTATCTTAATCTTAGTTCAAGTTGTATTTGCTAAGAAAGATTTTTCTTAATCACCCAAACCAAAGTTATGTACCAAATCCAAGTTATTTCTTATCACATTTCCTTCTTTTATTTATTTGATAGTGCTTATGTCTCTGAAATTCTTACTTTAGTTACTTGTTTACTCATGTATTTCCCCCCATATTTTTCCTTTACCCCTGTATTTCCAAATGCTTCTTTGTACTCATTCCTCATTTGTAGCACATGTCCTTCCAACCTCTGGTCAGTGATTTACTCTGTACCTGTCTTTTCTATGTGATGTTCAAAGACATCACACTATTATTGTTATATTTTTTAATATGCATAAAAACATTCTTGGAACCCAGTGTTGATATCAGAGCTAGAGTCACTCAAGGTGCTGAGAGCTGAAGGAGTTATTAAAGGTCAGTTGATGGCTTAATGTCTTTGAAAAATCCTATAATTTCTCTTGGAAGCAGACTCCAAAGCTAGGAGCTCAAGGTAGAAACCCCCTCCCCCACCGAGGCTATGGAAGAATCAACATTACCGATATTTGTAGGAGCCTAATACTGGGGAATATAGCTTTTTGTTTAACAGAGGAAGGGGTTATTACATGTTGAGTTACGCTTTCTTGGAATGCACTCTCTTCAGATTCAGGTTTTTGTTGCTGATTTTTAAAGCTGTGTTGAGATTTAATAAACCATAAATCATACTTCCGAAGTGTACAATCAGTGTTTTTAGTATACTCACAGAGTTGTAGCACCATCTGATTTCAGAATGCTTTCACCAAGCCAAAAAGAAACCCACAATTATTATCAGTTACTCAACATATGTTAACCACACAATAAGCCCCTGGAAAACACTAATCTACATTCTGTCTCTGGATTTTCCTAATCTATGCACTTCATATAAAAGTAATCATACAATAGATGTCTGGCTTCTTTGACTTAGCATAAAGTTTTCAAAGTGTATCTATGTTGCAGTAAACACTAATACTTCATCTCTTATGACTGAATAATATTCCATTGTATCAATATACTGTATTTTGCTTACCTAATCATCAGTCGATGAATATTTGGGTGATTTCCACATTTTTCCTATTATAAATAATAATTCTATGAATATTCATGTACAAGTATTTGTATGAAAATAGGTTTTTAATTCTCTTGAGTATATATACCTTGGAGAGGACTTGATGGATCATTCTTCCAAACTTTTTCCAAAACAGATGCACCATTTTATATTACCCCAGAAAATGAATATATGAGCATTCTACTTTCTCTGTGTCTTTACTAACACTTATGTGTTTTTTTTTATTAAAGCCATCATATTGAGTGTGAAGTATTGATGATTTGCATTTCCCTAATGACTAAGAATATTGAGAATCTTTTCATATGCATATTGTCCATTTGACTATCTTCTTTGTTGAGGTGTATATTCAAATCCTTTACCCAAGTTTTAATTGGTTTATTTGTCTTTTTATTGTTGAGTTTTAAGAGATTTTATGTACAATACAATACAAGTCCCTTGTCAGATATATGATTTTAAAATATATTCTCCTGTTTGTTTTTCACTTTCTTATGGTATCCTTTGAGGCATGAATGCTTTTAATTTTGATGATATAGAATTTATCTATTTTTTGTTTGTCACTTTGGCTTTAAGTGTCATATTTAAGAAAGCATTGCCTAACCCAAAGTTAGTCCTATGTTTTTTCCAGAGTTTTATAGGTTCGGTTCTTAAATTTAGATCTATTATCATTTTGAGTTGATTTTTGTATATGGTGTAAGGTAAGCACCTAATGTAATTTTTTCCAAGTGGATAACCAATTGTCCCAGTTTAATTTGTTGAAAAAATTATTATTTTCCCCATTGAATTGTCTTGGAACACTTGTAGAAAAATCAATTAACCATTAATGTGATGTACTTCTGGACTATCCATTTTGTTCGAGTGATATATATATATATATATATATATATATATATATATATATATATATATATATATATATCTTATCCCTATGCCAGTACCATTATGGATTAATTACGGTAGCATGGCAGTATGTTTTGAAATGGAGAAATGTGAGTTCTCCTGCTATGTTGTTTATTAAAGATTAAGATTGTTTTGGATAATCTGGGTTGCTTGGGTTTTTGTGTAAATTTTAATGTTAACATCAATTTCTGCTAATAAAACAGGTGGTGTATTGATAAGCACTGTATAGATTCTATAAGTAAAATTGAGGAATAGTGCCATTTTAATAGTATTAGGTCTTCCAATATAGAACAATGGATATCTTTTACTAGGTCTTTATTCTTTAGGTCTTATTCAATTTCTTTCAATTTTGTTTGCAGATTTCAAGGTACAGAACTATTTCTTTTGTTAAATTTATTCCTTTTTAAAAATATATATTCTGAATAATATATCATTCTAAGATATATGATATACACATTTTTTCTGTTTGTTATCTTTTCACTGATGGTATCATTTACAGAACAACGTTTTTAAGACTTTGTTGAAGTCCAATTTATATTCTTCTCTTTTTGATTTGCTTTCTGTGTCAAACTAAATAGGTTTTGCATTATTCATGGTTACAAAGATTCACTACTATGTGTTCTAAGATTTTTAGATAAATAGCTTTACACTTAGGCCTTTGATGCATTTGGTTTAATTTTTTAGTATGAAATGGAGCAAAGCATGTTCTCATGTGACAAGAATGAAATAAATATTAATCATAGAAGGAAATTTAGGAGTCTCACAAATATGTAGAAATTAAATAACATATTCCTAATAAACAATGGGTCATAGAAAAATTCAAAGAAAACTATGTGAGATAAATGAAAATGAAGAAAGAATATACAAAACCTCATGGAAAAAAGCTAAAGTAATGCTTAAGGAAAGCTGATAACAATATATATGTTAAAAAAAGAAATGTCAGAAATCAGTAACTCAAGAGTCTATGTTAAGAAACGAAATAGAAGAGCAAACTAAACTCAAAGCAAGCAGAAGGAAGAAAATAATAGAGTGACAATAAATGAAATAAACAGTAAAGTACCAAAATTAAGTTGTTTCTTTGAAAATTTCAACCACTTTGAAATTTTTAGGTGGGCTTAATAGGAAAAAAGTTAAAATACTCAAATTATTAAAATCAGGAATAGAAGAGGATACATACTATTGATATTACAATAATAAAAAAGATTATAAAGGAATATTATGATAAATTTTATGCCAACATATTAGATAATCCAGATAAAATAAATTCCTAGAGACAACCTTCCAAAATTGACACAGAAGAAACAGAAAATCTGAACAGATTTGTACAAGTGTTTTAATAAGTAATTTGAAAACTACCCATAAAGAAAATTACAAAATCAAATGGCCTCACTGGTTAATTCTACCAAATGTATAAGAAAGAATTGATATTAATTATTCACAAACACCTCCAAAATTGAGAAGAGGGATATATATTAAGAAAGAGAAGTAAAAATATGGCAGCATGAGAAGAGAGGAAGAAACCTCCTCCCAAAACCACATGTAACATGAAAACAAGCAAATACAGCTAATCCTGAAAGAATGACCTGAAGACTACACAACAGAATTCCAACATATGGGGAAAAGAGAAGACCTCACAGAAAGGGTAAAGTAGCAAAACCACAATCCAGTGGGACTCAAGCTCTCTCTCCACCACAGCTCACAGGCTGGAGAAAGAGAAATGGAGTGGGGACGGAGTAGAAGTCCAAGACAACTAAATACCCACCCCTGGAGATCTTCTCTGGGAGCATGAACCCACATTACATGGTGCTCTGGAGATTAGATGGTTGGGAAAGAAAAGACAGGCAGAATACTCAGGGAGAATGAGATTCCAGCTGCTTGTGGAGAACAGGCACCCACAAATGGCTGCTCTGGGAAAAAAGAAAGGTGGGCACTTTTAAAGAGTACTTAACATTGAGAGGGGTGTTTAAAGGACAAGGATTACACAGAGCTTGCTGCTCAGGAGAAAGCACAGGTAGTCAAAATTGTCCTGGCACACTCAACCCTGCAGGTTGGGAACTTTCAAGAGCTTCAGTAGCTGCATCTCTCTGGCTGGCAATGCAGCATGAAGGTCCCCAACTAAAATATGCAGATTGCCACTCCTTCCTCCAAGCAGGTACTGGTTCACACACCTGTTGCCCCACCATCATGCTAAGAGAGCTGGAAGGTGGTTCTGCCTATGACATTTACAGGGGCATAACACAGAGGCTCCTCCCTGCACAATGAGCCCACTCAGGACCTGGTACTGGAGGCAGACACTTAAGCCAGGAATCAGGAAAGAGCTCTTTCCTCCTGGCAGATGCAGGTGCTGCACACCTGCAACCATCACCATTGCTCTAGGTGCTCAGCAGCTCCAGAGTATAGAGCTTTGGGGCATTAGAGTGAGGGGGCTACATGAAGTTATTATTCCATAGGAATAATTAGAAATTTGAAATGGCAAAAAGAATCCAACAGACACCAGAAAGAGGACTAATGGAAACTGAAATCATCAATCTTCTTGATAAATATTTCAAAATAAAAATAATAAACATGCTCATGGAATTACAGAAAAATGTTCAAGATCTCAGGGAGGACTTCAAGAAAGAGATAGAAACTTTGAAAAATACAGTATGTGAAATGAAACATACAATGGAGGGATTTAAAGCAGATTAGATGAGGTAGAGGAGACAGTAAATGAAATAGAAATTACAGAACAGGTAAACAAAGATGCTGAGGCACAGAGAGAAAAAAGGGTCTCTAGGAATGAAAGAATAATAAGAGAACTGTGAGACCAATCCAAATGGAACAATATTCACATTATAGGTGTACCAGAAGAATAGAGAAAAAGGGATAGAAAGTCTCTTTGAGTAAGTAATTTCTGAAAACTTCCCCAATATGGTCTCTCAGGTCATGAAAATTCAGAGATCTCCCAGCACAAGGGACACTAGAAAGACAACGCAGGGGACACTAGAAATACAAAATGGAAAAGATCAAGGACAAGGACAGAGTATTAAAATCAGACAGAGAGAGAAAAAAGATCACACACAAAGGAAACCCCATCAAGCTATCATCAGAAACTCAGCAGAAACCTTACAGTCTAAAAGGGAGTAGCATGACATATTTAATGCAATGAAAGGGACGGGCATCCAACCAAGAATATTCTACAAGATTCTCATTTAAATTTGAAGCAGGGATTAAATAATTTCCAGATAAGCAAAATTTGAGGGAATTTAACTCCCACAAACCATCTCTACAGTGTATTTTGGAGGAACTGATATAGATGCATGTTCTCCTAAGGCTAAATAGCTGTCACCATAGAAATAAAGCAACAGTAAAGGAATTAGACCAGACCAATTAGTTACTAAGCAAATGAAAAAATTAAATGAACTACCCACAAATTCAGTCAAGGGATATACAAGAAGTACATAATATGACACCTAATATATAAAGAGTGGAGGAGGAAAAAAAGAACGTTTAGATTGTGTTTGAAATACCGTAGTAAGTGAGTTAAGTCAGTGTGTTAGATAGTAAAGAAGATACTCTTGAACCTTTCTTAACTGTGAATCTAAAGCCTGTGATGGCAATAAGTACATATCTATCGATAATCACACTAAATGTAAATGGACTGAATGCACCAATCAAAACAGATAGAGTTACAGAATGGATAAAAAAAGAGACCCCTCTATTTGCTGCCTACAAGAGACTCACTTCAAACCCAAAGACATACACAGACTAAAAGTAAAGGGATGGAAAATGTATTTTATGAAAATTGATAGAGAGAAAAAATTCAGGAATAGCAGTACTTATATCAGACAACATAAATATCAAAACAAAGAAAGTAGCAAGAGACAAAGAAGGACATTACATATTGATAAAGAGGTCAGTCCAACAAGAAGATATAGCCATTATAAATATCTATGCACCCAATGTAGGAGAACCTAAATATGTGAAACAAACATCAATTGAATTAAAGGCAGAAATAAAATATAATGTATTCATTTTAGGAGACTTCCACACACCATTTACTCCAAAGGACAGATCACCTAGACAGAAAATAAGGAGACAGAGGCACTGAACAATACATTAGAACAGATGGACCTAAGAGATATTTACAGAACACTATACCCAAAATCAGCAGAATATACATTCTTCTCAAGTGCACATGGAATGGTTTCCAGAATAGATCACATACTAGGCCACAAAAAGTGCCTCAGTGAATTCAGAAAGCTTGAAATTGTGTCAAGAAGCTTCTTAGACCACAAAGGCATGAAACCAGAAATAAATTATGCAAAGAAAACAAAAAATCTCATAAACACATGGGGACTTAACAACACGCTCCTAAATAATCAATGGATCAATGACCAAATAAAAACAGAGATCAAGCAATATATGGACACAAATGAAAACAACTCAACAGCCCAAAATGTATGGGATGCAGTGAAGGCAATCCTAAGAGGAAAGTATATTGCAATACATGCATACCTCAAGAAAGAAAACAATCCCAAATGAACAGTTTAAACTCACAATTAATGAAACTCATAAAAGAAGAACAAATAAGAAAAAAAGAGACATAATAAAGATCAGAGAAGAAATAAAAAATGAAGAGAATAAAACAATAGAAAGAATCAATGAAAAAAGGAGCTGGTCATTTGAGAAAAGAAATAAATTAGATAAACCTTTACCCAGACTTATCAAGAAAAAAAGAAAGTGTACACAGATAAACAAAATCAGAAATGAGATTGGAAAAGTCACTACTGACATCACAAAAACACAGAGAATTATTAGAGAATACTATGAAAAATTATATGCTAACAAGTTGGATAAACTAGAAGAAATGGACATCTTTCTGGAAAAACACAACCTTTCAAGACTGACACAGGAAGAAACAAAATCTGAACACAGCAATTACCAGCAATGAAATTGAATTGGTAATCAAAAACTACCTAAGAACAAAACACCTGTACCTGATGGCTTCACTGCTGAATATCATCACACATTTACAGAAGACCTAACACTCATCCTCCTTAAAGTGATCCAAAAAGTAGAAAAGGAGGGAATACTTCCCAACTCATTCTCTGAGGCCAGAATCACTCTAAAACAAAACCAGACAAAGACACCATAAAAATAGAAAACTACAGGCCAATATCCCTGATAAACATAGATGCAAAAATCCTCAACAAAATATTAGCAAATTGAATTAAAAAATACATCAAAAAATCATTCATCACGATCAAGTAAGATTTATTCCAGGGATGCAAGGATTGTACAATATTTGAATATTTATCAACATCATATACCACATCAACAAAAAGAGGGACAAAAATTACACAATTATCTAAATGGATGCTGAAAAAGTTTTTGACAAAATTCAGCATCCATTCATGATAAAAATTCTCAACAAAATGGTTATAGAGGGCAACTACCTCCACATAATAAAGGTCATATATGACAAACCCACAGCCAATACCAAACTTAACAGCAAAAAGCTTATAGCTTTTGCTCTAAGATTGTGAACAAGACAAGAATGCCCATTCTCCTCAATTTTATTCAAAATAGCACTGGAGGTCCTAGCCATGGCAATCAAATAAATAACAATACAAAGAAATAAAAGGCATCCATATTGGTAAGGAAGAATTTAAACTGTCACTCTTTGCAGATGACATAATATTATACAGAGAAAACCCAAAAGACTCCTCCAAAATATATTAGAACTAATAACTGAATTCAGCAAAGTTGTAGGATACAAAATTAATAGACAGATATTGTTGTATTCCTATATACTAACAACAAACTAACATAAAGAGAAATCAAGAAAACAACTCCATTTACAATTGCATCAAAAAGAATAAAATAGCTAGGAATAATCCTAACCAAGGAGGTGAAATTCCTATACCCTGAAAACTACAAGACACTCATCAGAGAAATTAAAGAAGACACCAATAAATGGAAATAAATACCATGCTCATGAATTGGAGAAATTAATACTGTCAAAATGGCCAACCAGCCTGTAACTCTGGGGGGAAAATCCTGGGGCAAAATACTTTTGAAACTGAAATCACTCAAAAGGATAAATAACATGGGAGAAACCCTTTAATTGCCTACAAGCCATCATTCACTTCTCTCCTCTGTCTCTCATGTCCTGGCTGTAGAAGAAGGGTCCCCACCCAACCTATCTGGTCCAGATAAACCCTGGCTCCCCTGTGTTATTACCTATTGATACAGAGATGGACTCCTACTCTCCACCCCTTGGAAACACCTATTGATTTTGAGAGCACTAAGGCCAGGCAAGAGATTCTGGAAATATTGTAATTTTACCCACACTGCCTAATGTAATCTACAGATTCAATGAAATCCCTATCAAAATACCAATGGCATTCTTCAGTGAACTAGAGCAAATAGTTCTAAAATTCATATGCAACCACAAAAGGCCCCTAATAGCCAATGAAACCTTGAGAAGGAAGAACAAAGCTCTGTGTTTTATGCTACCCAACTTCATGCTCTACTACAAAGCCACAGTAATCAAAACAATTTGGTACTGGCACAAGAACAGACCCATAGATCAATGGAACAGAATAGAGAGCCCATATATAAACTCAGAAACACATATATGGCCAATTTACATACGATAAAGGGGCCATGGATATTCAGTGGGGAAATGACAGCCTCTTCAACAACTGGTGTTGGCAAAATTGAACAGTTACATAGAAGAGAATGAAACTGGGTTATTGTTTAACTCCATACATAAAAGTAAACTCAAAATGAAGCAAAGACCTGAATGTGAGTCATGAAACCATACAGCCATAAGAAAAAAACAAATCCTACCATTTTCAACAACATGGATGGAGCTGGAGGGTATTATGTTCAGTGAAATAAGCCAGGCCGAAAAAGACAAGTAACAAATGATCTCACTCATATGTGGAGTATAAGAACAAAGAAAAAAAAAAACTGAAGGAACAAAACAGCAGCAGACTCACAGAACCCAAGAACGGACTAATAGTTACCAAAGGGAAAGGGACTGGGGAAGAAGGGCGGGAAGGGAGGGATAAGAGGGTAAAAGGGGCTTTACGATTAACAGACATATGGTGGGGGGGCACGGGGTGGGCTGTACAACCCAGAGAAGACAAGTAGTGATTCTCATCTCACTACACTGATGGGCAGTGACTGTAATAGGGTTGGTGGGGGGGGACCTGATGAAGGGGGTAGTTTAATCATCACAATATTGCTCATGTAATTGTAGGTTAATGATACTAAAATAAAATAAATTGTAAAAAAAAAACTCATAGAAGAAAACAGGCAAAAATCTGTTGAATATAAACATGAGCAACTTTTTCCTGAACACATCTCCTTGGGCAAGGGAAACAAAAGCAGTAATGTACAAATGGGACTACATCTAAATGAAAAGCTTCTGTATAGCAAAGGACACCATCAGTAAAACAAAAAGGCATCCTACAGTATGGGAGAATATATTTGTAAATGATATATCCAACAAGAGGTTAACATCCCAAATATATAAAGAACTCAAACGCCTCAACTCCCAAAAAGCAAATAACCCAATTAAAAAATGGTTGGAGTATCTGAATAGACACTTCTCTAAAAAAGAAATTCAGATGGCCAACAGGCACATGAAAAGATGCTCCTCATCACTAATTATCAGGGAAATGCAAATTAAAACCACAATGAGATATTACCTCACATTAGTTAGGATGCCCAACATCCAAAAGACAAGGAACAACAAATGTCAGTGAGGATGCAGAGAAAGGAGAACCCTTCTACACTATTGGCAGGAATGTAAATTAGTTCAACATTTGTGAAAAGCAGTATGGAAGTTCCTCAGAAAACTAAAAATAGAAATACCATTTGATCCAGTAATTCCACTCCTAGGAATTTACCCAAAGAAAACAACTTCTCATATTTAAAAAGACATATGCACCCATATATTTATTGCAGCATTATTTACAATAGCCAAAATATGGAAGCAACCTAAGTGTCCATCAGTAGATGAATGGATAAAGAAGAGGTGGTACATGTACACAGTGGAATATTATTCAGCCATAAGAATAAAACAAATCCTACCATTTGTAACAACATGGAGGGAGCTAGAGGGTATTATGCTCAGTGAAATAAGCCAGGTGGAGAAAGACAAGTACCATATCATTTCCCTCATTTGTGGAGTATAACAACAAAGCAAAACTGAAGGAACAAAACAGCAGCAAACTCACTGACTCCAAGAAGAGACTAGTGGTTACCAAGGGGAACGTGTTGGGGATTATGGAGGGGAGGGAGGGAGAAGGGGATTAAAGGGCATTATGATTAGCACGCACAATATAGGTAGGTCATGAGGAAGGCAGTATAGCATGGAAAAGCCAAGTAATGACTCTGTAGCATGTTACTACTCTGATGGACAGTGACTAGAGTGAGGTGGGGGGGAACTTGATAATATTGGTAAATGTTGAAACCACAATGTTGCTCAGGTGAAACCCTCAAAAGATTATATATCAATGGTACCTTAATAATATATATATATATAGGGAATATGAAGAACACATGATTCTTGACTTTAAGAATATAATAAGGAAATAGAAGAAAATGAGTACAACAAAAAATTAGAATAGGAAGGAACATTTTCCAACTCACTCTGAATTTCCCTAATATTAAAATCAGACAAAGATATCACACACACCTTCACAGCCAAATATCTTTTATGAATATAGATGCAAAAATCCTCAACAAATACTAAGAAATCAAATTCATCAGCATATAACAAGGATTATACACCACTACTAAGTGGAATTTATCTCAGAAATGCAAGTTTTAGTAAATGTGAAAAAACAATTAATATTATATACCTTATTAATAGAATATAGAACAAAATCACATGATGATCTCAAAAGATGTAGAAAATGCATTTAATGAAATTCAGTACCAGTCCATGATAAAAATACTCAACTAGTCAAAGAAGAGAACACCCTTAATTTGATAAAAGCATTGACAAAAATCACACAGTTCACATTATATTTATTGATGAATGACTGAATTTTTTCCTCCTGAGATCCAGAACAGGACAAAGATGTCCATTATTGCCACTTCCATTCAAGTTTGCACTGGAGGTGTTAGTTTGGGCAATTGTGCAAGTAAATAGTGTGGAGGAGAGAGTCATTTAGATTAGAAAGAAAGAAATAAAATTATCTCAATTTGCATATGGTATGATTTTTTTATGTAAGAAACCTTAAGAAATCCACTAAAAATCTATTAGAAATAATAAGTTCAGGAAAATTTCAGGATGCAGGATTTACATGCAAAAGTCAATTGTTTTACTACACAGTAGCAATGAACAAACCAACAATGAAATTAAGAATAAATTTTATTTAAAATAATACATTAATAAAATTCTTAGCAATAAGTTTAACAGAAGACTTGCAAAATTTACACTCTGAACACAACAAAATATTGCTATAAGAAATTAAAGACAATTAAATGGGAAGACATCCCATGGTTATGGTTTGCAAGACTTGTATAGTTAAGATAATACTCTACAATTTGATCTACAGATTTAATGCAAACCATATCGATATCCTAGCTGGCTTCTTTGCAGAAATTGAGAAGCTCATCTTAAAACTGAAATGGAAATTCTATGGACCCAGAACAGTCAAATGAATCTTGATGAAGAATAATGTCAGAGGACTCACACTTCTCAATCTCAAAACTTACTTCAAAGCTGCAGTAACCAAGATAGTGTGATACTAGCATAATAGTAGACATATAAGTCAATGAAATGGAAATGAACGTTCAGAAATAAATCCATGTATCTTTAGTCAATTGACTTTTTTATTGTGGTAAATATATGTAGCATAACATTTACAGTTTTAACCATTTATAAGTGTACAATTCAATTGCATTAAATATACCCCAATATTGTGTAACTATCACCACTATCTATACCAAAAAACTTTCTCACCATCTCAAACATAACCTCTGTATCCATTAAACCATTTGAGTCCTCATTTACTTTTCCTTAACCTCTGGTATCCTCTATTCTACTTTGTCTCTATGAATTTGACTCTTTTAGGTACCACGTATAAGAGTAATCATATAATGTTTGCCCTCTAGGTCTGGCTTATGTCACTTAGCATATTGTTTTTAAGGTCCATCCATTTTACAGCATATATTAAAATTTCATTCTTTTTTGTGGATTAATAACATTCCATTGTATTTATATATTACATTTTGTTTATCCTTTCATTTTCGAAGGACAGTTGGGTTGTTCCTACTTTTGGATATTGTGAATAATGCCACTATGAACACTAGCGAATTAATATCTGTTTGAGTCCCTTTTGTCAATTCTTTTGGATGTATATTTTGGAGTGGTATCATTGGGTCCTATTGTAGTTTGAGGTTTATCTTTTGAGGCACCACCAACCTGCTTTCTATAGTGGCTGTACCATTCTACAGTCCCACCAGAAATGCATGAGGGTTCTAATTTCTTCACACTGTCATTAACATTTTGTTTCTTTTTAATAACAGCCATCCTAGTAGGTGTGAAGTAGTATCTCACTGTGGTTTTCATTTGCATTTTCCTAGTAACTAATACTGTTGAGCATTTTTTCATGTGCTTACTGCTATTTTTAAGTTTTTTTAGAGAAATGTCTATTCAAATATTTTTCTAATTTCTAAATTGAGTTATTTGTCCTTTTATATTTGAGTTGTAGGAGTTCTTTATATACTCTGGATACAAGACCCTTATAATATATATGACATGCCAATATTTTTGCATTCTGTGGGTTGCCTTTCACTTTCTTGATGGTGTCCTTTGAAGCACAAAGGTTCTTTTTATTTTGATGAGGCCCAATTTATCCTTTATATATATTTTTTTCTTTTGGTGATTGTGCTTTTTTTCTCAGATGACCTTATATTTTATTGAAGCCAGCAAATAAAATTCAATTGTGCTTTTGTTATTATACCTAAGAAGCTTTTGCTTTATTCAAGGTCACAATGACTTATACCTATATTTTCTCCTAAATTAAAAAAAAAATTTAAGCTATTATGTTTAGATCTGTGATATATTTTAAGCTAATTTTTGTATACAGTATAAGGAAGGGGTGTAACTTCATTCTTTTATATGTGGATACCCAGTTTTTATATGCTCATGTTTGAGCTTAATTTTTTAAGTTGTCCTGTTATACCTTATATCCTTATTGCCAGCCTGGCTTCAGCAAGCTGCACCAAAATGTGGGCATGGCTGCTTGCCATGTGGCTAGAGTGGTGAAAGACGTGTAGTTGCTAAGGAACTAAAGTCTGAATATTTCTCCCTGAAGCTGAAAGGGTTAAGATAGACACCAGAATTCCAAAATAGTTACTTTAGACGGTTTCTTCATATCAGTATAATTGTTGTCTAGGTGAAGAGACAGATTCCTGGTGCTTCCCACTCTGCCACATTCTCTGACATCCTGTGTTTGACAAGGGAACCAAAACCATACACTGAGGAAAGGAATACTCTTTTCAACAAATGTTGCTGGAACAACAGGATATTCATATTCCAAATAGAAGTAGCATGTCTATAGTAAGAGTATACAAAGTAGTCTTCAGAACAAGGAATATTTTAGATATAAAGAGGAACATTGCATAATGATAAAGGGATCAATTTATCAAGGGGACATAACAATCCTAAATGTGTATATACTTGACAACAGAGACTCAAATTACATGAAGAAAAAACAGAATTGATAGGAGAAATCACCAAATTCACAATTATGGATGGAAATATAAACACCCACCTCTCAATAATTGAGAAACAAGTAGACAGAAAATCAGCAAGGATATAGAACACATCACTGAGAACTTCAAAGAACTCTGCACATAAAGACTCCATCCAAATTCCTGTACTAAGTGATTCAACCAATTCTAACATTGCTTCTAACAGCCTAAGACTGGGTTCCTGGGATGACCCGGAACCCTTTTGAGTTCCTATCTGCAAAAGCTCAGGGCTGTCAAAAATTTACTGTTTGTTCTAGCCTACACCTGGCTTAGGTCCTTGACCCCCCTTTCTTAGAGCATTTACTACAAAGGGTTTACAGTGATAATTCCTGCCTCTTTGAGATTTATATGTATCTCCTGAAACTCAGGAGTATCTCAAGGAACAGAAAGCTATTCCTTTTAAGTGTAATCATAAGGAAGAAAAGGGTCTCCCATTCTCTGTGGGAAGGTCAAATCCAAACTTCCATAATTGCCAGCTAGCAGACACAGCTAACCTAATTACATTTACACTGAACAACCCTTTGTGATTTTTAAATTCTCTGATTCCCCTTGAGGACCTACCTGCTCATGCCACCTCCCTACCCCTTCATTCTTCTTTTAAAACACCTAGTCAGCTCCGCACAAGTCAGATTGGAGCTCAGATATTTCCTCTATTGTCATTGATTACTGAGTAAAATCTGCTTTTACAGCTTTAACTAATGACAGGCTTTCATTATCTTTAACATGACCAACACCATCAACCAACTAAAAGTAAATAACATTTTTAGAGTGCTCCATCAGACAACAGATTACATATTATTTTCAAGTTCACATGTTACATTCACCAACATATATCATAAGCTGGAAAAGAAAACAATTCTGAGTAAATCTAAGTGAATTTAAATCATCAAAAGTAACTAGACTTTTGGTGGTGATAACCTTGTGGTGTATACAGATGGTAAACTATAATATACATCTGAAACTTACATATAGTTATACACTAGTTTTACCTTGGTAAAAATAATATGTTCTTTAACTGAAAAGGAATGTAATTAATACTCACTCTCCAAAAAATCTGCAAGATCCTCCAATTATTAGAAATTTATAAAAAGTATTTCTAAGTAACCCATAGGTCAAAGAAGAACTTCTAAGGGAAACAAGAACATGAACTAGATTAAGTTCAAAACACATATCAAAATTATCAGATAAAGAAGTATTTAGATACTTATGTTAGAATATGAAATATTTATGAAGAGAGGTCCCAAATGAATGATTTAGGTTCCCACTTTAAGAAACTAGAAAACAAAGATCCAATTAAACTAAAGAAAGAAGGAAAAAAATAAGAGCAGAAATAACTGAAATTGAAGACACAGACACAGACACACACACACACATACAAACACTAGAGAAAATCAAGGACACATAAAGGTGGTTCTTGGAATAGGTAATAAAAATTGATTAACATCCTACTAGACCAATCAAGAAAAAAAGAGGGAGAAGACACAAATTACCAAGGTTAGCATGAAACAGGGGACATCACTACATATCTCACAGCTAATAGAAGGATAATAAGGGAATATGAGGGACAACTTTTTTCCAAAAACTTATACAAATATCTTAAAGAATACAAATTCTTCTTTAGACAAAAAATAGAGACAGAAGAAACAGATAATCTGAATACCACTGTATTTATTAAATACATTATAATAAAAAATTTGCTTAGAATGAAAACTACAGGCACAGATAGGGTTGCTTATAAATTCTGTCAAGTATTTAAGGAGAAAATAAAGCTAATCTACACAAACTCTTAGGAAATAAAGGAGAAGAGAACATTTCCCTACTAATTTTTTTATTCTAGAATTACTCAGGAACCAAAACCAGATGGAGTCATCTATAAGTAAAATACATTTACCAGCCAATGACCTACATGAATATAGACACAAAAACATCCATAACAAAATATGAATATATTCAAGCCAAAATTATATTAAATAATAATACAACACAATTGAGTGAGGCTTACTCTGTGAATACAAGGTTGATTTGTCATTTAAAAAAATCAATCACTGTAATTTGCCATATTAACAGAATAAACAGCAAGTACCCTTATGTCATCTCAGTGGATACAAAAAAAGTATTTGAAAAAATTCAACAAGACTGCCTAACGATGGTAAAACAATGCATACTTCCCCCTAAGGTCAGGAAAAAGAGGACAATGTTCATTCTCACCATTTCTATTCAATATTGTACTTGAGGTAACAGCCAATGCAATAAGGAAATAAAAAGAAATAAAAAGCATAGTAATTTAAAATGAAAAATTCTTCACAGATGACATGATGACATATGTTAAAAAATAATCTACAAAAACCATGCAAATACATGAATTTAGTAAGGTGGCAGTAGACAGTCAATATACAAAAATTGATAGTTTCTCTGCACAATTTCAATGAACAATTGAAAATTAAAACAACAAATATTTACAATAGCATCAAAACGTGAAAGGCATATGCATACATTTATCAAAATGTTTGATATTTATATGCTGACATTACATAACATTGCTGAGAGAAATTCAAGAAATCAATGGAAAGGTAAACTATGTTCACAGATCACAAAATTCAATATAGTTAAGATCTCAGTTCTCCACAAATTGATCTATAGATTTATTGCAATATAAAACATAGTTATAGCAGATGATTTGCAGAAATCAATGACATAATTCAAAATTATATATGGAAATGGAAAGGAGCCAGAATAGCCAAACCAATTATGAAAAATAAAAATAAAGCTGGAAGACTTATACTACCTGATTTCAAGAACTACTGCAAAACTATAGTTATCACAATTTGTCATGGGATAAGAATAAACATATAGACCCACAAAACAGAATGGAATTCAAAACTAGATCTATATTGATGTTCTGAAAGAATGGCAAGGTAATTGAACAGAAAAAGGATAGACTTTCAACAAATGGTGTTAGAAGAACTGCACACATATTTAAAAAAATGAATGTCAATCCATACCTTATACCATACACCAAAATTACTTCAAGTAGATAAAATAACTAAATGTGACATGAAACTATAAAGCTTCTAAGAGAAAAACTACAAAAAAAATCTGTGACCATGGTTTAGGCAAATATTTCATAGATACCACACATAAAACATGAATCAAAAGAGAAAAAAATTGATTTCTTCAAAATAGAAAAAATTTTGTATGTGAATGGTACTATCAAAGAAATGAAAAGGCAAACCATTGAATTGGAACAAATATTTATACCACATAGATCTAAAAAAAGGATTTGTGTTTAGATTATACAAAGAATGCTTACAACTAAATAATGAGACAATTAAATTTTTTAAAACTGACAAAAAAACTTTAAACATTTCTCAAAAGAATATTTATAAGTGGTCAGAAGCACATAAAAATTTGATCATCAGGTAATGCAAATTAAAACAGTAAAAAATATCACTATATATCCACTAGAATGTCTAGTTACAAATAATAATGCCAATGGTTGAGTATGTCAAACAATTCATAATTTGCTGGTGGGAATCCAAAATGAAAATGGTTTGGCAGTTATAGTTATAATTATAACACATATTATCAAACAAGTCAGAAATTCCACTCCTAGCTATTTTTCCAAGAGAAATGAGAACATATGTTCAAACAAATACTTGTCCACAAAGGTTTAAAAGAGATCTATATAATAGCCAAAAACTGGGAAAAAAGTTCCTAGATGCCTATTAACAGGTTATTGGATAAACTAATTATTATATATCAATAGTGTGGCTCCACTTTTTTTTTTAATTATCCATTTCTTCCCTTATTATGTTCATGGTTTCCAATAAATCCTGCAGCATATATCCTGCTGCAGTTATTTTAACGTCATTTTCTGCTAATTCTATCAACTATGCTAATTCTGTATGTTTTTATTGAGTGATTTTTTTCTTCTGTATATTGGTGAAAGATTTTTGCTTTTCCACATATATAGTAAATTTTTATTAGATGCTGAACTCTGGGAGTTTTACATTGTGGATTACTGTATTTTCTTTTACTTCTCAGAGTATAAAGCTTTATACTGGCAGTCAATTTATTATTAGAGCAGTTAGATCCCTTTTAGGTCTGATTTTAAGCTTTGCTATGACGATTCTACCAAGTTAGCCGTACTACTAAGACATGACCCTTCTGGAATATTTACTGTTTGTCTGGTTTTCCAACAACTCTATACTCTGTATGGTTAAAACTCAAGTGTCTACCATCAGTGTATGAGTTCTAGAAACTCTTTAGATTCAGCTCCACAATAGTTCATTGCTCAATCTCCTGGCATTTCATCTTTTGCTTGTTCATTTAATATTTAGCAACAGACTCATGGAAATCCTTATTCATATTTCTGGAGCTTTTGCTCTGCCTATTTCCCTCCTATACTCACAAATTCCAGCCACTGCAATCTCCCTTAATTCTGATCTATCCTTAACTCAGCATGACCACAAGACTGCTTGAGTTCATCCTCCTTGAACAGTGGTGTGGAATACTACCCAAGTAGAAAACTAGGCAAAGATAATGCTATCCTCATTAGTTTCAATTTTTTCAGGAATGGCAGTCCTGTGCTGCTTCTTGTCCAAACCAAAAATAATTATTTCACATATTTAGCCCAGTTTTCTAGTTGTTTATGGTGGGCTGGCAAATTTGGTTCTCATTACTCTTAACAGGGCTGGAAGTGGAGATCTTTCAAACCACATTTTTGTTATATTTGTGCTTTTCTAATATTTTGAATTTTTATGTAGATAAATTTAATCTTTTTCATGATATGTGTTTTTTGAGTCTCTAAAAAAAAGCTCTCTTTACTCAGAGACCACGATTTTTTTAAATATTGTTTACAAATAGTTTGAGAATTTTGTTTGACATGCTCAGGTCTTCATCTATATACAATATAATTTTCTCTATTGGTGCAATATAGATATAATAATATTATTTTTTCTGATACTCAATTATTTTCAAACTAGGCATTGAAATACCCTTCCTTTCCCAATGATTCTGCATGCCACTTTTATTACTTTTTAAATAATAAGAATAATAAAACCTTATAGGAGAAAAGAAAAGAAAAAAAGGAAAGAAAATACTAAAGGGAATAGTAAGGTAAAATTCCTTTTCACATTCTTCCCAAACTCTTGATAATATAGCACAGAGACACTCATAAAATTATTTCCTATATTTCTAGAAAAAAAGACACACACAAACACATACATATAATTGGGTTATTTTAGGAACAAATTATGTAATTCTTTGTTAGGGCTGATAGTTATTACTTCTTTCTGGGCTCTAAATTGATTTCTTTGACTTAATCTAAGTAGTAAGTTTTAAGTATTTTTTAAACTACGAGAGCTTTATATAGTTCTTTTAGTCAATGACATTTGCTAGACTACACGAATTGACTATTGTTTCATAGAACATGGCCTAATCATTTGAGGACTCATGTTTCTGTGGATACAGAAAAACTCATATTAGAAAGAGGATTAATTAATTACCCTTCAACACACTTAATTCTGGTTATTTTTGGAAGGGTGCTGTGGGTTAGAACGGGGAATTATGAAGTGTGCTTTGTCCATGACAATCCCATTCTACAGCCCAGCAGATCATAAAAGAACATCTGTTCATGTGATCTGGCTCCATCAGGAGCCTTACAAACATACGAGCATCCTAACCAGTGGACATCAGTTGCTAAGCTTTGGGCTGTGTTGTCCCAGCTTTCTTTGAGATTCTTTAGGCTTAACTGCATAAGAATCTAGTCAACATTTGTCCTTCATTACGTCACTTTCTAAGATCAAATTCTCTTTTACTAGTCATTATCAACAATAGATATTAGTACAGAGAAACTGAGAGGTCAATTAACTTGGTGAAAGTTATGCAGCCATGTAAATGGCAAGTGTCAGGATTTGAACTCAAGAGTGTCAGACTTTAGAGGCAATCCTTTTCTACTACACGACACTACCTCATTCTTTTCTTACCTGTATGTAATAATTAGCATATTGTTTTCTACATATTGTATTCTCAAATGGATTTGACTTTGGAGTAATATTTAAAAATGACATGTAGAGGAGTATTTGTAGCCATATCCCCTTTGAGTGGGAGTGTCTACATGAGGATGTATATTAGTTTCATCACACAAATCAAATAATGATATATATATAGGTAAGAAAGGTGAATTGAATATAAAAAATTTATTATGCAAAATGTGAGCAGAAATATTTTTCTCTGTATATATAGCTGACAAAAGTAGATCAAATGAGTATTTAAGTTACTCACTATGTTGAAAATATTTTGGAGCTAAGAAATAATCTATCAAACATATTGATAATATATTTCTAAAATTTTCTGTGAGCTCTTCTAACTACTTTGTAACATTTTCTACCTCAAGTCTTTATATTACTTGACATTACAATGTAGTATAATGTATTCTGTTGTCTAAAACAAAATAAGAGAACTTGTTCTAAAGGACAAAAGATGGAATAGCCCATCTGAAAAAGAAACAAGGAGGCTCATTTGATGTGGAAGCTTTTTTACAATAGAAGTTAGCACTTCAGATGATTTATTTCTAACTATAACATAAATGACTTAATTTTAATTATTTCAAACATTTAATTCAAATAGACTCAACCTTGGGGCAATAATTTATGAATCCAACATTAACTACTCTGAAAGTGATGTTAAAATTTGTTGCCTTTAGAATTTCTAAAACCTTGATGCTAAAAATATTAGTCACCCATACATATTTATAAATCATCTTATTGAGAAAATTATTGTCATTAATCTCTCACATATAATATATAAATAGTAAAAAAAAATGGCGCTGCTTATTGAGCATTTACTATGTGCCTGGTACCATGCAAATTGTTTTACATGCATTATCTCCTTTAATTTTATGTCACCTGACCAGGGCCACCTACTTGCAGGTGGCAAACACAGGCTTTGAACTCCAGTTTCTGTGACTGCAAAGCACATGTTCAGCAATGTAAACAAATATAATGTGTGTTGATGGTCAATTCCATCTTTGTATTTCAGAGGTGTCAAGTTAGTGAGTATGGATTTTTCTGATAGCACTGGCTGGGAAATTTAACATGGACAGTTCCCATGTTTTCTACTACTCACGTGACAATGGTTCATAGTATACTTTTAAAGAAAGATGTAAGGACATATGAGGAAAGTGCTTTATTAAAAGAAGAAAGATTCAATACATTAGAAAGAAAGAGAGTAACATTTGAAAGGTGGTGTGTGGATCTTATATCAGTGAATATTAAGGACATTTGACAATTTTTGCAGCACTTTACAGCTTTGCCCCTAGCTACTGTCAAACAAGCACTTAATACAGTCAGGTGTAATTCAGCTATTTCTGTTAGGCAGTCCCTTTACTGAGTGGCTAGAAATATTAATAAAGATGAGTTGTATATTCATATAGCAAAAATAATACATTTAAAATGTTGCCATTTGAACTAAAAAGCATCAAAAGCTGGAAAGACATTAGCGTTGATGTCCACTGCACAAGTTCGGAAGCACAAGGGAAACAATTTAGTGGTAATGTAGGAGAAGCTGAGTAGAAGAGTCTCTGGTGTGTTTAACCTTTCCCCCTTTGATTTGCTGGAGCATGTATGTCTTTGATGTCAGTGGAATGCTGAATTTAGTTGCAAGTTTGTATCATCCTTAACCCATGAAAAAATTAAATGAATATGTAAATAGATAAAGGAATATAAGAATTCCACGTAACTGGATTTTATTTTAAAGTTAATTTCCCCATCTTGTCTCACCAATACTTTTCTGGTGTAGGTTATTCTAAATATCCTTCGGTTGAATTAGAAGTTCATTGAGAATGACTTTTATTTTCTTTATTTTGTGCTTGGTCTGTTTATGCTGTCATGCTGTTTCCTTGAACTGAAACTGGAATACTCTCCTCTTCAATTCAACTTGTCAAAATTCTACCATCCTTCAAGACCTACCTCAAATGTCACTTCTGTTGAAAAGCTTCTTTTGAGCTTTCCCAGTTGCATGTGATCTTTCTTTGCATTTCTGTAGCTTTTAATCCTTTTTCTAGTGTCCAGAGCTTTGGGGATGAGACCACATCAGCTGCAAAAGTTCAGGGGGTGGGATTTTTGAACTTGTTATATAAACGAGTGTGTCCCTTGGTATAGAGTTCCTGAGATCTCTTTTGTACTTCAACATCAGTATTATTAGAACTAACCTAGATGTTCTGGAATTGAGATCAAGGTGCAACTGTGGGTTTTCTCAGGACCTCTGCTACCAGCTATCCCTCATATTGGTATCTGTTATTGGTATTCTACCACGATTGACTTTGCATAAGGTATTTTATAAAAATTCAGTCTTTTAAAAAGTGGAGCCTGAATACTAAGGCAGACTGCTAGCACTTGCCCAATATCTATTTTACCCTTCTTTGTTTTAGTAATGAATATCTCCTTACATTTTGCTAGGCAGAAAGGTTGAAATAAGTAGGCAGAGGGAGAATAAAGCCAATAAAACCCACTAAAAGGGACTCAAAGAGGTAACCATATAGAATCAGAGAGCCAAAAGAGACTCAAAGAGTTAATTAGTTGAGGTTTCAAGGACCAGGAGTTATTTGGAATGTCCAGATGCTCCCCAGATGGAAAAAACACTCCCCAGATGAGAAGCTTCCAAGCACAGACACTCCCCTGATAAAGAAAATATCAGAGGACAGGCACAGAAAGCATCAGAGTGCAGCCCATATCTCCATTTCACCAATTAGACCAGGCCTCCAAGGCCAAAGATCATCAGTCAAGGACTTCTCTGACCTGCTAAAAACCCAATAAAAGGAGCCTCACAGTAAGAAACCTGTGCCTGTCTATCCTTAGGCAGGCCCACTCTACAGTACAGGTTGAAATAAAATTTACTTTATTTTCCTTACTTCAGTTTAATGTTTCACTCTATCTGAATTCCCTGCATCTCCAAACAGACTTTCTCCCCAACAGTTTTAGCAGTGCACATGGTATTTATCTAGAGACTACATTTCCAAGCTTCCCTTGCAGCTTGGTATGGCTGTGTGACTAAATTTTCAGTGTTATGTGAACCAAATGATGTGTTAAACTGCTGGGTCATTTTCCTAAAAATAGTACTTCCCCTTCACTTCCTCTCATCCTTCCTTTCTATGGGCAGCTGGTTAGCAAGGCCTCAAAACCTGCAGTCAAGGACAACATGCTAGGATATGGCAAAGCAGAAATAGAGAAGGAATCTAGGTGTCTGCATTAGTCTGTGGATCAGAACACATATCTGCAATGGGCCTGCACATATCTATGAGAGATAGAAACTTCTTTCTTTTATTTTTGGAGATATTCATTTCAACAGCTTAGCTTTGGGTAGAGATTCTAACTAATAACAGAATTCACTTTCATCAGGAAAATTTGTTCTCCATTCCAGCTGTACTGAGTGAGAATCTCCAGCAGTGCATTTTAAGAATCTTATTCCAACAAGTTCTCTTGATGATCCTAAAATGCTCAAAGTTTGGGAACCATTAGTATAGTAGCTAGTAGAATAGAATTGAAGTGAGTGCTGCCTGAGGTTAGGAGGTCATCTGGTCGGGTAAGACCAAAGTGATACCAGAAGCAGTTATACATAAAGTCCAGGCCTTACCCACCACCATAACTGCAGCATTGCTACAGGAGTTTCTGGGTCTTCTAGGCTACTGGAGAGTGTTTATCTCGCACTTGGCACAAATTCTGAAGCCCTTATACCAGTTGGTACGAAAGGGCATCTGGACTAGGATGAGACATGTGCATCTGCCTTTACTACAGCAAAACAGGCAGTCAAGGCCGTGCAGGCCTTGAGTGTGATAGACCCATCAAGGCCCTGTGAGCTGGATGTTCATGTCACTGAAGACAGTTATGGCTGGGGTCTCTGGCAGTGGCTTGAACGAACTTGTCAACCCGTTGGATTCTGGTCACAACTTTGGAAAGGGTAGAGGTACGATACACTTTTATATAAAAACAACTGGCTGCCATGTAACACGCCTTGCTGGCTACAGAAACCATCACTGGAATGGCCCTGATAAAGGTAATAGCCACCTATCCCATTTTGGGGTGGGTACAAGACTGGACCCAAAAGCCAAGAAGTGGCATGGCACAAACACCTACACTAGCCAAGTGGGGTGCTTATCTACAGAAGCATAGTGCCCTTTCTAGTAGCCTCTTGAGTGAAGAACTCCAATGCGTGTTGGGGCCAGTGACATATACTAGTGAAAAGCAGGAAGAACTTGCTTTTGAACCAAGTAGCAGAGAGTCCCTATCGGGAGGGAAGAGCCCGTATACCCGAAGATGCATGGTACACAGATGTTTCCAGCCATGGGCAGCCCCCAAAATGGAGGGCCACAGCTTTCCATCCTAAGACTGAGACAGTATGGATGGAAGATGGTGAGGTGAAGAGAAGCCAATCGGCAGAGTTGTGGGCCGTGTGGCTTGTAATCAGCCAGGAGCCCTCCCCTATAGTTGTCTGCACTGACAGCTGGGCTGTCTATCGGGGCTTTACCCTGTGGCTCCCAACCTGGTACCATGCCAACTGGCTGGTTGGTCACTGACCCCTTTGTGGGCAAGAATTGTGGCAAGACTTATGGGCCTGTGGTCAAACTAAAATAATTACATTATACCATGTGACAGGTCATTTGCCACTGGCATCCCCAGGAAATGATGAAGCAGATAAATTGGCCCAGATACGTTGGTTAGAAGGAAAGCCTGCCTCTGATGTAGCCCAATGGCTACATCAGTGTTTGTTGCATGCAGAGCAAAAGACAATGTGGGCTATAGCCCTTTGGTGGGGCTTGCCTTTGACCTTCGAAGAAGCTAGTAGAGCCCTGCAGGAGTGTGTTGTGTGCTCCAAAAGGGACTTACACCGAGTTCCACAGAAACATGGGACAATAGCTAAGGGGCCTATACCCCTCGTCAGGTGGCAGATAGACTATAATTGGGCCTCTACCTGTGTCAGAAGGATATCGGTATGCGATGAGTTGTCTGGACACAGCTACTGGACGTCGCTTTTCCTCCCCGTTGTGCAGAACAGCAGAAGACCAAAAGAGGCCTGGAGTGTCTCTTTGCTGCCTATGACTGACCACAGGTAATTGAGAGTGATCAGGGCACCCATTTTACTGGACATACACTGCAAGAATGGGTGTGACAGCTGGGAATCAAGTGGAAGTTTCATGTGCCATACAATCCTACCACAGAAGGCATGATAGAGAGGCACAATGGCTTGTTAAAATCTGGACTAACATCAGATACCAATAGTCTGATGGTCAGTCACTTATGGACAGTGCTACGACATTTGAATGAGACCCCAAAAGTGAGCCCTAAGCCCTGTAGACATGTTAACACATATGGCTGCCTCCCCTATACAACTGCAAGTGCAAACCAAGGAAGAATCACTGAAGCCAAGGTTCGGCCACGAGAATAACATCTTGCTGCCAGCACCAACTGCACTGAACCCCGGAGACTCCATTGAATATACATGGCCTTGGACCTTTCGACACATGAATCAATGATGGCTGGCTCTCCTGGCACCTGAGGGACAAGGCCTGGAAGCTGGCCTCCTGTGTATTCCTGGAATAACAGCAGAGTGGCCGCCAAAGGTCACAGTAGTATATCCTGAATGGCCAGAAGGTAGGAGCATCTTACCGGGGAGTTTTGTTTTATCATTATGGCCAGTGCATACACCTCTAGTAGCATTATATATAGACCCTTCGGTAACGCCCATGGGGAAAGGAGTAAAAGTATGATATACTAGACCTGGAAGGGACCCCCTTCCTGCTACAGTCCTATCAGAGGACCACTCTCTTCCACTCATCCTACCTGATGGACAAGATTTGCCTATGTTGGTGGCATTAAAACATGTGTCTTATTGCCCCTAAAGTCTTTGTGGATTGGGAACTTCCTCTGGCTTGAGGATTATTATAATTTTTGTTACCTGTATCTTAATTTTTTATTATCTCTAAGTTGTTGTTAGCCTCTGTTGCTGTGTGGAATCTGGTTACAGTGCTCCAGCTTTCTCACACAGGGACCACTGTGGAAGATTGAAAGTGCATAGATTGTAAGGGGAGAATCCTGGAGGGGTGGAGTGTAGGGAAGTTGGGGTTCCTATGGCCAGGATACTCACTGAACTTAAACCACCTGATGATGTAACTGGCCTGTTGCTAGGCTACTGCTTCCACACTTTTAGGCAATAAGCTATTATTGTGCTATATAGAGAGCTCAGCCCAGTGCTCTGGGCGGAGGCAGAGACGCTAGTGCTCGATCTACCGCCAGGAGAACAAGCCAGGTAATAAACCCTTTCACCCCAAAGAACGTTGTGCTGTCAATTTTTTTGGTCACATTGACTTCATAGTGAACTTGCCCAGGGCTGAAACCCATTGGCAAGACAAGGGTATATGTAGAAATAAATCCAAGAATTATTCCATATACTAAAGCTCCAAAACTCAGCTTAGTAAATCAGGACAAGCAGAGAGTTTTAGTGTTCTGTCTGCCCTAGAATGTATATATATCTTATCCTTAGCTTTAGAAGCTTGGGACCACTTAGTATGAGCTTTCCTGCTGACCATGACTCTTATATACAGAGAAGGCAGCCACTGATTAAATCCCTGCAGGGTTTGTGGAGAGAATATTTTCAAACAACATCTTGATCTGCATTCCAGAGTTAATAGGTTTCCAGTGTAGCATTTTATTTTTTGAAAATGATGAAACATTGTACTGCATCTTAAAAGCATTTCTCAGTCAAAAGCAGTGAATAATTGTTAGGTGGAAAAGATCTCAGGTTTGACTTTGGGAAACCTATTTGTCACTTTCTTTAAGGAAAGGTCCTTTTCTTTGGATTATTTTTCTCTCTTACCTGGTTAATCAATTCTCAATTTGGCATGTCCTTGTCTCTCATTGGACAAGGGCAAGATAAACTAGTTTGTAGTTTCTGGGTTGATTTTTGTTGTCCTTGTAATATAAGTTGAAGTTCTTTTGGCTAATTTTCACTTCTTGATGTCTTTTTGGTCATAAAATCTTATTACAGCACCAAAATATACAAACTCCTTTGCCATCTATAAGTTTACATTAAATTACAAATAAATTTGGGTAGTGATAGTGATCACTACTAGTTATTTAACACTTCCTATATGCTTGGCCAGGATTCTCACCTGTCCCTGGTTGATTAGCTCACTGCACACTTTGGGCAATACATGGCTGTTGACTCTATATAAAGAGCTCTGCCCAGTGCTCTGGGTGCCACATGGTGGTATGGCTGCAAGGCTGCAGGAGAGCAGAGCAGATGCTGGAGTGGTGTCAGTGCCGAGGACAGAGGCCCAGAGGATGGCTGTGTTGGATGACTGTGCAGAGAGGCCCCGAGGATGGCTCTGTGGGATGACTGTGCAGAGTGGCCCAGAGGACGGTTGTGTGAGACAACTTTGCAGACAGATGAGCCCAGAGGCAGAGACCAGCTTGCTGCATACAGACTCGCTCTGAGTGAAAGGGATTTTAGTGACTGACCTGCCACCTGGAGATAATGTTGGGTGTATCCTTTTCACCCCAAGAACACTTTTGCTGTCAATTTCTTTGGTCACACTGAATCCATAGCGAACTTGCCCAGGGCTGAAACCCATTGGCAAGACAATTGGCGAAAGTCGGCAGGGTTCATTGTTGACCAAGGAAAAAGACAGGCTGCCCTTATGAGAGGGGTGCTTCAGCGGGCTGCCCCTGTGAATGGGCAGACAGTGGATTGTCCCCCAATGGGTATGTGGTCTGAGGTGGCTTGCCTCCTAGAGGACTGGGCCCCACCCCAGGATTGGAGGCAAGTGGAGGTGACACCTGAGGCTATAGGGGTGGACCTTGGTATAATAAGTAGATCCTTTGAGAAACAGAGTGCCTGTGAGGCAGCAGGGACTGTGGGTTGGCTACTTCTCACAATATTAAAAAAGTCTACAGAAGAGACCCAAGAAATGGCGGCACAAGAACACGAGCTACAAACTTCTGTGGATTCCCTGAGGAAGGAGATGGCATTGATGCGAGAGGAGGCAGCACGAGAGCGCCGGCAGCAAGGAGCCATTGGAGACGAGATGGCAGTGCTGCCAGGTGTTCTGAAGGGGGAAGAGGCCATAAAGGAAAAAGACAAACTCCTGAGGGAAGCACAGGCGGAGGCGGCATGAGAACATCAGCTGTGAAGCATTGAGGTGAAGGTAAGAGAGCTTCTGAAGACTGAGCTAGCATTGTTGTGAGGCACCGTAACAGAGGAGGCACTTGGGGGAGTGGAGAGAAAGGTGCCATCAGCCCCATAAATGGAGGAGCTGGAGAAAGATGAAGGGGTGGTGCCGGAGGCACTGGCCCTCTTGTATTGAAAGCCTGCCCAGTGGTTGTAAAGAAAATAAAGACTCAGCAGCTGAAAGTTCCCCAAGGAGAGGAGGAGCACTCTCCCCATGTCGTGGAGCACTCTGTGGTCCACCCTTATACTCAGGCTGAGCTGGTGGCTGTGGGACTTAGGAGTGGATGGAGTTTTTCTTTCCAGATCAGAGAAGGGAAAGCTATCTTCCCTGACAGTGCAGCCCGCCTTGAGGCAGTGATTACAAAATGCGAGGTGACACATACAAGTAGCTGAAGCAATGAGAACCTGTAAAGAAATGAGACTTGTTACTCACAGTAGGAATTTGAGGGGACCTGGAAGGGTTATGAGGACCCAGATGCGGGTTGATTTGATACGGGCAGGAGTAGATGGAAGGAAATTAGACCGGAAGCCAAATAGGATCTTACTGGAGCTATGGCAACAACTGAAACCAGTGCAGCAGATTAAGCCATTAAGACTAAAGAGACAGAGGTCAGAGACAGAACCACGAGTCTGGCCTGTGTGACTGCAAGACTTTTTGCTGGAGAGGCTGGAGAACAATGTTCGAGCGTCCTTGCACAGGGACCATTGCAGAGGACCAAGGGCACATAGATTGAGAGAGAGAATCCTGGAGGTGTGGAGTGTGGATAAAATGAGAGTTCCAGTGGCCAGAATTCTCACCTGGCCCTGGTTGATTAGCTCACTGCACACTTTGGGCAATACATGGCTGTTGACTCTATATAAAGAGCTCTGCCCAGTGCTCTGGGTGCCACACGGTGGTATGGCTGCAAGGCTGCAGGAGAGCAGAGCAGAGGCTGGAGTGGTGGCAGTGCCTAGGACAGAAGTCCAGAGGATGGCTGTGCAGGATGACTGTGCAGAGAGTCCCAGAGGATGGCTGTGTGGGACAACTGTGCAGACAGAGGAGCCCAGAGGCAGAGACTGGCTTGCTGCATACAGACTCGCTCAGAGTGAATGGGATTTTAGTGACTGACCTGCCACCTGGAAATAAAGCTGGGTGTAACCTTTTCACCCCAAGAACAGTTTTGCTGTCAATTTCTTTGGTCACATTGAATCCATAGCAAACTTGCCTACGGATGAAAGCCATTGGCAAGACAGCACCATCCCAAATGTTTTGCATATATTTATCATATTTTATCTTCATTTTATAAAAGGATTCTAAGGCTTAGAAAAGTTAAGTGATTTGCCAAGATCACAGAGCTAATAAAAATGGAGATTTTTAACCACTACATTTTTTTATATAAACCATATCAATGACAAGTAAAAACACTGGTGAGCACCAATAGCATAGACATTTGTATAGATTTGTCTTAGTCATTTTTCACTGAAAGGCAAGGGGTATCAGGAGGCGATCTTATGCCTAGGTAGCTTGGGTGATCCACATGATGTGATTTCACAAGATGAAAAGGAATGCTTCTCAACTCAAATTCTCTTCTCAACTCAAATTCTCTTTGTAATTTTTTTCAACTACCTCTTGGCTATCTGATGTTTCATTGTTTTAATGTAGAAGGTTTATTTATTTAAGGAATAAAACAAGATTGGAGATGGTTAATTACTGTGTCAGGGCTTTTCAAGGTACTTTGCATATTTACCCATTTAATCCTCACAGCAGCATTTTGATGGAGGTTTTATATATTTACTTAAAAAAATAATATTTGGAGGGGGTGCAGAACTGAGGCTCGTAGAAGTTAAGTACCTTACTCTAGAAACCAAAATTTGAATGCAGAACTATCTGATTCAAAATCACATGTTCTTCAGAATACAGTAAGGTTTGTCCTGGTTATAATATAAATTCCTGAGGTGATATGAGAGTTACCATTAAAAAATAAAGGTTATAAATGTGAGTAGTGGTTACCCTGTGGAATACTAGGATAATGCCTATGTCTTGCCAATGGGTTTAAGCCCATGGCAACTTCACTATGGATTCAATGAGAACAAAGAATGACAATGGAACGTTCTTGAAAGGGTTTATACCCAACTTTATTCCCATGGTGGAAATTCAATCACTAGAATCCCATCCACTCAGAGCGAATCTGCATGCAGCAAACCACTCTCTGCTTTTGGGCCTCTCTGCCCTCATAGCCATCTCATTCTCTGTCCTTGGCACTGCCACCACTCCAGTCTCTGCTCTCCTGCAGCCATGCCACCATGTCACCCAGAGCACTGGGTGGAGATCTTTATATAGAGTCAATAATGACATATTGCCCACACATGTGTAGTGAACCAGCCAACCAGGGCCAGGTGAGAATCCTGGCCATAAGAAACTTTACTTTATCCACAGCCTGTTTCTCTCCCTTGTTTTTAAAAATGCTTTTCTCTACTTTCTAAAATTTTGACAATGAACACAGATTATTTTTAAGACAGTATTTTGAAATAGCAAAGGGTAATTTTATTTTTAAGTAAGACTTTTGAAGAAATACCATAAGGCAGTAGTTCTAAGCTGTGTTCCAGGAAGCCCTAAAGTTTCACAAAGTGGGTGGTTGTGAGGGAAAGCCAAGTGACTTGAGGCCTCCATCTAAATTTCAAAAAATATCCATATTTTATCAATTGTATATATTGGATTACATCAAAATATTATATTTTGAAAAACAAAAGCAAAAACAAAATAGTTCCTTTGCCAAAAGGAAAAAGTTGGAAAATCAGTTTTATGGATTGGAGCAGTAAATTCACTTAAAGGAGTGTCCCTTAGTCCATAGTTTCCCAGAAGTAAAAATTATCCCCTAGAAACAAGCAGATGCTGATGTTACTAATTTGTGCCCATTTTTCTGTCCATTTTAAATCATGAGTCCTACTTCTGAAAACAGGGTCTTTCCTTAGGGTCTTCTGTTCAAAACAAAAGAGAAAAGGCATTCAGGGAAGCTTCCAGGTGCCCCCTCAGTAAGGTTGCCCAGGCCTCTAGGTCAGGGACCATAAGTTTTTGAACTTTTCAATTATGTGTTAATTTGTTGTCCCTTGCTGATATTTGCCATTTTAATTATCATGCCTTTAGTACTTAGTGTTAAAGTCCTTGAAATGAAAAGAGCTGATGTATTCTTCTTCAAGAGTAGCAACAACAACAACAAAAAAAAGCTGAATAAAATAGAATGTATCTACTGTCAGTTTGAGGGTGAGGAACCCTAAAGGATAGAGTGGTACAGAAAGAAAGATGAAATATGAAAAGTCCCTGTGATCTTATAGCAATGATGGAAAGAATGAACAGAGCATTGGCCTAAATCTGACTGGTAGTTCTGGTTAGTCAAGCTCCATCATAGTTGCTCTTCTTATAATTTGATTTACTTTTTAGAGGGAAGTTAAGATGGCTTACTGCCCATGTTCTTCTTGCACAGTGTGGAAGTTCAGTCAGTGTGTATGACTGACTGAATGCCTCAGAGAATTTTCTTACTCACATTTGGTGTCTTACTGTAATGATGACAAAGCATTTAATGCTAATATCCATATAGAGAACCACAAATTATGAAAAGGTTGCCCCTTGGAATTATGGAGCAACTTTCTAGAAGGCAGCAGTGAGTAGAAGCACCATCATCCTATATTCCTTCTTGGGCTACTGGGGGAGAGAATGAGTTGAGAATATACACCAAGAGAGGCAGAGCCAGAGTTAACTTGGATTAGTTTCCATTTTGTTATACATCATTTATATAAATAGATAGGTGCATGCAGGAAGTTAAAGCTAAGCCACAATCACACTGAGTCACATAATCATATGGATGCAATGCATGATGACCCTGTAAATATACCACTGGAGCACACGTTCATGTTTAAGAATAGAAACAAATGTATTCAGCACCAGAAATAATTTAAGACTTCATTGAACAATTTTGATTCTACTTTATTTTTCATGGTTTCACATTCTTCCCTTCTCCTCTCTCTGTATTGGTATTATTCACTCTTCAGCAGAGCTTTATCCTTCCTCATTTCTCAACAGATAAATCCACCACACTTGAAATGGGAAGGATTTAGTGTTTCTAATTATTAATTAATTCCATGACTATTGTACCTCAGAACCTGAACATCTGAGGTGCTTGTAGTCAGACATGTTCTACACAAGCAAGCAGTCAGGAATGGAGCAAAAGTTCTCCTTTTTTTTAACTATTTGGAAATATTAAAAATTGACAGCTGAGTGCGGTCTGCATATTTGGTAAGAAGCTGAGCTAAATCAAAGCCAGCATTCCAAATGATAAGGTCTGGAAGTCTCTTTGTTTCCTCCCCCTGTCCTTTGCTTACTTGGGTATGGCCCCTTTCAGAAGCCTGTGCGGCTGCCCACAGTAGGCTATGTCTGGCTCCGTGATATAGGGTTGCATGGTAGTATCTTGAAGTAGTGCCTAGGATTTAGCTCTTGAAGCTGTTCCAGTGGGGAAATTTCATTGATAGTCAAGCCATGAGTAGGTGGGGCATCTTATCCACAGAGAAATGGGGATTTTATATAGCTTAAAAGAACAAGTTGATTTCATACTCAGCAAGGGATCATACAGTCATAAAAAGCTCATTACACATGTATGGTAGTGGAAAACAAAATCTCAATTGAATTTAATAAATGAATATAATGCCAAAGAAAAAGCTATAATATAGAGATACAAACTTAAATGCTTACCGTGCTTTCTAGACTGAAGGCTTAAAACAAAAATGCATATTGAAATGAGACAGGGACCATGGGCTTAGACAGAGTAGGGTGAGGGCCTCTGGAAAAAACAAAACAAGATAACCATTGTGAGATTTGCTTTGGCCTGCTGGGGGGCCCAGCTTATTTTTCTAACTTTACCCAAGTGCAGCCTTTCTTCCTCCAGCCCTAAACAAATGATTTGTTGCAACTTGGGCAATGTAGCAAGCAAGCCCAAAACAACATAGTAAAAAAACAGGAAGGATTCCATCTTGAAACCCAATTAGTTAAAAAGTAAAACAATGACTCAGCCCCCCTTTGGAGCAGAGCAGGCGCCTTGAGTGATATGCTCCCAGACCAGGAAACTGCTCTCCTGGGAGGAAATCAGATCAGTAAAGTTCTTGTAAATAACCAGGAAGACTAAGAAGAAACTTAGTATTTCTTCAAAAGTATTTGGGACCACTTAACAGGTGTACATCCCTAGCCCTTTGTCTCTCAACTGCCTATAAAAACCCCCTAGAAAATGCACCACCCTGGACTCTCTTGGCCCCTCCTGGCCTGAGCCGGGAGCTCTGTCCTTTCACTCTCTCTAAATAAAAGCCTGTACCTTGCTCTCCTACCTTGACTGTTCGCGAAGTTCATTCTTCGGCTCTGTGAAAAAGAACCCCGGCATCAGAAACAATGGCAAAACATGCATTGTAAATTATAATATTTATTCCCATATTAAAATTACTTAAATTAGTTCATTTGCTTGAGTAAGATTAAGCATCCATGATAAATTTGATAAAATTGACAGAATTGTTGAAAACCGTTTTTGTTCCTTTGTAGTAAATGCCCCATGGGGGAAAAATATCTGGCTTTAAATGCCAGTTTGATGTGAGCTTCTGTCCCTGTGTCCTTGTGTTGTTTGCTAAGAAAAACATCAATGAAACATACCCTTAGGGAAAGAAGAATGTAAGATCTGAACTTAATGAAGGTTGACAATGACTAATATTGATGTCCTTATCACAGATGACAAGAGGGTTAGGCTGCTGTTCTGCCATAATGGCCCTTCACTAGCTCTAAAGCTTGTTATTTGAAAACTGCAGTGTTCATGCCAAGATCTTTCACCCAATGTTCATCAGCATAAAATGTCTTAGCCTCTTGTTCCCCAAGCTTTACACTGAGAAGAGTGTATGCAACTGCTGCTGTAGCACCACCTTCTCCCCAGTTTTTTTTTTTAACTTTCAGCATATTGAGACTCCCCAGAAGGTAAAGGTGACTTTAGAACTATTTTCTATGCAATAAAGATAATGCTGCTTTCTATAGTAAGAACCTATTTGGTTCCTTTTGGCTACATTCACTCTTTTTTAATGTTTGAATTTGCTGTGAATTTGTTGAAGTTCCTGTATTAATTAACTTTTTATGACTGCATGATCACTTTCTGAGAATTGTTTGAAAATATGAATGTGATATAAACTATTAGATAAAGGGGTTTCAGACACCAAATAATATAATCCCAGCCCTTCACATTCTTATGTATTACTTATGTTTACTGTCTTCTTGAAGCAAAAATAAAATCTAAAAGGAACTCATGGATGGACCATCATATCCACATCAAATTGTCATAAACAGGATGAATAAGGGTGTACAAATGTGGATATCTTCCCTTAATACCATAAATGCAATTATTTTTAAGGAGTTTCAAGAAAGAACTCAGTTTTATTTTTTTGGTGTAAAGGTCATAAATTGAACTTGAATATTTGTTTCTCCTTCTGTAGCATATATAGGTATTTGTCTCCCAATATCCATTTTTACCTTCTTCCTTGGTAATGGAACATTTTCCAGTCACTATTATAACTCAGTATGGCTAAATGATTAAGATATAGCAAGTGGAATGCAAGATAGACATGATGGTTGGGCTGAAGCAGTCATATTAAAAATGAAATAGAGAAGACACATTGAGAAGATTAGAGAAAAGAAATAGAAGGACCTGGGGTCTCCAGTGATCATGGAACCACAATGTAAGCCCTGGGGTTTTTACTTCTGGATTTTGTTCATGTGAAAAAATAAATGAATTTATATCTTGTTGGAGAGGCTCTTATTTTGGATCTGTTAACCATAGCCAAACCTATCCCTAACTGATAAGCCACCCTCTCTCTAAGAGACAAAGTTGGGGAAAAATATTTATAGAAGTGAAAAACAAGGAAGGGTACTCTCAAAAATCCAAAAATTTAAAGACATTTTGAGAAAATATAAAACATTACTATTTGGTATACTGCAATATTTTACAAGTAAAAGTAAATAAAAGAAATGGTAACAAGGGGAAATCAAATCACCACTGATAAATCCTTAACAAAAAGCAAAGCCATGCTTCACCTGAGACATAATTACACTGGTTTTCTTTAAAATTGAAAAGAAACATGCAGTACCATAGAAAAGTCCAAAGCTCATAATTTGCAAGGATAGGCCTTAGAGCAACCAGCAGGGGAACAAGAAATTGATTTGCATCAATGCCCCAACCTCATAAAAGCTCCCTCACACTTACTGAGGGCAGCTCTCCAAAGGATTTACCCCCATAGGTAGCTTGCTAAATAGAGAATGTATACTCTAGATTCACAATGTGAGGAAGGAGTCTAAGACAGTTGACTGAACTGTCACAACAGAAAAAGAGGTTTAAAAAGGCCGGCCAACAGCAAACTCCTTACCAGAGCTCTGCTACCATAGTATCTTCCTTCTTCTTCACTAATAATTACTGCTCTAACCAGACACACACAACTGTAGGCTCCCAGGAGACAAGGCCCCAGCAGCGATTGAACACATTAAATGAACCATGAACACCTGCATTTTCTGCCAGTTAACAACAATAAGGGAAGTTGGGTTTTACCACACACATAATGGCAGTCCTGTAACACTGAACAAAGGGAGCCCTGACCCACAGGGTTATTCCTATCTTATGTGAGGCTGTTCATTGGCCACCTGATACCCATTCACTCTTTGTTCTTCTTTAATAATAGAATCCCTAAGTTTTATCAGTGCGTATTTACCATACACAAAGAGACCACATGTCCAGCCTCCCTTGCAGTCAGGTATGATGAAAACAGTGTTGTATGAAACTTCTGGGTCACATCCTTAATAAGGAAGCAGCTTGTCCTCTTCATCATTTTTACTTTCTTGCTAGCTGGGAAGTGGCAGCAATTGGAGCAGCTACTTAGGACTCAGATGGAAGTTCCATGTTGAAGTGTGGCAGAACCACCACTACTAGTTCACTTCTGGATTATATAAAAAGAGAGAAGTAAAATGCTAAATTACATAAAATCCTGAATTCTGGAGTCTCATTATCACAGCAGCTAAACCTGGAACATGTCCATGAAATACTAAGGGAAGCCCCAAGCCAGTCCACTGTAGTAGTATAGGAAACACCTACATTTAGAGCTCTGAAACTACCCCTTGGATTGAGGTCTGGTGAACATACCAGGAAAAACTGAACAGTGACACACACAGATATTACTGATGCCACTAAGATTAATGCTATTCTGTCTTTCCATAATAATACCTACTATGTTGAAGTTTGTACCATTTGTCTGTACCATCTGCTACCATCACTACCTGCATAATACTGATAACTGGGGATTTAGGAAGACATTGCCCTTATTTGCTTGGGGAGTGAGAATGAGAAGCCTGAATTTGGCAGGGATGTAAGAAATGCTGTGCTTTCAGAGGAAATTCAGGTTTTGGATAAGAAAAGGAATTTGATGGAAATCTTGGAAATTGGTTGAGGATATTGGAAATCTGCAGATTGTGGAAGAGCTGCTTCAGAGGCCACATAGCGTATATATACTAGAAGAAGTAAGGAGTAGGGATTAGTTCTTTTCAAGATAAAATACACATAAACAATAAAAGGTATAAGAAAAAATATAACTACAATGTTCAAATACATAATTATAAGAGAAAAATATATATTTCTTTATACCAATAAATACAAGCTCTTGATGCATTATGAAAACATCTTATGAAAATAAGCTTTTATGAGAATATAAACTAGTTAAAAAAGACTCAAAATGGAGTACAAAACTAGTATAAATAGAAACCATTGAAAATGCAATTAAAAACCTATGGTTCTACAGGCAAGTTATAGTAAAACTTTGGCAAACGTAATTACTATATTATTTGCATTGTTCTAGAATATAAAAAAACATTCAGAAACTTTTAATTAATTGTTCTAGATTAATAAAACCACCAAGCCAAAACTGGAATAAGTATAGTACAACAAAAGAAAACTACTGATCAATCTCACTTTTAAACTATGAAACACCTTAGATTAAAATGTGAAATGTAATCTAGCAATAGATCATAACTACTAATTGCTTTAGCTCAGAAATGCAAATATTTACATTAGAAAAAATTAAGTGTCCATTGCTTTTTTCTTTAATTTCACTCTCGTATATTTAATTGCTTAGAGCTCTGTCTTGTACCATAATTGTGTTCAATAGCATCTTCGTCTTCTTTTGTTTATATATTTTACCATCACTCTGAAGATGGTAGGTTTTTTCTACTTCATGAATTATCTTTGTTTATTTACTTTATTTTTTATTATTTGTGTTGGTCTTGGTCCTTCATGTTTGAGGTTTTCCACAATAACCTGGTGATCCTTAACTATTCATACCTAAGAGTGACATATTAGTTCCATGTTATTATAGGATAATAGAGTACACTTAAGTGCAAATCTCTCTAAATAAATAAACCACCTTCCCCTTCCTCACCATAAACACATAGAGTAAAACAGAGCAAATCAATCCACCCAAATTTATACTCCCGACCTAACTGAGAATCAGAGAATATCATCAACTTCAAATTATATATACAGGGAGTCATAAATTATGTACAAAGAGCCTACACTAGAACACAGGCAGAGCTCAAGGTCAAGCAGAAGTGAGTAGGGAGCCTAGGATTGGTAAAACAATGATACCATACCCCCAAAGTGAAAAATCTAACACAAGAAGAGAGATACTGAGGACAGGTTATGAGATCTGGGATCAAGCATTCTTGAAAATGAGCAAGGATAGAGGATGCAGCTTTGGGCAGACACTTCTTCAGGGAGGTGGGAAGGAGTGTCAAGTTGGAATGGGTAACTATCTCTTTATGGTTTGGTGTCATAAGGAAAAAAGTTGAGAGAAAAGGTGAAAATATAGGGTTCTGAAGAAAGAGGAAAAAAATCATAAGTAAAATATAATAATATCCCAGCTCCTGCTTTGGACAAAGATGACATTGATGAGAGAAACTCCACTATACCAAAGGAAGAAAGTGTTCTTAAACCCAGCAGCCCACCAAAATTCCTCACTTATGCCACTATAGAGTCATCTGTTATTGCTGGATCATAGAAACATTAGGCATTTCAAAATGAACTGAATAGGAGACATCACCTGTAAGAAGCTGTTTTAGAAAGCAGAAAATGGGAATCAAAATATTTCACGTGATCAAACTTCTCCACATAAAACTAAAATGGAGTAGAGAAAAACTGTAACACAACACTCCAAAACTTCAACATATGTATGCTGAAGAATTAAGTATTCTTTAACATACATATAAAGATAAAAATGATGTGACATCAAAATCAGGAATTTGGAAAAGGAAGAAAATGGTAAATGTAAAATTACAGTTGACTGAACTCAGGAGAGATATTTAAGAAAAAAAAACATCTCAGAAATGAAGGCTAAATGAAGACACAATTACAAGGTGCCCAGAGGACAATAAATTGGACTGAAATATATATTTAAAGGCATTGAGGAAAGGCTAAATGAGTGCAGAGAACAAAAACAATATAAAGAAAGCAGCATGAGGGATCAGAAAGTGGTTGATATGAAAGACTGGCAAAAAAATAGCCAATGAATTAATATGCCACAGAGTCCCCATTTGTCTTATTTGAGCTACACTGTCTTCCCCATGACCCCACACACACCGTGTGAACCAATCATGATACCCACAATCCCCTTCTCCCTCCCTCCTTGGGGCCCCGCCCCCCCCCACCCCCTCCCCTTTGGTAACCACTAGTCCCTTTTTGGAGTCTGTGAGTCTGTTGCTGTTTTGTTCCTTCAGTTATGCTTTGCTGTTATACTTCACAAATTAGGGAAATCATTTGGTACTTGTCTTTCTACGCCTGGCTTATTTCACTGAGCATAATACTTCTAGCTCCATCCATGCTGTTTCAAATGTTAGGATTTGTTTTCTTCTTATGGCTGAATAATATTCTATTGTGTACATGTACCACATCTTTGTCCATTCATCTACTGATGGACTTAGGTTGCTTCCATATCTTAGCTATTGTAAATAGTGCTGCAATAAACATAGGGGTGCATATGTCTTTTTAAATCTGAGAAGTTGTATTCTTTGAGTAAATTCCAAGGAGGGAGATTCCCAGGTCAAATGGTATTTGTATTTTTAGTTTTTTGAGGAACCTCCATATTGCTTTCCACAATGGTTGAACTAGTTTACATTCTCACCAGCAGTATAGGAGGGTTCCGCTTTCTCCCCATCCTTGCTAGCATTTGTTGCTCTTAGTCTTTTAGATGGTGGCCATCCTTACTGGTGTGAGGTGATATCTCATTGTGGTTTTAATTTGAATTTCTCTGATGATTAGTGATGTGGAGCATCTTTTCACGTGCCTGTTGACCATCTGAAATTCTTCTTTGGAGAATTGTCTGTTCATATCCTCCATCCATTTTTTAATCAAGTTATTTGCTTGTGGGTGTTGAGGCATGTGAGTTCTTTATGTATTTTGTATGTTAACCCCTTGTCAGATATGTCATTTATCAATATATTCTCCCATACTGTAGGATGTATTTTTGTTCTGCTGATGGTGTCCTTTGCTGCACAGAAGCTTTTTAGCTTGATGCAGGCCCATTTGTTCATTTTTGCTTTGGATTCCCTTGCCTGAGGAGATGTGTTCAGAAAAAAGTTGCTCATGTTTATATTCAAGTGAGTTTGGCCTATGTTTTCTTCTAAGAGTTTTATGGTTTCATGACTTACATTCAGGTCTTTGATCCATTTTGAGTTTACTTTTGTGTATGGGGTTAGACAGTAGTCCAGTTTCATTCTCTTACATGTAGCTGTCCAGTTTTGCCACCACCAGCTGTTGAAGAGGCTGTCATTTCCCCATTGTATGTCCATGGCTCCTTTATCATATATTAATTGACCATATATGGTTGGGTTTATATCAGGGCTCTCTAGTCTGTTCCATTGGTCTATGGGTCTGTTCTTGTGCCAGTACCAAATTGTCTTGATTACTGTGGCTCTGTGGTAGAGCTTGAAGTTGGGGAACATAATCTCCCTAGCTTTATTCTTCTTTCTCAGGATTGCTTTGGCTATTCAGGGTCTTTTGTGGTTCCATATGAATTTTAGAACTATTTTCTCTGGTTCATTGAAGAATGCCATTGGTATTTTGATAGGGATTGCATTGAATCTGTAGATTGTTTTAGGCAGGATGGCTCTTTTGACAATATTAATTCTTCCTATCCATGATCATGGGATGTGTTTCCATTTATTGGTATCTTTAAATTCTCTCATGAGTGTCTTGTACTTTTCAGGGTACATGTATTTCACTTCCTTCATTAGGTTTATTCCTAGGTATTTTATTCTTTTTGATGCAGTTGTGAATGGAATTGTTTTGTTGATTTCTCTTTCTCCTAGTTCATTGTTAGTATATAGGAATGCAACATATTTCTGTGTATTAATTTTCTATCCTGCAACTTTGCTGAATTCAGATATTAGATCTAGTAGTTTTGGAGTGGATTCTTTAGATTTTTTTATGTACAATATCATGTCATCTGAAAACAGTGACAGTTTAACTTCTTCTTTACCAGTCTGGATGCCTTTTATTGCTTTGTGTTGTCTGATTGCCGTGGCTAGGACCATTACTAATATTTTTAAAATCTATAACTTAAATACTTCCCAGAAAAAGTATAATACCTGAATCTATGTATTGAAACAACCTATCTGGAAAAACAGAGCCAGAACAGTCAGAAACAAACTGTATACTACTAAGCAATTAAAATGTAATGATTAAAAAATCCTTTCAGACTCCAAACAAAAATAACTTACAAATATGATGCTGGTATAAGATTGCTATATGGTAATACACAAAGCAAGACATCAATGGAACATTTTCAAGAAACATAATAAAATATTATCCAAATATTTTTATTCTACCACAGTGCATTTCAAGTATGACATTTATAGAAAAACAGTTTCAAATATATATGAATTCAGGATACACTCTATCCTATAAGATTTTCCTGAGGAAACTAGTAAAAGAGTTTGGATTTTATCTCCCCCCAAAATATGTTGAATCTTAACCCCCAGTACCTGTGAATGTGACTTTACTAGGAAATAGGGCCACTGTAAATGTAATCAAGTTAAGATGAGGTCGGATTAGGATGGGCCATAATCCAATATGGCTGGTGTCTTTATTAGAAGAGGAGACAGACACAGACACACAGACAGGGTTTTGAAAAGTCCATGTGAAGATGGAGGCAGGCATTGGAGAAATGCATCTACAAGCCTAAGGCATACCAAGAATTGCCTGCAACGCCAGAAGCTAAGAGAGAAGCACAGAACAAATTCTCCCTCAGAAACTTTGCAAAAAACCCCACCCTACTAAACCCTTGATTTTGGACTTTAAGACTCCACAGCTGTGAGAGAAGAAATTTCTGTTGTTTTCAGCCACCCAGTGTGCTACTTTGTTATAGTAGCCCTAGGAAATTAACACAACTCTACTCATAAAACTAAGAGATGAACAAGGGAAACAAGCAGAGACACTTATGGATGAAGGATGCAGATATGAAAGTGCAGGTAAGGGTTTAGGAATAGTACATGTATGTGTTATATGTCCTGAAAGAGCAGAAATAATGCACTAAAATTGGTAGGATAAAGATAATGGAAAATTGAAAGCTCACTGCTTTTCTCTGAGGTAGTAGATGAAGTCAAATGATATAATACAAAGATGGCAAGCCAAAGGGTCATTAAGACATTATAGAAACTATTTTTATAAAGGTAATTTCTAGAGAAATGTTAGCCCTTTGTAAATACAAAATAAATATAGAAAAAGAGGAAAGAATAAGACAGCATAAAGAAAACAAATAGGAAACAGATAATACACATAAAATAAGATAGTTAAAATCAAATATATCAGTCAAATCAGTAAATGTAAATTGTCTTAACTTGTCCATTAGAAACATTTTCAGACTGTTTCATAAATTAAAAAAATGCATCTCTATTTGTATAGGAAACCCACTTAGCAAAGTAATTCAGAAAAGCTAACAATAAAGGGATGGCAAAGGATCCTCAGTAATGAGAAAGTACTAGTTGTGGTCGTGATAGCAGAGCAAGTAGCATTCAGGCCAAAATCCAGTTAACACAGCAAACACCTCCATAGAGTAGAAACGGTAGGCAACAGCAGGAGAAATAGAGACACGCTCACAACAGGAACCCTTAAAACACCTCTATCAAGTCAGCAATTCCTGAGACAATGCTGAGACAATATATAAAACAATTTCTGACACTGTCATTTTTACATTTTTTCTTGTTTACAGGGCTTCACGCGCCAAGGATCCTGTAACTCAAGCTGTGGTCAGTTGGACGTGTCCAGGCAGGACCATGTACATAATTTATAGAACCCATACACAATGAAAATATGAGAGTCCTTGTTCAAAAGTGAGGGGGGAAAGTGCTATTAAAAGTACTAAAATGTAAAGTTTTTCCTGTAAAAACATTTTTTCTTCAAAGATATTCTACTACTTATAAAATGCAATAGGATTAATGGTGATACGTGAGTAACAACATAATCTTAAAAACTGCAAAAATTAGTATTTTGGTCTCATCTTTGCATATAATACAATAAATAATAAGGTTTTCCTAGTTGAATATCTTTATTAATCATAGACTATATTTTGGTTCACCATTATACAATTTTATTTGTTAGATCATCAAAATGCATATTTTTAGAAAATGCATTTCAATTGATATAATTGACAGTAATGTCAGTGCTTTTGGCAAATGCAAGAATACAAATAAATTTTGATTTAATTTTTTATTATTTTGAAAAGGACCTTTCTGGTGGTGCAACTGTTACTGGTGCTGTTAAGAGTATTTTATAGGCTGTGAAAACATGAGGATAGATTTCTGACCAATTTTTTCACAACATATATTTTAGTGTATGTAGAGTCTATGATTTTTGAAGAAGCTTTTTCTAGAAAGGTTTAACTCTACATATAAACTAGTTTCCCCTAAGTGTGAATTTAATTTTAGATGTAAATTCATGCAATGGAATTTTATAGTTTCCTCTGATATTTTCTGCAGCTTCCTGAGTTTGCACATGAAGCCAGAAAAGGCTTCATGATTTGTATATAATTCAAACCATCTGTTTATGACATTCTATCACTGTGTTTTCAATTACAAGGAAAACATAATTTAAAAATCATTTTCCTCATTAATACATTGTTTTATTCTAAGCTTCATATAAAAATAATGTGCTTTCCATCTGACACAACAATCTTTAAATTTAATTTAAATTTCTAAGGCTATGGATATTTGCTTTGCAATGTTGCAGCAGTTTTCAACACCAGGTATTGCACATTCATTGATGAATTCAAATAACTCTGATATGCTTTCTTACAATGTCCAAGTGTATGCTTTTATTTTGTAATAATTTACTGACAAAGTTTACTGTCTACATCCCAGCAGTTCCTGTCCCAGCACTCATTCTGGAGAGTTAACATTTGTGTCTCTCATGATCTGGCAGGAGAAAAAGGGGTCCCACCCAACCTCCTAGGTCCAGATATGCCCTTGCTCTCACTTGTAATCACCTCTTGATATGGAGATGGACTATTTCTCTCCACCCATTGGAAATACCTATTGATATGGAGATGCACTAAGGCCAAGTAAGAGATTCTGGAAATGTTGCAATTTTACCCACAGCCCACCCCTCCAGAAATCTTGCCTCACAATCTACTCATGCCCCATCTTCCACAATGGTCCCTGTGTGAGACAACTGGAGCATTGTAACAAGACTAATAACATACAATAGCAACCGCAAAAAAATTATGATAATCCTCAAGGCAGAGGATTCAGCTAGTTTCAAAGTCCTATGCAGATTATGTCCATAACTCACTAACTCCACAGGCACTCAGTAACTGAAAAGAAAGAGAGTTCAGAGAAATCATCATCTGGCAGGGACTGTAGAAGAAAATAACCTTAAGGGTGATAAGATACATGTTTTAACAACATCAGCAGAGGCAAATCTTGTCAATCAGGTAGGATGCATGCAAGAGAGTGTCCTGTGATAGGACAGTGGCAGGAATGGTATCTTGTCCTGGTATAGTACACTAGAAGTAGTCAATCTCCATATCAATAGATAATTACAAGAGGGAGCTAGGGCATGTGTGGACAAGAAAGGTTTGGTGGGGCACCTCTCTGCAGCCGGATCATGAGAAACATGGGTGAGCAGAAGTGGATGACTGCTTGTTTGCAATAAATGGGTTTCTCCCACTTTACTTCTCCCTTTGACTCATTTCAGTTCAAAGGTATTTTGCCCCAAACTGGGAAAATATTTTTCCCCTGAGTTACATCTGGTGGTAGTTGGCAGGACCTCTGAACATGAAATCAGTCTTCATGGGTGCAACCCTTTGTGGGCTGCACCCAGAGATGGTGGGGAGATACCCAGAGCCCCACTGTGGATTGTAAGTAGGCCCCGTGGCTGCAGCGGTGGAGTGTGCAGATTCACCCAGGAGCCCCTTATCTGTGGGGATACAATTGGGGAGACCTTAGTGGGTAATTGGTCTAGAGTAATGCACCTCCTAGAGGGGTGGGGCCTTCCCCAGAATTGGGGAAGGGTGGAGACACTGGAAGATGTGAAATTAGCCCTCCATGAGATAGAAGATTTCTTAGAGGCCTGAGTGGCTATGTAGCAGCAGGAATTGTGGGATGTCTCTTTCTTGAGGTAGTGGACAGGTTAACTGGGGAGGGAGACACATTGTGGCATCGCATGGAGGAGCTGTTCAATGATCTATGGGATGCCCTTAAGAAAGAGAGTTATTGAGGAGACAGGTCACGCTCCTGGAATATATGTTAGCAGCGAGGGAAGAGGCAGCGGGAGAATCCATGTTGCAGGAGGCTGTCGGGAGAGGGAGGAAAGAGCAGTGCCTTCAGCCCCAGAGATGGTAAAGATGTCAAGAGAGGATGAGAGTGTGGGGCTGAGGGCTGATCTCTTGCTGAGGCCACCAAGTGAAGCATCAGTCTCTCTGGTATTAAAGGCATGCTCAGTTGTAATTAAGAAAATAAAAACACAGCGCCTGTGGGCTCCTCAGGGAGAGGAGCCATCCACTCCCCAGATTGTGGGGCACTCCACCCCTATACCCAGGAAGAGCTGGTGGACATGAGCATCCATTTTCAGCAGAAACTGTTGGAACCTTGGCCTACATGGCTTTTGCATCTCTGGGATATGGGGGTGGAAAATACTGTTATGTCAGGTTCTGAAATGGGTAGACTGGCTTCCCTGATGACTCACCCTTCCCTCTGGCAGTGGTTGCAAAGTGCCCATCACACTTCAGGGAATTGGGTGCTTCTGGATTGGCTGACAACAGCCATCACAGCAGTTTGGCCTAATCAGTGTGACTTACCATAGTTACCCACTAGCTGGAAAACATATGCAGTGTGCCAGCAGGTATTATGGGAGCTGGGCATGAAAAACATCACCTATAATATCGACCCCAAGGGTCACCATAAGAATGATAAATCTGGTGCTTCATACAGCTGCCCCATCTCTCTTTGGGTCCCTAGTAACTATTCTTGCCCTCTACATGGGGCAACCCATAAGTTAGGCTACTTGTACATTAGCAGATCTGTGGGAGGCTGAGCACAGAAGGAAATATGGAGTATAATTGAAAGGAGAGATACAAAGGGCCCTGTGAAGGTCTTGAGGACACAGATGTGAATTATTATTATTATTATTTTTTATTTATTTTTTACAATTTATTTTGGTATCATTAATCTACAGTTACATGTGCAATATTATAGTGATTAAACTACCCCCTTCATCAGGTCCCCCCCACCAACCCCATTACAGTCACTGTCCATCAGTGTAGTGAGATGCTATAGAGTCACTACTTGTCTTCTCTGAGTTGTACAGCCCTCCCCATGACTCTGCTACCTTTCATCTGCTAATCGTAATACCCCTTTTACCCTCTTATCCCTCCATTCCCACCCATTTTCCTCAATCCCTTTCCCTTTGGTAACTATTAGTCCGTTCTTGGGTTCTGTGAGTCTGCTGCTATTTTGTTCCTTCAGTTTTTTTCTTTGTTCTTATACTCCACATATGAGTGAAATCATTTGATACTTGTCTTTTTCGGCTTGGCTTATTTCACTGAGCATAATACCCTCTAACTCCATCCATGTTGTTGCAAATGGTAGGATTTGTTTTCTTCTTATGGCTGAATAATATTCCATTGTGTATACGTACCACATCTTCTTAATCCATTCATCGACTGATGGACACTTAGGCTGTTTCCATTTCTTGGCTATTGTAAATAGTGCTGCAATAAACATAGGGGTGCATCTGTCTTTTTCAAACTGGGCTGCTGCATTCTTAGGGTAAATTCCTAGGAGTGGGATTCCTGGGTCGAATGGTATTTCTATTTGGAGTTTTTTGAGGAACCTCCATACTGCTTTCCACAATGGTTGAACTAATTTGCATTGCCACCAGCAGTGTAGGAGGGTTCCCGTTTCTCCACATCCTCGCCAACATTTGTTGTTGTTTGTGTTTTGGATGTTGGCCATCCTCACTTGGGTGAGGTGATATCTCATTGTGGTTTTAATCTGCATTTCTCTGATGACCAGTGATGTCGAGGATCTTTTCATGTACCTGTTGGCCATCTGAATTTCTTCTATGGAGAAGTGTCTATTCATGTCCTCTGCTCATTTCTTAATTGGATTATTTGGTTTTTGTTTGTTAAGGTGCGTGAGTTCTTTATATATTTTGGATGTCAACCCCTTCTCAGATGCATCGTTTATGAATATATTTCCCCATACTGTAGGATGTCTTTTTGTTCTACTGATTGTGTCCTTTGCTGTACAGAAGTTTTAAGCTTGATATAGTCCCATTTATTCATTTTTGCATTTGTTTCCCTTGCTCGGGGGGATATGTTCATGAAGAAGTTGCTCATGTTTATGTCCAAGAGATTTTTGCCTATGTTTTTCTCTAAGAGTTTTATGGTTTCATGACTTACATTCAGGTCTTTGATCCACCTTGAGTTTACCTTTGTGTATGGGGTTAGACAGTAGTCCAGTTTCATTCTCTTACATGTAGCTGTCCAGTTTTTCCAACACCAGCTGCTGAAGAGGCTGTCATCTCCCCATTGTATATCCAAGGCTCCTTTATCAAATATTAATTGGCTGTAAATGTTTGGGTTAATGTTTGGATTTTCTATTCTGTTCCACTGGTCTAGGGGTCTGTTTTTGTGCCAGTACCAAATTGTCTTGATTACTGTGGCTTTGTAGTAGAGATTGAAGTCAGGAAGCGTAATTCCCCCTGTTTGATTCCTCTTTCTCAGAATTGCTTTGGCTATTCGGGGTCTTTTGTGGTTCCATATGAATTTTAGATTTATTTCTTCCAGTTCATTGAAGAATGCTGTTGGTATTTTGATAGGGATTGCATTGAATCTGTAGATTGCTTTAGGTAGTATAGCCATTTTGACAATATTTATTCTTCCTAGCCAAGAGCATGGGATGCATTTCCATTTGTTAGTGTCTTCCTTAATTTCTCCTAGGAGTGTCTTGTAGTTTTCAGAGTGCAGGTCTTTCACTTCCTTCGTTAGGTTTATTCCTAGGTATTTTATTCTTTTTGATGCAATTGTGAATGGAATTGTTTTTCTGATTTCTCTTTCTGTTAGTCCATCATTAGTGTATAGGAAAGCAACAGATTTCTGCGTGTTAATTTTGTATCCTGCAACTTTGCTGAATTCAGATATTAGTACTAGCAGTTTTAGAGTGGAGTCTTTAGGGTTTTTTATGTACAGTATCATATCATCTGCAAATAGTGACAATTTGACTTCTTCTTTACCAATCTGGATGCCTTGTATGTCTTTGTTTTGTCTGATTGCCGTGGCTAGGACCTCCAGTACTATGTTGAATAAGAGTGGAGAGAGTGGGCATCCCTGTCTTGTTCCCGATCTTAGATGAAAAGCTTTCAGCTTCTCGCTGTTAAGTATGATGTTAGCTGTGGGTTTGTCATATATGGCCTTTATGATGTTGAGGTACTTGCCATCTATACACATTTTGTTGAGAGTTTTAATCATGAATGGATGCGGAATTTTGTCAAATGCTTTTTCAGCATCTATAGAGATGATCATGTGGTTTTTGTTCTTCTTTTTGTTGATGTGGTGGATGATGTTGATGGATTTTCGAATGTTGTACCATCCTTGCATCCCTGGGATGAATCCCACTTGATCATGGTGTATGATCCTCTTGATGTATTTTTGAATTCGGTTTGCTAATATTTTGTTGAGTATTTTTGCATCTACGTTCATCAGGGATATTGGTCTGTAATTTTCTTTTTTGGTGAGGTCTTTGCCCGGTTTTGGTATTAGAGTGATGCTGGCTTCATAGAAAGAGTTTGGAAGTATTCCCTCCTCTTCTATTTTTTGAAAAACTTTAAGGAGAATGGGTGTTATTTCTTCTCTATATGTCTGGTAGAATTCAGAGGTGAATCCGTCAGGTCCGGGGGTTTTGTTCTTGGGTAACTTTTTGATTACCGATTCAATTTCATTGCTGGTGATTGGTCTGTTAATTTTTCTGTTTCTTGCTTGGTCAGTCTTGGAAGGTTGTATTTTTCTAAGAAGTTGTCCATTTCTTCTAGGTTTTGTAGCTTGTTAGCATACAGATGCTCATAATATTCTCTTATAATTCTTTGTATTTCTGTGGGGTCCATCGTTATTTTTCCTTTCTCATTTCTGATTCTGTTTATGTGTGTAGATTCTCTTTTTCTCTTAATGAGTCTGGCTAGGGGTTTATCTATTTTGTTTATTTTTTCAAAGAACCAGCTCTTGGTTTCACTGATTTTTTTTATTGTTTTATTCTTCTCAATTTTATTTATTTCTTCTCTGATCTTTATTGTGTCCCTCCTTCTGGTGACTTTGCACCTCCTTTGTTCTTCTTTTTCCAGATTCAATAATTGTGTCTTTAGACTGTTCATTTGGGACTGTTCTTCCTTCTTTCAATAGGCCTGGATTGCAATATACTTTCCTCTTAGAACTGCCTTTGCTGCGTCCCACAGAAGATGTCGCTTTGTGTTTTTGTTGTCTTTAGTCTCCATATATTCTTTGATTTCTGTTTTTATTTGGTCGTTAACCCATTGATTCATTAGGAGAATGTTGTTAAGTCTCCATGTATTTGTGAGCCTTTTTGATTTCTTTCTAAAATTTATTTCTAGTTTTAGACCTTTGTGATCTGAGTAGTTGGTTGGTAGTATTTCAATATTTTTGAAATTACTGAGGTTCTTTTTGTGGCCTAGTATGTGGTCTATTCTGGAAAATGTTCTGTGTGCACTTGAGAAGAATGTATATCCTGTTGCTTTTGGGTCCAGAGTTCTGTAGATATCTGTTAGGTCCATCTGTTCTAGTGTTGTTCAGTGCTTCTGTGTCTTTACTTATTCTCTGTCTGGTTGATCTATCCTTTGGAGTGAGTGGTGTGTTGAAGTCTCCTAAAATGAATGCATTGTTGTCTATTTCCTCCTTCAATTCTGTTAGTATTTGTTTCACATATGTTGGCGCTCCTGTGTTGGGTGCATATATGTTTGTAATGGTTATATCTTCTTGTTGGACTGACACCCTTATCATTATGTAATGTCCTTCTTTATCTCTTGCTACCTTCTTCATTTTGAAGTCTATTTTGTCAGACACAAGTACTGCAACACCTGCTTTTTTCTCTTTGTTTTTTGCATGAAATATCTTTTTCCATCCCTTCACTTTTAGTCTGTGTATATCTTTGGGTTTGAGGTGAGTCTCTTGTAAGCAGCATATAGATGGGTCTTGGTTTTTTATCCACTCTGTTACTCTGTGTCTTTTGATTGGTGCATTCAGTCCACTTACATTTAGGGTGATTATTGATAGATATGTACTTATTGCCATTGCTGGCTTTAGATTCGTGGTTACCAAAGGTTCAAGGGTTGCTTCTTTACTATTTCAGAATCTAACTTAAATTTCTTGTTAAGTTATTGTGAATGCCGTCTGATGTTTCTTTATCTCTCCCTTCCTATTCTTCCTCCTCCATTGTTTACATATTGGGTGTTTCATTCTTTGCCTTTAGTTAGAATTTGGATGGTCTGCTTTCTTTGCTATGATTTTATTTTCTCTGGTGACATCTTTTTAGCCTTTGGGGTGCCTCCTTCTAGAGCAGTCCATTTAAGATATCCTGTAGTGGTGGTTTATGAGAGGCAAACTCTTTCAACTTTCCTTTGTCTGGAAATTGTTTAATCCCTCTGTCATATTTAAATGATAATCATGCAGAATATAATATTCTTGGTTCGAGGTCCTTCTGTTTCATTATGTTAAATATATCATGCCATTCTCTTCTGGCCTGTAAGGTTTCTGTTGAGAAGTCTGATGATAGTCTGATGGGTTTTCCTTTGTAGGTGATCTTTTTTCTCTCTCTAGCTGCCTTTAATACTCTGTCTTTATCTTTGACCTTTGCCATCTGAATTATTATATGTCTTGGTGTTGTCTTCCTTGGGTCCCTTGTGTTGGGAGTTCTGTGGGCTTCCGTGGACTGCGAGACTATTTCCTTCCCCAGTGTGGGAAAGTTTTCAGCAATTATTTCTTCAAAGACACTTTCTATCCCTTTTTCTCTCTGTTCTTCCTCTGGTACTCCTATAATGCGAATATTGTTCCGTTTGGATTGGTCACACAGTTCTCTCAATATTCTTTCATTCCTGAAGATCCTCTTTTCTCTCAGTACCTCAGCTTCTTTGTATTCTCTTCTCTAGTTTTTATTTCATTTATCATCTCCTCCACCGTATCCAATCTGCTTTAAACACCATTCATTGTGTTCCTCAAGGATTGGATCTCTGACTGAATTCATTCCTGAGTTCTTGAATATCTTTCCATACCTCCATGAGCATGTGAATGATTTTTATTTTGAACTCCCTTTCAGGGAGAGTCATAAGGTCCATATCATTAAAATCTTTCTCAGGAGTTGTGTTCATAATTTTACTCTGGACCAGGTTCCTTTGGCACTTCATATTTGTGTATGGAGCCCTCTAGTGCCCAGAAGCTCTACCCTCTGGAGCTGCTCAGCCCCTGAAGCAATGTCAGGGATTGTAGGGGAGTGGTATTGGTGCCTCGGGGGAGGAAAGTATTGTTTCCTGGTTCCTGGATGCTATGCCTGTCTCCACTGTCTGAACCGGTGGGCTGAGCACACAGGTATAAGCCTCTGTGCTTTGCCTTCTAAGTTGCTGTAGGCAGATCCTCCCTCCATTTGGCCCAACACCAGGGAAGGGCTTCCATGTTTGCAAGCCCGGTGGGGCTGGCCAGGCGAAAGGTGCACTAGTCTGCCTGTCACAGAAGGGGTTCCTGGAGCCGTGCAGGCAGCCAGGGAGCTGGCACACCTGAAGATCAGAAAATCCCCAATCTGCTGGGCAGAGTACACCCGGACAATCCTGTCCACCTGTCCTTTCTCCCGAGCAGCAAGCTCCGTGCAGTCCTTGCCCCCTCAGCAGGCCTCCTTCCAAGGTCCTCCCTGCCAGGAAGTCTCTCAGATTGCCTGCCCCTCCCCAATCCTGGAGAAGCTGGGTATGGATCCCTGATCTCACATTCAGCCGGAATCTTAGTCTCTCCAGGAACTCCACCTGTCTTAGCTTTCCAAGCTCCTAATTACAAGAGTATCATGCAAGCACCATGAAATGTAGGTTTGTGCTCCCAGAGTAGATCTCCAGATTTAGGTATTCAGGAGTCCCAGTTCTCCACTCCCTCTCAGCTCCGTTCCTGTTCCTCCTGCCGGTGAGCTGGGGTGGGGGAAGGGCTTGGATCCCGCAGGACCACAGCTTTAGTACATTACCGTTTTCTGTGAGGGCTACTCTTGTCTCCAGGTGTATGCAGTTTATTGTAGTTCTCTTTCCCATTGCTCTTTCAAGAGTAGTTGTAGTAGCTTTATTTTCATATTATATGCGGTTTTAGGAGGAAGCATCTGTCTCACCTCTCATGCCACCATCTTTAATCTCTAGTTTTTCAGATGTGAATTATTTTAATAAGGCTTAGGTAGTAAAAGAAAAATTTGATGGGCATCCCAACAGGATTTTGTTATAACTGTGACAACAATTAAAGCCAGAGCAATAGTTCCAGCCACTCAGGTCCAGGACATGGAAGCTGGAGGCAAAGCCCCATGTCTGGCCTGTGTCCCTGCAAGACTTCCAGGGGAACAGTACTCAGGATCTGCCTGGGCCCTCACCCCTCACAGTTTGGTGATAGAGTATTGTGTTTTGACTTGGGGGCTGGTTAAGGCCCCCACCTTGGGGGATTTGGTGGGGTTAGGAGGCCATATGTAGAATTAGCAATTCATTGGTCCCCCATGTATGTACAACGTGTCCTTGCACTGTTGGAAACAGGAGCTGAATGTTCTCTGATCTATGACAACCCAGAACATTTTCCTGGGACTCCTGATGTGATAGATGGCTATGTGGGTAAGATAGAGTGAAGAGATTCAAAATCCCACTGGGGGTAGGGCATTTACACCCAAAGGAGAATACTGTGTATATTTCTCCTATCCCTGAATGTATTTGGGGGGAATATATCCTGCAGGACCTGTTGTTACAGACCACTGCAGGTGAGTTGAGACTGAGGGTGTGTATGGTAAAGGCAGTTTTGAAGGGACATGCTCTGCCTGTAACTCAGTGGATGACAAATACAAAGCAGTATTATTTTCCTGGGGGATGCATGGAAATTGGAGAAACTCTACAGGAGTTGGAGAAGGTGGGAATCATAAAGCCCACTCATAATACTTTTAATTCCCTGGTATGGCCAGTGAAAAAGCCAAATGGCTCTTGACATATGACTGTGGCTTACAGGGAACTGAATAATCTTACACCCCCTTTGCATGTTACTGTCCCCACTATAGCAGCCCTTATGAACACCCTCAGTCATGATCTAGGGATGTATCATTATGTTGTGGACTTTGCTAATGAATTCTTCTATATTTACATAGCACAGGAAAGTCAGGAACAGTTTTCCTTCATGTGGGAAGGCCAGCAGTGGACATTCACTGTCCTTCCACAGGGATACCTCCACAGTCCCACCATTTATCACAGACTTGTAGTCCAGGACTTGGCCACATGGAAGAAACCACAAATGGTGCAGCTGTACCACTACATTGATGATATCATGCTCACATCCTCATCTCTTGCAGATTTTTAGATGAGGCATTTCTGAGACTGCTGCAACATCTATAGGAGAAAGGATTGGCAGTGAACAGCACCAAGGTTCAGGGACCTGGTTTGTCTATAACATTCTTGGGGGTTGTCTGGTTCAGTAAAACTAAAGTTATCCCAGAAGCAATCATAGACAAGGTCCAGGCTTTCCATAGCCCTACCACTGTAGCAGTATTACAAGAGGTTTGGGGTATTTTAGGCTACTGGAGGGTGTTTCTCTCTCACTTGGCAAAAATTCTGAAGCCCTTATATCAGTTGATATGAGAGGGCATCAGGTAGGACTGGGACGAAAGATATGCAGCTACTATTACTACTGCTAAGTGAGCAGTCTAGGTCATACAGGCCTTGAGTATAATGGACTCATCAAGGCCATGTGAGATAGATGTTCATGTAACTGAATATGGTGGATGGGGGCTTTGACAATGGCTTGAAAGGACATGCCCACCTCTTGGATTCTAGTCAAAACAATGGAAAGGAGCAGAGGTCCAGTAAATCTTCATAGAGAAGCAACTTATGCTGTTAACCACACCTTGCTAGCTACAGAGCTCATCACCAGAATAGCTCTGACCAAGGTAATAACCACCTATCCCATCATGGGGTGGGTGTGAGACTGGACCCAAAGGCTGTAGAGTGGTGTAGCGCAGATGCCTACACAGGCCACATGTGGTGCATATTTACAACATTGTAGCACGCTCTCTACTAGCCCCTTAATTGGAGAACTCCAACGCTTGTTGAGGCCAGTGACATATACCAGTGGAAAGCAGGAAGAACTTACTTTTGAACCATTGGTAGCCAAGAGTTATTATCAGGAGGGAAAAGCCCCTATACCTAAAGATGCTTGGTATACAGATGGCTCTAGTCATGGGCAGCTCCTGGAGTGGAGGGCTGTGGCTTTCCATCCTAAGACTGAGACAATATGGATGGAGGATGGAGAAGGAAGAGCAGACAATGGGCTGAGTTGTGGGCAGTATGGTCTCTGATCACCAAGGAGCCTTCCCCCATAGCTGTCTGCACTGACAGCTGGGCCATCTATTGGGGCTTGAGTCTGTGGCTACCGACATGGTAGCATGCCAACTGGATGGTCGGTCACTGGCCCCTTTGTGGGCAAGAATACTGACAAGACCTATAGGCTTCTGGTCAGACTAAGACAGTAACCATATATATCAAGTGACTGGCAAGTTGCCTTTGGCATCCCCAGGGAATGATGAAGCAGGCACATTGGCCAAGGTTCATTGGCTAGAAGGAAAGCCTGCCTCTGATGTTGACCAATGGTTATATCAACGTTTGTTGCACATGCGGCAAAAGACAATGTGGGCTGTAGCCCTTCAGTGGGGCTTGCCAATGACCTTTCAAGAATTCAGCTGAGCCCAGAAGGAGTGCCTTGTGTGCTCTAAGAGGGGTTTATACCAAGTCCCACAGCAACATAGGACAATAGTAAGGGGGTCCATACCCCTTTTCAGGTGGCAGATAGACTATATTGGGCCTCTGCCCATATCAGAAGGATATGGGTATGCCATGACTTGTGTGGATACTTGTACTGGACTGTTTGTTGCTTTTCCTGTATGTCATGCAGATCAGCAAACCACCCAAAGGAGCCTAGAGCATTTCTTTCTAGCCTACAGTCTCCTGCAGGTGATTGAGAATGATCAAGGCACCCATTTTACTGGACATTCATCACAAGAAGGGGCACAGCAATTATGAATTAAGTGGAAGTTTCATATACCATATAACCCTACCAGGGCAGGCATAATAGAGAGGTACAATGGTTTGTTGAGATCTGGCCTGAATTCAGACACCAATAGTCTATGGGGCTGGTCAGTTCGCTTATGGATGTTGCTATGGTGTTTGAATCAGAAGTGCCGTAATGGAAACTTTAGCCCTGTGGATATGCTAACACACCTTGCTGCCTTTCCTATACAACTGTATGTGCAAGCCAAAGAAGAGTTATTAAAGCCAGAATATGGCCAGCAGAGAAACATCCTGCTGCCAGCCCCTACTGCATTAAGCCCTGGAGACACTGTTGAATGGACCTGGCCCTGGACATTTTGATGCATGGACCAGTGATGGCTGGCCCTTCTGGACCTTGTGGGAAAGCCCTGGAAGCTGGCTTCCTGTGTATTCCTAGAATATCAGCTGAATGGCCCCCAGGGTCACAGAAGTGTACCCAAAACATCCAGGAGGTAAGAGCATTCTGCGGGGAATTTTTGTTTTATCTTTATGGCTGGTGCATGTACCTCCTGTAGCCCTATAATTGACTCATTTGTAACTCCCACAGGGAAGGGAATGAAAGTCTTGTGTACTATACCCAGATGATATCCCACTCCTGCCACTGTCCTATCACAGGACCACTGTCTTACATGCATCCTACCTGATGGGCTAGATTTGCCTATGCTGGTGTCATTAAAACACATATCTTTCCACAGTTAAGGTTATTTTCTTCTACAGTCCCTGTGGCCTGGACCTGCCCCCATGGCTGCAGCTACCACATGATGATTGCTCTGAACTCCCTACCTGTTCAGTTACTGACTACCTGTGGAATGAGCAAGCTATGGGCTAAATCTGCATAGGACTTTTAACTTACCTTAATCCTCTGGCTTGAGTATTATCATGATTTTATTGCTGTTGTTACTGTATATTATTAATCTGGTTATAGTGCTCCAGTTCTCTCACACAGGGGCCATGGTGGAACATTGGGAACGTGTAGATCATGAGGTGAGATTTATTGACGGGTGAGCTGTGAGTAAAACTGCAACATATCTGGAATATTTCGTCTGGTCTTAGTGCATCTCCATATCAATAGGTGTTTCCAAGAGGTGGTGAGTAGTAGTCTATCTCTATATCAAGAAGTAATTACATGGGTGAGGAGGGCTTATCTGGATTGGAGAGGTTGGGTGGGGCCCCTTTTTGCAGTCATGTCATGAGGGACATGGGCAAGCAAAAGTGGACGACTGTTTGCAAGCAATAAACGGGTTTCTCCCACTTTAGTTCTCCTTTTCACTGATTTCATTTCAATTTTACCCTGGGCTTGGAATATATTTTCCCCCAAGAGTTATAAACATTGACATTGGAATAAATATAGCTAACACATAAAAGGCAAACTACATATCTCATTTATGGATTTCATTTCAGAAATCCTTAATAAATTTTTGGCTAGCCGAGTTCAACACCACAGTAAAAAAAAATGCTAACAGTGATAAATTACAACAGCCACATACTCCTTTCATCTGTATGTACACATTTCTTGTGACTTTGGCACTCCTCTATCAAAAAATCTACTTCTCCCCTTAAACATGGGCTCAGCTGCATGACTTGTTTTTGCACATAGATGTTAGTAAACACAATGTAAGTTGAGGTTTTAAAAGAACTTGTTCCCTGGAGTTTGTATGTTTTGAGGGCTTTTTGATCTCTCGTAACCACCATGGAGAAAGAAGCCCAGCTTAACCTGCTGCACGTTGCGCGATGCATGATGCATTCATCTCCACTGTCCCAACTGACAGCTGGCTCTGTCAGCCAGCATCAGTTACAAAACATAATAAGTGTATCCTAGACCTATTAGTACCCAGCTAACTCCCCAGCTGACTGAAGAACTAAGCAGTCACAGACCTATGAGCTATAATAAAGTGGTTGTTGTTTTAAAACACTAAGTTTTATGGTGTTTCTTAAAGTAGCAAAAGCTGATATTAGTTTTTCAGGAATACAAGAATGGCAAAAAGCAATAAAAACAAAGCCAGTAGATAATGATAGACCAAGAGATATTTGCAACATATATCATACAAGAAGTGGTGCTATTTCTCATATAAAAATAAATCTTAAAATCAAGAAACTAAAACAAAAGAAAAAGGGGAAAATATATGAATAGAGAGTTCAAAGGTAAAGAAATGCAAATGGACTTGCGCATATAAAAAGCTGCTCAACTTCACTGTTATAAAAGATGCAAAATATCAAAAGCATGAAAATACATTCTGCTGGTGAGTCTGTGCTGAAACAAAGACTCTCATACATTGTTGGTAGGAGTATAGATCGGTAGAAACCTAAGGAGGGGAATTTGTCAAAGTCTAACAAATCAATATACACTTATATCTTTGACTCAGCCATGCCTATATTAGGAATTTGTTTTTCAGACACATCTCCACAAATGCAAAACAAAACAAAAACACAAGAAAAACAAAACAGAAACTCTTGATATAGGTAGGCTAGGTTAAACTATGAAAAACTAGTGGTTTTCTGTGGAGGACAAATGGGAACAGAGTGAAACAAATCAGAAAGGAAGGAAGTCTTCTCTGCATTTTTATTCAGTTTTTGAACCATGTAAATGTTTTTATATATTCAAACAATAAAATTAAGTCGATAAAGATAATTTTCAAAAACTATAAAATTGGTTTAAATACCAGAAAGAGATAAACCTAAATTTATTTCAGATTTATCACATAAGAGGGTGAAGAAATAATTCAAGACATTACAAAGGAGAATATGTACTCTTATCAGTGGAAAAATATGGGGCTAGGAAGTGATCAAACTCAGCATCAGTAGTAACTAGCAAAACTATAAATTGGTCTTTTATACCTCCTGATATGATGCTATGGTGTGTATTAAACTTCTGTAGTATTCTTGCCACAAATATTTAACTGGAATCCAATCATGAGGAAACAATCATAAAATTCCAAATTCAAAGACATTCTTATACAATGGCCTAGAATCTTCAAAATAACCCAAAAAATGCAACTAAACAAATAAAAGAGGCCAACTGTACTACATTAGAAAGTAAAGAGATATGATACATATAATTCATGATTCTTGAATGTATCCTAAATTTAACAAATGAAAGCACATTCATAAAGAACATTATGAGGACATTTGAACTTGGACTAAATATTAGGTTGTATTATTGTCTCAATATCAAATTTGTTCAGTTGTATAACCATGGTGTGCTATGTAGGAAAATGTATTTTTCCTAATAAGATGGGTAAAATATGATGCTTGAAACATACTTTAAAATCATTTAATAACTCTCTGTCTCCCTTCCTTCCCTCTTTCTCCCCCTCTCTATCTCTGTCTCTTTGTAGATATATATATATATATATATATATATATATATACATATAGATATATTGCACATACACAGATCTTCCTTGACTTACCATGGGGTTATGTCCCAATAAGTCAACCATAAGTTGAAAATATCATAAGTTAAAAATGCATTTAATACATCTAACATCATAGCTTAGCCTAGTATACCTTAAACATGCTCAGAACACTTACATTAGCCTATGGTTGTGCAAAGTCATTTAACACAAAGGCTATTTTATAATAAAGTTTAATACCTTTATTGATATAATGTTGAACATCAAACACTTCATGTAATATATTAACTACTATATTGAAAGTGTAAAGCAGAATGGTTGTATGGCGACAAAATAGTATAAGTGTATGGATTGTTTACCCCCATGATCACATAGCTGACAGAGCTGTGGTTCCCTGCCACTGCCCAGCATCAAGAGAGAGTCTCATACCACTTATTTCTACCCTGGAAAAAGACCCAAATTCAGAATATCAAGCATTGTATCTACTGAATGCATATTACTTTCACACCACTGTAGAGTCAAACATTCATGTCAATTCGTCATAAGTCAAGGACTGTCTGTTACACCCAAATACACACACACACACACACACACACACACACACAAAGAGGCTGAGAGATAGGCAGACAAATGAGGCAAAATGGTGACAGTACATGAATTAGGGGAATGTTTATTTTATTATTCTTTCAACTTTTATAAAAGCTTGACATTTTTCAAAACAAAACTTGGGGAGGAAGAAGAGTAGTAATTTGATGTTTTAGAGGCAGGGTTGATTTTGTTAACAGGTTAGTCTCACTGTACCATGTAGAGGAGAAGACCTGGCCTATATTCAGAGTTTCTTGTATTTGTAGGAATTTTCTCTGTTGTTGGTCAGCTTCCCCAGGTTGGAATTCTTCAGGTTTCTGCCTGAGATATAACCTGGTGCTGGAGGTATGGAGCTGAATAGAGAAAGAAGGCTGGGGATCTCAGTATTCAGCACAGAGACTTTCATTTAATCCATTCACTGTTTCTGCTTTTACTGTAGCATCGCATTTACACCTTGAGCTCTGGTTCACTGAGTCCACAGCTTGTCTGGCACTACCTGTATAGATATAAAACCTCAAGCACACTGTCAGGAATGAGTAAGTTTGGGGGAATGTCTAGGTACACGGGGTTAGAAAGATAAGCAGTGATCCAGACCACTTTTTTAAGACTTACAACTAATTTTTATGTTTTCATCCTTGCCTTGAGACCCTGACTTCTAAGTAGTCTTGTATTTCTGCCTTTCAATAGCCACATGAGGCTATTCCTGACCCTTTAATGGACTCTGGGCAGTTGTTGGGGAATGGATTGCTTTTTTCTGCCTTTTCCCCTGCAGGCTTAGATTGCAGCTTTCTTTGGTCCTCAGAGTTGCCATTGCTCCCCTTGCTCCTAGTTTCAAGTTGTTGATTTCTAATGTCTTCCATCATCTCCTCATCAATTTCTTTTGTTTTGTGTGTTTATGTTTCTTTTCTTCTTGCTGAACTTTTAGTGGTGCTTTAAAGGGTACAAATAGAAATGCATGTGTTCAATCCACCATGTTTAATAAGAAGTCTAATATTAGTAAATCTAGTGTTGTAATTCATTTTGTGACAGTTACATCTCAAAGTACCAATCTGCGTGTTTTCTCTGTATTTTCTGACCCTCCTCTCTGTCAGCAGTATCTCATAGACTATTTTACCACTCTTGGACTACATTCAAGCAGAAACAAAGATTAAAGAGAACAGATAATCTAAATATCAAATGAAGATTTTCTTATGCATGCTTGCAGAGCTAGCGTGTTTGCTCCATTAGACTAGATAATACAGGCCTGGAAAAAGGGGAGAAAAAAGGTAGAGGTGTGATGGAAATTTTTAGAGAGTGCATTAGGATGAAGAGTGGAAAGAGCACTCCTTGAAAATGTATACTAAATTGTCCTTGAGTGTGAATTCTTCACTGATTCAAAGGTATCTGGGCAATAGCCCTGGATATTTGTAAGCAAGGGACAATGTATGGGTGTGAAATAATAGAAAAAAATATATATCGGTCTCTGCCTCTCATTCCTGGCACAGAGATCCTAAAACTCTTGCAGTTTCCTAAGAGATAAAAGTAGTATGAGCATCTTTTGTTGTATAATTTGGACTTTGACTTTGGTTCTTGACACTGAATTCTTCAGTATCTTGGAATTTCCTGGGTGATAGCATTAGTTTGAAATTGATGAATGGAGCAACAGTGGTCAACGCACCATTGCTTACTACAGAAATATATCAAATTAGAAAAATTACTGCAATATGAAAAGATAATCTAAAAGCATCTAATCAAATTTAAGACTTCTTTTTAAAAATAATATTGAGTAAACTAGGAATAGAAATACTCCTATAACATGACAGAGCATGTTGTTTTGAAGAGAACAAAAAGTATCAGACATGAATAGTCTCTTTGAACCCAGAAACTATATAAGAATGGCCTGTGTAAGTGTGAGGGAAAACTACTCTTACAAGAAAAAATATTGGCTTAGAATCTTAACTCAGACCATGTATAAAAAATTAAATAATTGCTGCATTAAAGACACAAATATACAGTGCAATGTTTAAAAGTACTAGAGAAATAATGGATAATATTTTTATAATATTTGAATGAAGGAGACCATCCAGAAAAAAAAAACCACAAAGCCTACTGTTGATAAAACAAGTGACACATTTGACTGCAAAGAAGTTATTTTTGTTTGGTGAATAAGATCAGAAACAAAGATTTAAAAACAAAATCAGACAAAAAATCAACACACTGAATGAAACTAATTATATCAAAGAATAACAGTTAATATCCACAAAATATTAACATTTTAATAATTGAACAGAAAATATCATTAATAGTAATAATGCTTATATAATACTTAACATGAGATATGAATTTCCAAGTGTATATAAAATATAAAGCCATTTAAGCATCATAACACTTCTATGATATTGGCACAAATACTAACTTTATTATCCACATTTTAGAACCGAATAAGCACAGAGTGATTTGCTCAGGTAAAGAACAAAAGAACAAAAACAGAAAATGATGAAGCCACAATTCTAACTTAAATAGTTCTAAGGTTCATGTTCTTAACCAGAAATCTACAAAACTAGAAACAGATGGCTAATAAAATATGTAAACATTTCTTTGTAAGAAAATCAATGTAATTTAAATGGAAGTAAAGATCAAGTGTTAATTAAAGTGATAGAACTAAATCTTGAGTCCTGAAAAAAGACACTGGATGCAGAGAAATTATGTTTAAAAAAAATATCAGGGGGATTCAAGATGGCAACATGAGAGGTGACACGGAGAACACCTCCCCAAACCACAAATAGAACAAAAATATAGTTAAAATACAGCTAACCCTAAAATAGTAACAAGAAATAAGGCTGAACTAGACCGCATACAGACCTCACGAAACAGGGTAACGTAGGAAAGCTTAATCTGGTAGGACCCAGGCCCTTCCCCCATCCAAGCTCACTGGTTGGAGGAAGAGAAACGGAGAAGGGAGGGTGTGGAAGTGGGACTGCTGAGTGCCTAGCCCTGGAGATCTGCTTTGTAAGCAGAAGCCTATATTGTGCAGTGCTCTGGACATTGGTGAGCTCAGACAGCCGGAGTGCTTGGGAGACTGACATTCTGGTCGTTTGTGGAGGGGGGATCCACATCCGGCTGCTCTGTGTCAGAGGAGGGGCAGGCGATCTGAGAGGCTTCATAGCAACAGAGGGCTGCTGAAGGAACGGGGTTTGCATGGATCTTGCTGTAAGGGAGAAGGGATAGCAGGATAAGGTTGCATGGGCATGCTCGGCCCAGCTGGTTGGGAATTTTGAGGAGCTTAAGGTGCTCCAAACCCCTGGCTGCCTACTCTGCTACGAGGTTCCCCACTGTGACACACAGACTGCTGCACCTACCTCCTAGCCAGCCAGCACCATCCACAAACTGGCAATCACTGTGCTGGCATCAGGCCAGCCAGAGGGAGGCCCCACCTACAACAGCTGGAGACAAAAAGCACAGAGGCTTACACATGTGTGCTTGGCCCACTGGCTCTGACACTGGAGACAGGCACCACAGACAGGAATCAGGAAACATTTTTCCTCCCCCCAGGCACCAGCTCCACTCCCCTATGAACCCCAACCTCATACTATGGGCTGAGCAGCTCCAGAGACTGGAGTTTCTGTGCACTAGTGGGCACCACACAGAAATATGAAAGATCAAAAGAACATGGTTCAGACCAAAATATGACAAACACCAGAAAAAGGGCCAAATGAAACTGAACTCATCAATCTTCCTGAAAGAGAGTTCAAAATAAAAATTATAAAAATGCTTATGGAGGTACAGAACAATAGTCAAGAACTCAGGAACGAATTTAAGATGGAGATTCCATCATTAAGAAATTCCATATCTGAAATGAAACATACCATGTAGGGATTTAAAAGCAGATTAGATGTAGTAGAAGAGATGGTACATGGAATAGAAATTGGAGAAGAGGAATACAAAGAAGCTGAGGCACAGAGAGAAAAAAGAATCTCTAAGAATGAAAGAACATTGAGAAAACTGTGTGACCAATCCAAACGGAACAATATTCGCATAATAGGACTATCAGAAAAAAAAGAGAGAAAAAGGGATAGAAAGTGTCATTCAGGAGGCAATTTCTGAAAACTTCCCCAATCTGGGGAAGGAGATAGTCTCTCAAGCCATGGATCTCAAGCCATCTCCCAAGACAAGGCACCCAAGGAAGATAACATCAAGAGATATAATAATGAAAATGACAAAGATCAAGGATAAAGACAGACATTTAAAAGCAGCTAGAGAAAAACGATCACATACAAAGGAAAACCCATCAGGCTATCATCAGATTTCTCACTGAAACCTTACAGGCCAGACGGGAGTGGCATGATATATTTAATACAATGAAGCAGAAAGGCCTCAAACCAAAAATACTCTATCCAGTAAAGTTATCATTTAAATTTGAAGGAGGGATTAAACAATTTCCAGATAAGCAAAATATGAGAGAATTTACCTCTCACAAACCACCTGTACAGTGCATTTTGGAGGGACTTCTGTAGATGGAAGTATTCCTAAGGCTAAAAAGATGTCACCCAAAGGATAGACAAAGAATACTGAATATAATTCATAACATACAAATAATGGAAGAGGAAGAAAAAGGAGGAAAAAGAAATAACCTTTAGCTTGTGTTTGTAATAGCATATGAAGTGAGTTAAATTAGACTGTTAGATAGTAAGGGAATTACCCTTGAACCTTTGGTAACCACGAATCTAAACCTGCAATAAGTACGTACCTATCAATAATCACCCTAAATGTAAATGGTCTGAATGCACCAAACAAAAGACACAGAGTTGATGAATGGATAAAAAAAAAGACCCATCTATGTGCTGCCTACAAGAGAGTCACTTCAAACCCAAAGACATACACAGACTGAAAGTAAAGGGATGGAAAAAGATATCTCATGCAACTAATAGTGAGAAAAAAGCAAGAGTTGCAGTACTTGTATCAGAAAAAATAGACTTCAACACAAAGAAAGTCACAAGAGACAAAGAAGGACATTACATAATGATAAAAGGGTTAGTCCAACAAGAGGATATAAGTATTATAAATATCTATGCATGCAACACAGGATCACCTACATATCTGAAACAAATACTAACAGAATTAAAGGAAAATAGAATGCAATGCATTCATTTTAGGAGACTTCAACACACCACTCACTCCAAAGGACAGATCAACCAGACAGAATATAAATAAAGAGACAGAGGCACTGAACAACATATTAGAACAGATGTACTCTACGGACATCTACAGAACATTCTATGCAAAAACAACAGTATACACATTCTTCTCAAGTGCACATGGAACATTTTCAAGAATAGATCATATACTAGGCCAAAAAAAGAACCTCAGTAACTTCAAAAAGATTGAAGTAGTACCAACCAACTTCTCAGATAACAAAGGTATGAAACTAGAAATAAATTACACAAAGAAAACAAAAAAGCCCACAGACACATGGAGGGTTACTAACATGCTCTTAAATCATCAATGGACAAATGAAAACAGTGATCAAGCAATATATGGAGACAAATGACAACAATAATTCAACACCACAAAATCTATGGGACACAGCGACGGCCATGCTAAGAGGGAAAAACATTTTAATACAGGCCTACCTCAGGAAAGAAGAACAATCCCAAGTGAAGAGTCTAAACTCACAGTTAATGAAACTAGAAAAACAAGAACAAATGAGGCTCAAAGTCAGTAGAAGGAGGGACATAATAAAGATTAAAGCAGAAATAAATAAAATTGAGAAAAATAAAAAAAAAAAGAATCAATGAAAGCAGGAGCTGGTTCTTTGAGAAAATAAACAAAATAGCCAGATTTATCAAGAAGAAAAGACAGTCTACATACATAAAAAGAATCAGAAATGAGAAAGGAAACATCACTATGGACACCACAGAAATACAAAGAATTGAGAGAATACTATGAAGAATTACATGGTAATAAACTGGATAACCTAGAAGAAATGGACAGCTTTCTAGAAAAATACAACCATCCAAGGCTGATCCAGGAAGAAATAGAAAATCTGAACAGACCAATTACCAGCAAAGAAATTGAAATGGTAATCAACAAACTACCTAAGAACAAAACGCCTACACCACATGGTTTCAATGCTGAATTTTATCAAACATTCAGTGAAGACCTAATACCCATCCTCCTTAAAGTTTTCCAAAATTAGAAGAGGAGGGAATATCCCCAAACTCATTCTATGAGACCAACATCACTCTAATCCACAACCAGGCAAAGACACCACAAAAAAAGAAAATTACACACCAATATCCCTGATGAACATAGATACAAAAATACTCAACAAAATATTAACAAACTGAATACAAAAATACATCAAAAAAGATCATCCATCATGATCAAGTGGGATTCAGCCCAGGGATGCAAGGATTGTACATCATTCGAAAATCCATCAACATCATCCACTACATCAACAAAAAGAAGGACAAAAACCACATGATCATCTCCATAGATGCTGAAAAAACATTTGACAAAATTCAACATCCATTCATGATAAAAACCCTCAACAAAATGGGTATAGAGGGCAAGTACCTCAACATAATAAAGGCTATGTATGACAAACCCACAGCCAACATTATACTTAACAGTGAGAAGCTGAAAGCTTTTCTTTTAAGATGGGGATCAGACAAGGATGCCCACTCTTCCCTCTTCTATTCAACATAGTACTGGAGGTCCTAGCCACAGCAATCAGACAACACAAATAAATAAAAGGCATCCAGATTGGCAAGGAAGAAGTAAAACTGACCCTGTTTGCAGATTACATGATATTGTATACAAAAAACCCTAAAGAATCCACTCCAAAAGTACTAGATCTAATATCTGAATTCAGCAAAGTTACTGGATACAAATTCAATACACAGAAATCTGTTGCATTCCTACACACTAACGGTGAACTAGCAGAAAGAGAAATCAGAAAAATAATTCCATTAACAATCGCATCAAAAAGATTAAAATACCTAGGAATAAACCTAACCAAGGAAGTGAAAGACCTATACCCTGAAAACTCCAAGACATTCTTAAGAGAAATTAAACCGGACACTAATAAATGGAAACACATCCCGGGCTCATGGATAGGAAGAATTAATACTGTCAAAATGGCCATCCTGCCTAAAGCAATCTACAGATTCAATGCAATCCCTATCAAAATACCAACAGCATTCTTCAATGAACTAGAGCAAATAGTTATAATATTCATATGGAATGACAAAAGACCTGAATAGCCAAAGCTATCCTGAGAAGAAAGAATAAAGCAAGAAGAATTACGCTTCCTGACTTCAAGTTCTACTACAAAGCCACAGTAATCCAGACAATTTGGCACTGGCACAAGAACAGACCCATATACCTGTGGAAAAGAATGCAAAGTCCAGATATAAACCCAAGCATATATGGTCAATTAATATACGAAAAAGGAGCCATAGATATACAATGGGGAAATGAAAGCCTCTTCAACAGCTGGTGTTGGCAAAACTGGACAGCTACATGTAAGAGAACAAAACTGGATTACTGTCTAACCCCATACACAAAGTAAACTCAAAATGGATCAAAGACCTGAATGTAAATCATGAGACCATTAAACTCTTAAAAAAAACATAGGCAAAAATCTCTTGTACATAAACATGAGCAACTTCTTCATAAACATATTTCCCCGGGCAAGGGAAACAAAAGCAAAAATGAACAAGTGGGACTATAAAACTAAAAATCTTCTGTACAGCAAAAGACACCATCAGTGGAACAAAAAGACATCATACAGTATTGGAGAATATATTCATAAATGACATATCTGATAAGGGGTTGTCATCCAAAATATATAAAGAGCTCACACACCTCAACAAACAAAAAGCAAATAAGCCAATTAAAAAATGAGCATAGGAGCTGGACAGATACTTCTCCAAAGAAGAAATTCAGATGGCAAACAGGCACATGAAAAGGTACTCCACATGGCTAATCATCAGAGAAATGCAAATTAAAACCACAGTGAGATATCACCTCACACCAGTTAGGATGGCCAACATCCAAAAGACAAACAACAACAAATGGTGGCTAGGATGTGGAGAAAGGGGAACCTTCCTACACTGCTGGTGGGAATGTAAACTAGTTCAACCATTGTGGAAAGCAGTATGGAGGTTCCTCAAAAAATTAAAAATAAAAATACCATTTGACCCATGAATTCCACTCCTAGGAATTTACCTTAAGAATGCAGCAGTGCAGTTTGAAAAAGACATATGTCCCCTATGTTTATAGCAGCACTATTTACAATAGACAAGAAATGGAAGCAACCTAAGTGTCCATCAGTAGATGAATGGATAAAGAAGAAGTGGCACATATACACAATGGAATAGTAGCCATAAGAAGAAAACAAATCCTACCATTTGCAACAACATGGATGGAGCTAGATGGTATTATGCTCATTGAAATAAGCCAGGCAGGGAAAGACAAGTATCAAATTATTTCATTCATCTGTGGAGTATAAGAACAAGGAAAAAACTGAAGGAACAAAACAGCAGCAGATTCACAGAACCCAAGAATGGACTAACAGTTACCAAAAGGAAGGGGACTGGGGATGATGGGTGGGAAGGGAGGGATAATGGGGGATAAGGGGCATTACGATTAGCACACATAACATAATGGGGGGACACGGGAAAGGCAGTATTTACAGAGAAGACAAGTAATGATTCTATAGCATCTTAGTACGCTGATGGACAGTGACTGTAATGGGATATGTGGGTGGGGCTTGATAATAGGGTGTCTTGTAATCATAATGTTGTTCAAGTGATTGTACATTAACGATACCAAAATAAAATAAAGATAAAAATAAATATCAGAGTTTGAATAATTAGAAATGAAGTATCAATAAAATTCACGTCATCAAAAAGTAATCTATGAGATATACTGTGAGATGAAGAAAAAATATGAAAACAGAGTAGTAACTTGAATAAAGGGAGAGATTATTTAAAACTGATAGGTTCGAGGAAATATTACTGATCAGTGTTGAAAAGAAATGAGATAAACGCAGGTGACTAACATGAAGAGGAAGACAAGAAGAGCACTATGTCCACAGTTGCATTATTTGCATATCATCTTCTCATTAGTCTAAGTGCTGTAACTGTTCATAATTTTCCAAGCTAGCACACTATAATTTAATTCTGTTTAGAAGATCTTGATAGATGCATAAGTCAATGACTTCCCAGAACATCAAAGCCTAAACTAAAACACTTGAAAATGGATTTTTAACCAGATTACACTGTACACTTCATAGGATCCTGAAATTATAATTTATAATAAATATTATATGATTGTAAAATTGTTGATGTGTTTCAACTAACACTTTACTGGTTATAGTAGGAGATGCAAAATATGGTAAATTAATTAAAGAAGGTCAAAATAAATTATTATGGCTTAATCTTTTAATGTATTTTAGTCCAGTTGGGTATGAGAGTTTTAAGTGATAATCAAATGCCCTCTGAATTTCAAATACTAATAAGAAAGAGGGTCTTTTGTAGTAAGATTTCTTTTTAATAAAAAAATTTCAGGTAAAATATATTATCAACTGATTGTAAAGGAAGATTCTGCTGATTCCTTTGTAGTTGGGTGAACATCTGATTAAATTGTCTGAGTTGTTTATCTGGAGCTTTGTGCATTGAAGTGATATAATAGTAACACCTGTCTGCAGTCAATTTTATTCTTTCCAGATATTTTAATTTTGTAGCTACTATGGAAGTGGCCAATGTTTGTAAAATGACAATAGATCAATGGGACAGTAAGCACAATATGAACTGTCTCGCAATATGAACTGATGTTGTAATGTTTTAAGTCATAAGTAAAATTATCATGATTATAAGAAGGCAAATGTCATATTTGCAGAAAAATTGTGCTAAAAATGACCACCATCAAAAAAAGTAAGCTTTACAAGTAAAAAAGACTTCAAGTCAGAGCACAGACAAAAGGCATAGCACCAGAAAGCAAGATAAAGTACATGCTGTTCCTTTTGTCTAATGGCTGGACCAAACAGTTCTGGTGCCCTTAATATCACAGAGAAAGAAGTATATAAATAGTTGCTCCAATTATTTCTGGAAAATCTATGACACTTCTCTGCAAATGATGTCAAAACATAAAGTGGACACTTGGGTTCTATGGAACTGATGTACTATAAACAGTGACATAATAGGTGATTATGTTTGCAGAGGATATCTGTTTGAAAAGGGAAAACTTCATTGAAACCAGTTTATCAATCTATATCTAGGACATATGACCTAGTTGAAGAATAAGTGTTTAAGTGGAACATTAGACATGGAATTGTAATTCAACCCCTTAACACCTACTAGGATGGTTATAACCAAAAAGACAAGTGTTGACAAGCATGTAGAAAAACTAGAACCCTCATATGTTGTTAATAGAATGTAAAATACTACAGCTGCATTGAAAAAGTTAGTCAATTCCTCAAAATGTTAAACAGAGAATTACCATATGACTGAGCAATTCCACTCCTAAGTATATACCAAAGGAATTTAGACATAGTTAAGACAAATATTTGTATATGAATGTTCATAGCAGCACTATTTACAATAGCTGTAAGGTGGAAAAAAATCAAAGGCCCATCAACTGATGAGTACTCAGACACAGTGTGATATATACATGCCATGAAATGTGTGCCAATAAAGGAATGAAATATTGATTGTGCTGCAACACAGGTTAATATTGAGAACTTATGCTAATTGTAATAAGCCAGACACAAAATGATGCATATTACATGATTCCATTCATATTAAATGACTAGAATAGGCAAATCCATAGAAACAGAATGTACATTAGTGGTTAACAGGGATTGGGGTAATGGGGTAATCAGGAATGACAACTGAAATGGGTAGAAAGCTGTCATTTCTTTTTCAGGTAATGAAAGTGTTCTAAAAGTAGATAGTGGTAATGGTTAGATGATTCTATGAATGTATTAAACACTGAATTGCACACTTTTATTTTATTTTATTTATTTTTCTGGTTATTAATTTTGTTAAATTAAGGTACCATTGATATACAATATTATAGTTTCACATTAGCAATATTGTGGTTTCAACATTCACCTATATTATCAATTTCCCCCCCCACCCCATTGCAGTCACTGTCCATCAGCATAGTAAGATGCTATAGAGTCACTACTTTTCTTCTCTGGGCTGTACTGCCTTCCCCATGACCTACCTACATTGTGAGTGCTAATTCTAATGCCTCTTGATCCCCTTCTGCCTCCATCCACACCAACCCTTCTTAAACCCTTCCCTTTGGTAACCACTAGTCCTTTCTTACAGTCTCTGACACTGCTGCTATTTTGTTCCTTCAGTTTTGCTTTGTAGTTATACTCCACAAATGAGGGAAATCATTTGGCATTGTCTTTCACCACCTGGCTTATTTCACTGAGCATAATATCCTCCAGCTCCATCCATGTTATTGCAAATGGTAGGATTTATTTCCTTCTTATGGCTGAATAGTACTCCATTGTGTATATGTACCACCTCTTCTTTATCCATTCATCTACTGATGGATACTTACGTTGCTTACATATCTTGGCTATTGTAAATAATGCTGTGATAAACATAGGGGTGCATCTGTCTTTTTGAATCATGCATCTTGTTTACTTCTGGTGAACTCCTAAGGTCAAATGGTATTTCTTTTTTTAGTTTTTGAGAAACCTTAATATTGTTTTCTACAATGGTTGAACTAATTTACATTCCTACCAACAGTGTAGGAGGGTTCCTCTTTCTCCATATCATCACCAGCATTTGTTATTCCTTGTCTTTTCGATATTGGCCATCCTCACTGGTGTGAGGTGATATCTCATTGTGGTTTTAATTTGCATTTCCCTGATGATTAGTGACGTGGAGCATCTTTCCATGTGCCTGTTAGTCATCTGAATTTCCTCTTTGGAGAAGTGTCTGTTCAGATCCTCCACCCATTTTTTAATAGAATTATATGTTTTTTTGGATGTTGAGGCACATGGGCTCTTTCTATATTTTGGATGTTAACCCCTTGTAGGATAAGTCATTTACGAATATATTCTCCCATACTGTAGGATGCGTTTTTGTTCTACTGATGGTGCCCTTTGCAGTACAGAAGCTTTTTAGTTTGATGTAGTCCCATCTGTTCATTCTTGCTTTTATTTCCCTTGCCCAAGGAAATGAATTCAAGAAAAAGTTGCTTATGTTTATATTCAAGAGATTTTTGCCTATGTTTTCTTCTATGAGTTTTACAGTTTCATGAATCAGGTCTTTGATCCATTTCGAGTTTACTTTTGTGCATCGAGTTACACAATAATCCAGTTTCATTCCCTTACATATAGCTGTCCAGTTTTGTTAACACCAGTTGTTGAAAAGTCTGTTATTTTCCCCATTGTATATCCATGTAAATTATGGATGTACATGTACATGTATATTTTGTATATTAGGTTTCATATTCTGTACTCTTTGTGTATTAAATATATTAGGTTTCATATTCTGGCCATAGATGGGTGGGTTTATATCTGGGCTCTCTATACTGTGCCATTGATCTATGATCTGCTCTTGTGCCAGTACCAAATTGTCTTGATTACTTTAGTATTTTTTACATTTAGTATTTTATATTTAGGTGCATAGATATTTATAATGGTTATATCCTTTGTTGGACTGACACCTTTATCATTATGTAATGTCCTTCTTTGTCTCTTGTTACTGTTTTTGTTTTTAAATCTATTTTGTCTGATAGGAGAACTGCTACTCCTGCTTTTTTCTCCCTATTATTTGCATGAGGTATCTTTTTCCATCCCTTTACTTTTAGTATGTGTATGTCTGGGTTTGAAGTGAGTCTCTTCTAGGCAGCATTATAGATGGGTCCTGTTTTTTCTCCATTCTGTAACCCTATATCTTTTGTTTGGTGCATTCAGTCCATTTACATTTAGGGTGATCATTGATAGATATATACTTATTGCCATCACAGGCTTTAGATTCATGTTTATTAAAGGTTCAAGGGCAGCTTCCTTCCTATAGCAGTCTAACTTAACTTACTTATGCTATTTCAAACACAGTCTAAAGGTACTTTTTTTTCTCTCCCTTGTGCTTCTTCCTTCTCCTCCACTCTTTGTATACTAGGTTTCATATTCTGTACTCTTTGTGTATCCCTTGACTACTTTCTGGGTAGTTGATTTAATTCTGCATTTTCTTAGTAATTAATTGTTCTATTTCCTTTACTGTGGTTTTATTTTCTGTGGTCACAGCTGTTTAGCTTTAGGGGCAATTCCATTATTAGCAGTCCCTTTAAAATACACTGTAGAGATGGTTTGTAGGAGGTAAATTTCCTCAACTTGTTCCTATCTGTAAATTGTTTAATCCCTGCTTGAAATTTAAATGATAATCTTGCCAGGTAGAGGATTCTTAGTTTGAGGGTCTTGTGTTTTATTGTATTAAATGTATCATTCACTCCCTTCTGGACTATAAGGTTTCCGCTGAGAAGTCTGATGATATCCTGATGGGTTTTCCTTTGTATGTGATCTTTTTTCTCTGGCTGCTTTTAATACTCTGTCCTTGTCCTTGATCTTTGCCATTTTAATTATTATATGTCTTGGTGTTGCCTTTCTAGAGTTCCTTCTGTTGGTAGATCTGTGCACTTCCATGACCTGAGAGACTATTTTCTTCCCCAGATTGGAGATATTCTTAGCAATTATTTCCTCAAAGAGAATTTTTATCCCTTTTTCTCTCTTCTTCTTCTGGTACACCTATAATGCAAATATTGTTCCATTTGGATTGGTCACACATTTCTCTTATTATTCTTTCATTCCTAGAGATCCTTTTTTCTCTCTTTGCCTCAGCTTCTTTGTTTTCCTGTTCTCTAATTTATACTTCATTTACCATCTCCTCTACCTCATCAAATCTATGTTTAAATCCCTCCATTGTGTGTTTCAGTTCAGATACAATATTTTTCAAAGTATCTATCTCTTTATTGAAGTCCTTCCTGAGATCTTGAATATTTTTCCTTGGTCCATAAGCATGTTTATGATTTTTATTTTGAAATCTTTGCCAAGAAGATTGGTGATTTCAATTTCACTTAGCCCCTTTTTTGGCATCTTCTGCTATATTTTTGTTTGTAGAAATTTTTTTTGCTTTTTCATTTTTCTTGTGATTCCTATGGAATAATAATTATGTGTAGGCAATGCCCTCTAGTGCCCAGAAGCTCTATTCTATGGAGCTGCCAAGCACCTGGAGGCATGGCAGGGGTCACAAGAAAGAGGCACCAGTGCCTGCTTGGAGGAAAGAGCTCCTTCCTTCTTCCCAGCTGCAGTTCTTGCCTCCACTGCCATGTCCAGTGGTCAAAGTGTGCAGGGAGGAACCTCTATGTTACACCCCTGTAGCTCCTGTAGGTAGGGCCACTCTCTGGGTGGCCTGGAACAATGGCTGGAACAGCAGGTGTGCAGACTAGTGCCTGCTATGAGGAAGGTTTGGCAGGATTGGTATTTCACTGGTGTCCTTGGGGTTCCATTGCTAGCCCCAAGGAGCATCTGAAGCTCCTGAAACTTTACAATCTACTGGACTGAGTGCTGGGACAATTTTGTCCAATTGCCCTTTCTCCTGAGCAGGAAGCTTTGTGCAATCTTTGCCCCCTTAGCACCTCTCTTGCTGTTGGGAAATATTTCAAAGTACCCACCTTTCTTTTGTCCTGGAGCAGCCAGTTGTGCATACCTGTCCTCCACAAGTGGCTGATATCTCAGTCTCTCCAAGTACTCTGCCTGTCTTTGCTTTCCAACCTCTCTGTTCTCCAGAGCACCATGTAATTTGAGTTTGTGCTCCTAGGACATATCTCCAGGGGTGAGTGTTTAGCAGTCCTGGGTTTCTGCTCCCTTCCCACTCCATCTATCTTACTCCTGCCTGTGAGCTTGGACAGGGGGAGGGTTTGGGTCCCTCCACATCACGGATTTTCTACTCTACCATTTTCTGTGAGTTTTTCTCTTTTCCCCAGGTGTAGGCAGTCTGTTCTGTGGTCTTCGGGTCACTCTTTCAGGATTAGTTGTATCTGCTGTATTTTTGTGTTGTATTTGGTTTTGAAGGACGTTTCTGCCTCACTTCTCACACTGCCATCTTTTTCTTCCTTCCCTCAAATGCACATTTTTAAATGGTTAATTTTATGGTATGTGAATTATATCTTAGTAAAGCTGTTGTAAAAAGAAAAGACAAGTATGATTGCCAGTGGGAAAATGCCTTAAAAAAAGATCAAGCCAGCACTATATATATATACAAATATATGTTTATCTTCCCCTAACTCCTAACACAGAGCTCCTAAACCCTTGTAAACAAGGGTGCTAAGAGAATATTTTGTTCTAATATTTAGTCTTTGATTCTCATTGCTGACACAGAGCTCCTAAGATTTTGTAATTTCCTGAGTGATAGCAGCACCTGACACAGAACTCTTGAATCCCTTGGAATATCCTGGGTGATATAACATTTTTATTTTAATGGCGTAACTCATGGTTGGTTTTTGGATAGGGGCTCATTGCGAGAATGACCAAGCCATGATTAGAGCCTTGGAAGTTTCAGCCTTTCTCCCCACTCTCTGGAGAGGGGAGCCTACATGATGAAGACTCCATAAAAATTCCAACATACAGGGTTCAGAGAGTTTCTGAGTTGGTGAACACATCAGTGTTTTGGGAAGGTGGCACATCCCAAATCTATGGGCATGGAAGCTCTTCCACTTAGGATCCTTCCAGACCTCATCCTATGTACCTATTCTTTTTTGGTGTTCATATGCATCCTTTATCTTTTCTTTTATTATTTAATTAGCCAGTAAATAGAAGTTTTTCCCTGAGTTCTGTGAGCTCTTATAACAAATGATAAAATCCAAAGAGGGGTTTGTGGGAACCTCTGATTTTAACTAAGTTTGACAGAAGTTGTGGGTAACCTGGGACCTATTACTTGCGATTGGCAGCTGAAGTTCAGGGCAACCTGTGGAGTCTGTGCTAGTTAGTGTTAGAGTTGAATTTAATTGCAGGACATACAACTGGTATTGAAGAATTGGCTAGTGTGGAGGGAAAAAAACCACACGTCTGATGTCAGAAGTGTTGAGTGTGGTGGTAGTCTGAAAGTAAAGGAAAATACAGATTTTCCTAGACATATAAGAACATATTCAAAGAAAGAACTGGTAAATTGATAGTACAAATGAATTGACCCTAAATCCAGTACAGAGTGATAAAGAGGGCATAATGAATGACAGAAAATAGAAAAGAGTTTCTTGAATTAAAGAAAGACATGGATTCCCAGATAAAAAATTAGCAGTGTATGCTGAGCACAATAAATATTAATTTGCTCTTGGATGCAGATTAATGGAACTGTAGAAGATCATGGTTAAAGTGTGACTACAAAATGTATCAGGAATCAAAAAAAGATTACCTACAAAGTCATGACTATAAAGTTAATTTAAGACGCCTGGTCAGTAAACATTAATGCCAGAATGTAGTAGTACAATAACATAAAAATGCTAAAGGGAAGTATCAAAGCAGAATTCAGTACCCAGGTAAACTATCATCACGAATGAGCCAAAATAAAGCCATTTTTAGGAGGCAAAACAACAAGAGATTTTACCATCCATATGCATTCACCGAAGTCTTTTCTAAAGGAGACAATTTAGTAAAAAGAAAATAAAATTCGGAGAACCGGGTGCCTAGTAAGAAACAATAGTAAATAAAAATATTTGCTATGGGTTGAATATTTGTGTCCCCCTGAAATTCCTATGTTGAAGCCCTAATCACCAATGTTATGGTTATTGGAGGTGAGGCCTTTGGATAGTAATTAGGTTAGGAGGATAGAGGCTTCATGAATGGCATTAGAGACATGAGAGATTATCCTGTTCTTTGCCATGTGAAGAAATAGCAAGAAGTTGAACATCTGCAAGCCAGGAAGAGGATTCTTCCTAAAAAGCAAATCTGCTGGAATCTTGATCTTCAACTTCCTGGCCTCTGGAATTGTGAGAAATAAATTGTGAGAGAGACAAACAGAGAGAAAGAGGAAAACTGTTGTCTAAGCCACATAGTCTATGCTATTTTTGTTATAGCAGCTCAAACTAAGACAGTATTAATATACTGATAAATTGCATATTTCCCTTTAAAATAATAATTACATTTATTTTCACACCTAAGACACAGATAAAAAGAATATGTAATATAGAAAATGAGAGGAGTTTAGAGAATATATTTGTTTAGGAATAGGCCGATAGTGAATGACTTTAGATAAATAGTGGAAATAAAATCAATGTATTTATTAAAATTCATAAAAAGAGCACTTGATTTTTGCAGTATGGGACATTAAATGTCCTGAATGACTGTCTTAAATGAAACAAAATTCTGAGTAAAGAACAAGAACAATTTTAAATGTATTATTAAGCTGGCATGGAAATAAGGAATGTGAAGATCTCAAAAAATGAAGTAAAATGAGGGCTCTAAAATACTAGCACCAAAGGCAGATTTCTTCCTGAGGGTTTCCGTTAAACCCTAGAGATTATGGACCTCCTTTTCAGTGGTTGTGTGGAGATAGGTGGCAAGAGTTTTATTCTTAGGACCAGCCCAAGGTGGAGAATCTAATTAATTTAGTGTTCCAAAGGGCTACACCTCAGGGTATTAAGGTTAATGAAAAATAAACCTTACTTATTTAAAAGTCACAGCAAGAATATTTGCTTATTTCAACTGTTCCATTATATAGAAGACCAAAAAAAAAATCTCGTCTAGGAATTTGTAACTACAAGGTGATCTTCTGGCAAGTATACAGTGTGAATTAATGATACCAATATATTCCAGTGTTTCTAGATTTGTGAGGTGCCCAAGTGACTGGCAGAAGCAAATGCTAATTTAATCTGAGGGAACTCAACTTGAATATAGTCCTCAGAAAACTCCCACTAATAAGGAAACTAAGCAGTTTAGGGTTAAATGTGTATACATATAAGATATTGTCATGTGTATAACTTCACTAGGAAGGTGAAATTATTCTAATATGTATGTAATTAGTAACATAGAATTATAATGTTTGTAACAATTATTGACAAAAGTATAGGGAAAAATTAATAAATCATTCTCAGTAATTGCTAGATCACAAAGACAAAAATACAGAAAACACAGAAAGTTTGAATGTCACATTTAAGTTTTATATATGGGATATATATGGATTATTTTATTCAATGACTGGAGAAAACACAGTGTTTTCAAGCCCACATGAAATGTTTTAAAAATTGACCACATTGTAGGCCATACAGTTAGCCTTAACAACTAATTTGTACCATTCAACCACTTTCTCCAATTAAAGTGGAATAAAATTAGAAATAAATAACAAAAAGAAACTAGAAAAGCCTGTGTTTGGAGAGTAGTAAAACACATTTGTAGGCAACTTGTGTTCAAAAAAGGAAATCATAATGCAAATTATAAACTACAAATATTTGGAATTGAATGATTATGAGAATGTACATATCAAACACGTGGGATGCAGCTACATGGCGCTAATCCTTAAGTATTTATATTAGAGAAAGCAAAAACCATGAAATTAATTAGGTGAGCTTCCATTGAAGAAGTTTTCAAAAGAACAGCAGAATAAAAACAAAGGAAATAGAAAACAAAATTAAATAGAAAGGAAAATAAACACTCAAGGGAGAGAACCGACAAACCCTACAGATGGGTTTTTGAAAACGTCAATGAAACAGTCAAAATTTTCTGCAAGATTAATTATAAAAAGAGACAGAAGAGTCACAAACAATAAAGATCAGATATAAAATAGAGGGAAAACAGATATTTAAGAGATTTCAGAGGAAGAGTAGCACATTTTTAAAAGCTCTATACCAATAAACGTGAAAAGTAGGAAAAAATTAGTACACTATTACAATGATATGCCTTACCAAAAGTGACTAAAGATGAAATAGAGATCAAGAGTTGCATAACAAAGCAAAGGAATCAATATTTCAAAATCTTCCTTAAAAAAAAAACAGCATGCTTCATTAACTTTAGAGTTGAGTTTTATCAAATATTCGAAGTAATTCCATATTAAGTAAGCTCTTCTAGAGAAAAACAAACGTTTAGAAGGTAATATATATGAGAGACAAAGAAAGACTGAGGAATTAGTCCAGGTTAAAGAAGACTAAAGGGACTGGACAACCGATAAAGCAGCATATGATCCAAAATTTGTTTTTATAAAGGGCACTGCTGGGCCAGTTGGTGAAACCTATAGTTTAGATAATAAATTTAGATAAATCTGTCATTTAGGTAATAGAACTGAAACAATGTTAAGTTCATGGCTTTCATAACTGCACTACGTTTGTGTAAGAGCATATCCCTGTTTTTAGGAAACTCACACTAAAGTATTTAGGGGCAACATGTTTATTTTCAACTCTCAAACAGTTCAGAAAACAATTATACAGAGAAAGAAAAAGACAGAGACAGGGAAACAGAGATAGAGATATAAAACAAATGCAAATATTAAGTGATTAATACTGGGGAACAGGTAAAGGGATAAAAAAATTGTCAGATTTTTGCAACATTTTCTGTAAATCTTAAACTATGTCAAAATAAATACTAAGAAAAGAAAAGAAATACAGGAAAATATGTTTATAATTTTACTGAAGAGTTGGAATCTTTATACAATAAACACAAATATAGCACAAAATATAAAGAAAAACTTTAACAAATAAAAGTATATTAAAATCAAAAACTTCTCTCCATCAAAAAGAGAGAAAAAGATACATAAACTATGAATAAATATTTACAACAAATGTAACTGATAAGATACTAGTATCTAGGATATATTTTCAAATTACTACAAATCAATACGAAAAAGAAAAGTAATAGAAAATTGGACAAAAGACACAACAGGCATTTTACAAAGGAGGAGAGACAATTGGCCAAAAAGTGAGATGCTTAATCTTATTAGTAATCTTGAAAAACAAAAAAATGAAATTACAATGAAGTATTCACACTAACAATATTTTTAAAAAAGTAAAAGAAAAATTACATAAGCAAGAATGTGGATCAATAGCAAGTTCCTTTTCAAGCATTTTAGAATTACCTAGTAAGGCAGGGCATGAAGTGACCTTATGATTCAGCAATTACTTTCCTAGTTATTATTCCAGAACTTTGGCACATATACACCAAAATATATGTACAGAAATATTGATAGCAGCAATAATCATAACAAAAGAAGATAAACAACACACTAGAGGACATACATTCTGTTAAATGACGTATGCAATATTTCACTGTATTATGCCACAGAAGTGCTTTTAATAATTTCCAAAGTGTCATGCTTATGCAAAATAAGTTCTCTGACCATACAAAAGGTAATTATAAGTGAAAATAAAGAATATAGTCTAAAACACATTTGAAAAGTTGAAAAACACACCTAATTAACTCATGTTAAAAATGAAAGTACAACAGAAATTATTATTTAGAACTGAGTGATAATTAAAATACAACTTATCAATATTGTGGAATGGAGCTAAATATTCTTTAGAGAAAAATACTTATCATCGAATATATTTGCTAAAAGTAAAATGTTATTAGAAGAAAAGAGATAAATGTTTAACTTGAGCCTAAGAAAGAATGAGATTAATCCCAAGGAAAATAAATAGAAAAGAAATAAATATTAAGGACAGAAATTAGTAATATAAAAATAGACAATTGAGTTGATCAATAAAACAAAAAATAATGGACTATGCAAGCATCTTACAATACTCTTAAAAAGTATGTATTTCACAAATTCAAAACATTACAGCAAAAAAAGAGGCAATATGACTACATATACTATAGAGATGGTTTAACTCATGAGAATGTTAAACTAATATCAATGAATTTGAAAACAGATGTAACGAGTTATATTAAATCACCAAATTGCCTAAGAAATGAACAGGCATTTCATGGAACTGGAGTAAATCAAGAAGTACTGATGACATTTAATGAGCAGTTAAATATCTCCTTCTCTACCAAATTCAGTGTCAAAATTGTTTTATGCCAAGCTTCATCAATTCCCTAGAAACACATAATCACTTTTGTAAACAAATTCTCTTAGAAACTGGGAAAAGAGGTAAACTTACACATCCCCTTTTAAGGGTATATGTAAACTTTATTTGCAAATAAGATAAATCTTTATACTTTTCAAAATATTTTATTTTATTGAAATATGATTAACAAAGAGCAAAATACATACACCTTATTTGTACATGAGGATGAGTTTTGACAAATGTACACACCTAACTAACCAATATTTGAATCAAGGTTAGAACATTTCTATCACCATGAAAAAGTTCTCTCATGCTTTTTGCAGAAAATCTATCCTACTAGAGGCAAGCACTGATCTGACTTTATCATCATAATCCTTATATCATCACAGTCCTTACCATTCTAACTTCTTTTTCATGACTTATTACCCTGGCTAGGGCTCCAGAACAGTATTTGTGGTAGCTACCCTCAAAGATGGACTCCAGTGATTCCCCTCCTTGTCCTCACAGCCTTACATACTCCCTTCCTACATGGTATCAAAATTGGCCTGTATGATCAACAGATACAGCATAAGTGATGACACCTCGCTTCTGAAATTAGCTTATAGAAGACTCTAAGCTTCCATTCTGAGCTCTCTCTCTCCCCTGGATCACTTGCTCTGGGGGAAACCACCTACCATGTCCTAAGGAAACTCAGGTCCACAGGGCAAGGAACTGAGGCCTGCCAACAACGTGAATGAGTTTCAAAGTGGACCCTCTAGATCCACTTGAAAGCTTCAGACAATAGCATCCCCTTGTGATAGTTACACCGCAACCTCGTAACAGCTACTGAGCCAGAACCACCCAATTAAGATGCTCTCAGGTTTTTGACCAACAGAAACATTGAGCCAATGTTTGTTGTTTTAAGTGGCTAAGTTTTGGGGTGATTTTTTCTTAAGCAGCGATATTTCAACACAAAATGTTGAAATGAAATGTTGATAGTAGGCATTCTTGTCTTTCCTTTTCTCAGGAAAAAAGGGTTTTACTATTTTACCATTATTTATTAGGCTTGTTATAGTTGGGTTTTTGTTGTGTAGATATTTTTAAGATTAAAGGAGTTCCTTTCTATTCCTAGCTTGCTAAGAGGTTTTGTTTTGTTTAATTTTAAGTCATGAATGGATGGTTAATTTTATCATATTTTAGAGGCATATATGGAGATGATTTTATGATTTTTCTCATGTGATGAATTACTTTGGATTTATTTTCAAATAGTAAATCAACTTTGCACTTTTGCAATAAACCACATATTGTTATACTTTGCACTACATATTATTGTGGCAGATGGACTTTAATGTGGTCCCAATGATCCCCACCTCCTGGAGTTCATGCCTTTATACAATCCCTTTCTCTTGAGTTTGGGCAGGACTGGTAACTTTCTTGTAAACAATAGTATATGGGAAAGGTTGTGGGCTGTCACTCCTGTGATTACATTATGTTATACAAGATTCTGTCTTGCTAGCCAACTCATCTTCTCCCTGTCAGCTTTGAAGATGCAAACTTCCATGTTGAGAAAAAGACTAAACAGAAGACTGTGTAGCCTCTAAGAACTAAGAGCACCTCTGGCTGACAGCCAGAAAGAAGCCAGAACCTTTACTCTTATTACCTCAAGGAAATGAATTCTGCCAATGACCTAAGTGAGCTTGGAAGTAGATTTACTCCCAGTTGAGCCTCCAGAGGAGAAATGTCTAGTTAACACCCTGGTTACAGCCTTGCAGAGGACCCAGCTAAGCTATAGCTGGACTCCTGGCACACAGAAAAAGGATAGAAACTGATAGAAAATAAAGAGTATGCTTTTAAGCCACTAGATTTGTGATTACTTGTTACATAGCAGAAGAAAATTAATACAATTACTGTATTTAAAATGTTATATTTCATCCCGTATTTTTTGCATCTATGTTCATGAGAAACAGTGGCCCAGTATTTTTATTTTTTGTAAAGTGATTTTACAGTTTTGGTATCCAGGTTATGCTGGCCTTTTAAATCAAGTCCCAAAGTTCTTCTATTTTCTGGAAGCGTTTATGTGAAATTGTTAATTATTTCTTAAGTAATTGGAAGGATTCACTGATGATGCCAACTCAGTCTTGATTTTATTATAGTAATGATTTTACTATAGATTCTTTTTCTTTAATATATTATCCGTCAGATTTTCTTTTTCTTCTTTTGTCTGTTTCGGTAAGTAGCATTTTGCAGAGAACAGGTCATTTCACCTGAAGTTTTAAATGTATTGTTATAAGACTACTCATAATATCATCACATTAGTTTTTCAATGCTTATAGATGTGATAGTTATGTCTCTTTTTTCAAATTGATCAGTCTTTTTAGGGGTTAATCAATTTACTGGTCTTTTCAAAATAATTTTCTTTGTTGGTTTTCTCTATTGTATGCTTTTGTTCTTTTTCATTTATTTATGTTCTTACCCTTATTTTTGCCTTTCTTCATACATTTTTGGGGTCTGATTGTTGTTCATTTTCTAAACTCTTGAGATAGATGCTTATATCATTAATTTTTTAAGCATATCTCCTTTTCTAATAAATGCAGGTAAAGTTATTAATTTCCCTCCCAGCATGGCTTTGGCTGTACTGCCTAAATTTAGATATTTCCACTTCATTCATTTGAAAGCATTTTTAAACTTCCATTGAGTCACTTTCCTCCATATACAACTTACTTACACTTTTGTTGTTTTATTTTCTACTTAATGATTTTTTGTAGTCATTTTTTGTTCCATTGTATTCAAAGAATGTGTTTTATATGATTTTGATCCCTTGAAATTTGTTGAAACATGACTAATGGCCCCCAAATATGCTTAGTTTTGGTAAAAAAAATCCATGTGCACTTGAAATTAATGCGTATTCCATTATAGTTATTTATAGTGTGTGTGTTTGTGTGTGTGTGAGTGTAACAGATCAACTGTTAATCATGTTATTTAACTTTTCTATATACTCATTGGTATTTTTGTTAGCCTAGTCTATAATTTACTGAGATGCTGAGAAAAATATGCTAATAATGTCCTATTGTGAATTCTGGTTTGTCTAGTGCTCATTTTAGTTCCATTAATTTTTTCCTATATAATATATATTGAAACTATTTTATAAGGTTTATAAAATTTTTAATTGTTTTATTATATAGGACATTGCCCATTTATCTTCAGTGTAACTGCACTCTCTTTACTTGATTTGTGTTCCTACAATATCTTTTTTCTTTAAGTCTTTAATCAAGTCTTTCTGTGTCCTTATACTAGAGTCTCTTAAAAGCTGAATACTGTAGGATTTTGTTTTGCTTTGTTTTGTTTTTTCCTATTACTAATGTACAATTACACGAGCAATATTATAGGTACTAGACTCCCCCTATTATCAATTCCCCACCACATACCCCATTACAGTCACTGTCCATCAGCAAGATGCTATAGAATCACTACTTGTCTTCTCTGTGTTATACTGCCTTCCCCGTGTCCCCCACCTACCTTATGTGTGCAAATTGTAATCACACAATTTCCCCTTTATCCCTCCCTTACCACCCATCTTTCCCAGTCCCTTTGTTTTGGTAACTGTTAGTCCATTCTTGGGTTCTGTAAGTCTGCTGCTGTTTTGTTTCTTCAGTTTTTCTTTGTTTCTATACTCCACAGATGAGTGAAGTCATTTGTTACTTGTCTTTCTCTGCCTGGCTTATTTTATTGAGCATAATAAACTCTCACTCCATCCATGTTGTTGCAGATGGTAAGGTTTGTTTTCTTCTTAAGGCTGAATAATATTCCACTGTGTATATGTACCACTTCTTCTTTACCAATTCATCTACTGATGGACCCTTGGGTTGTTTCCATTTCTTGGCTATTGTAAATAGTGCTGTGATAAACATAGGGGTGCATATGTCTTTTTCAAACTGTGTTGCTGCATTCTTGGGTTAAATTCCAAGAAGTGGAATTCCTGGGTCAAATGGTATTTCTATTTTGAGTTTTTTGAGGAACCTCCATATTGCTTTCCACAATGGTTGAACTAATTTACATTCCCACCAGCACTGCAGGAGGGTTCCCCTTTCTCCACATCCTAGCCAACACTTGTTTTTGTTTGTCTTTTGGATGTTGGCCATCCTAACTGGTGTGAGGTGATATCTCATTGTGGTTTAATTTGCATTTCTCTGATGATTAGCGATGTGGAGCACGTTTTCACGTGTCTGTTAGCCATCTGAATTTCTTCTTTGGAGAAGTGTCTGGTCAGCTCCTCTGCCCATTTCTTAATTGGCTCATTTGCTTTTTGTTTGTTGAGGTGTGTGAGCTCTTTATATAATTTGGATGTCAACCCCTTATTGTATATGTCATTTATGAATATATTCTGCCATACAGTAGGATGTCTTTTTGTTCTATTGATGGTGTCGTTTGCTGTACAGAAACTCTTTAGTTTGATGTAGTCCCATGAGTTCATTTTTGCTTTTGTTTCCCTTGCTCGAGGTGATGTGCTCAGGAAGAAGTTGTTCATCCTTATATTCAGGAGATTTTTGCCTATGTTGTCTTCTAAGAGTTTTATGGTTTCATGTCTTACATTCAGGCCTTACATCCATTTTGAGTTTACTTTTGTGTATGGAGTTAGACAATAATCTAGTTTCATTCTCTTACATGTAACTGCCCAGTTTTGCCAACACCAGCTGTTGCAGAGGCTGTAATTTCCTCATTGTTTATCCATGGCTCCTTTATCGTATATTAATTGACCATATATGCTTAGGTTTATATCTGGGCTCTCTAGTCTGTTCCATTGGTCTATGGGTCTGTTCTTGTGCCAGTAACAAATTGTCTTGATTACTGTAGCTTTATAGTAGAACTTGAAGTCAGGGAGCATAATTCCCCCCACTTTATTCTTCCTTCTCAGGATTGCTTTGGCTATTCGGGGTCTTTTGTGGTTCCATATGAATTTTAGAACAATTTTCTCTAGTTCATTGAAGAATGCTGTTAGTGTTTTGATAGGGATTGCATTGAATCTGTAGATTGCTTTAGGCAGGATGGCTATTAATTCTTCCTATCCATGAACACGGGGTGTGTTTCCATTTATTGATATCTTCATTAATTTCTCTCATGAGTGTCTTCCAGTTTTCAGAGTATAAGTCTTTCACTTCCTTGGTTAGGTTTATTCCTATCTACTTTATTCTTTTGAATGCAGTTGTGAATGGAATTGTTTTCCTGATTTTTCTTTCTGCTACTTCACCATTAGTGTATAGAAATACAACAAATTTTTGTGTATTAAATATGTATCCCACAACTTTGCTGAATTCAGATATTACACTTAGTAGTTTTGGAGTGGATCTTCAGGATTTTTTATGTACAGTATCATGTAATCCACAAACAGGGACAGTTTGACTTCTTCCTTGCCAATCTGGATGCCTTTTCTTTCTTTGTGTTGTCTGATTGCCATGGTTAGGACGTCCAGAACTATGTTGAATAGAAGTGGGGAGAGTGGGCATCCGTGTCTTGTTCCCAATCTTAAAGGAAAAGCTTTCAGCTTCTTGCTGTTAAGTATAATGTTGGCTGTGGGTTTGTGATATATGGCCTTTATTATGCTGAGGTACTTGCCCTCTATACCCATTTTGTTGAGAGTTTTTATCATGAATGGATGTTGAATTTGGTCGAATGATTTTTCAACATCTATGGAGATGATCATATGGTTTTCGTCCTTCTTTTTGTTGATGTAGTGGATGATGTTGATGGATTTTCGAATGATATACCATCCTTCCATTCCTGGGCTGAATCCCACTTGATCATGATGGATGATCTTTTTGATGTATTTTTTAATTCAGTTTGCTAATATTTTGTTGAGTAGTTTTGCATCTATGTTCATCAGGGATATTGGTCTGTAATTTTTTTTTTGTGGTGTCTTTGCCTGGCTTTAATATTACAAGGATTTTGCTTCCTAGAATGAGTTTGGGAATATTCCCTCCTCTTCTACTTTTTGAAAAACTTTAAGGAGGATGGGTATTAGGTCTTCACTAAATGTTTGATAAATTTCAGCAGTGAACCCAGCTGATCCAGGGTTTTGTTCTTAGTTAGTTTTTTGATTACCAATTCAATGTCTTTGCTGGTAATTGGTCTGTTCAGATTTTCTGTTTCTTCTTGGGTCAGCCCCGGTAGGTTGTATTTTTCTAGAAAGTTGTCCATTTCTTTTAGGTTATCCAGTTTGTTAATATATAATTTTTCATAGTATTCTCTCATAATTCTTTGTATTTCTGTGGTGTCCATAGTGATTTTTCCTTTCTCATTCCTGATTCTGTTTATGTGTGTAGATTCTCTTTTTTTCTTGGTATGTCTGCCTAGGGGTTTATCTATTTTCTTTATTTTCTTGAAGAACAAGTTCCTGCTTTCATTGATTCTTTTAATTGTTTTATTCTTTTCAATTTTATTTATTCTGCTCTAATCTTAATTATGTCCCTCCTTCTACTGACTTTGGGCCTCATTTATTCTTCCTATTCTAGTTTCATTAATTGGGAGTTTAGATTGTTCATCTGGGATTGTTCTTCTTTCCTGAGGGAGGCCTATACTGCAATATATTTCCCTCTTAGCACGGCTTTCACTGCATAGCACAAATTTTGTGGTGTTGAATTATTGTTATAATTTGTCTCCACATATTGCTTGATCACTGTTTTTATTTGGTCATTGATCCATTGATTATATAGGAGGATGTTATTAAGCCTCCATGTGTTTGTGGGCTTTTTCATTTTCTTTGAGTACTTTATTTCTAGTTTCATACCTTTGTGATCTGAGAAGCTGGTTGGTACAATTTCAACCTTTTTGAATTTACTGAGGTTCTTTTTGTGGCCTAGTATATAATCTATTCTTAAAAATATTCCATGTGTGCTTGAGAAGAATGTATATCCTGTTGCTTTTGGATGGAGTATTCTGGAGATGTACATTAGGTCCATCTGTTCTAATATGTTGTTCAGTGCCTCTGTCTCTTTATTTATATTGTGTCTGGTTGATCTGTCCTTTGGAGTGAGTGGTGTGTTGAAGTCTCCCAGAATGAATTCATTGCAGTCTATTTCCCCCTTTCATTCTGTTAGTATTTGTTTCACATATGTAGGTGATCCTGTGTTGAGTACATAGATATTTATAATATAATAGTTATATCCTACTGTTGGACTGACTCTTTTATCAATATGTAATGTTCTTCTTTGTTTCTTGTTACTTTCTTTGTTTTGAAGTCTATTTTGTCTGATACAAGTACTTCAACTCCTGCTTTTTTCTCACTATTAGTTGCATGAAATACCTTTTCCTGTGCCTTCACTTTCTGTCTGTGTATGTATTGTATTTGGGTTTGAAGTGAGTCTCTTGTAGGCAGCATATAGATGGGTCTTGTATTTTTATCCATTCAGTGACTGTATATCTTTTGATTGGTGCATTCAGACCATTTACCTGTAGGGTGATTATCAATAGGTATATACTTATTGCCACTGAAGGCTTTAGATTTGTGGCTACCAAAGGTTCAAGGATAATTCCCTTACTATCTAACAGTCTAATTTAACTCACTTTGTAAGCTATTACAAACACAACCTGAAGTTTATTTTTTTTTCTCCTACTCCTCTATTCTTTGTATTTTATGAATAATATTCTGTACTCTTTGTCTATCCCTTAGGTGACATCTATTTAGTCTTAGCAATACATCCATCTATAGGCGTCCCTCTAAAATGCACTGTATAGGTGGTTTGTATGAGGTAAATTCTCTCAGCTTTTGCCTATCTGAAAATTGTTTAATCCCTCCTTCAAATTTAAATGATAACCTTACTGGGTAGAGTATTCTTTGTTTGAGGCCCTTCTGCTTCTTTGCATTAAATATAGCATACCACTCCCTTCTGGCCTGTAAGGTTTCTGTTGAGAAATCTGATGATAGCCTGATGGGTTTTCCTTTGTATATGATCTTTTTTCCCTCTCTAGCTGCTTTTAAAAGTCTGTCTTTATCCTTGATCTTTGCCATTTTCATTATTATATGTCTTGATGTTGTCTTCCTTGGGTCCCTTGGGTTGGGAGATCCGTTCATCTCGATTGCTTGAGAGACTATCTCCTTCCCCAGATTGGGGAAGGTTTCAACAATTACCTCCTCTATGACACTTTCTATCCCTTTTTCTCTCTCTTCTTCTTCTGGTACCCCTATAATGCGAATATTGTTCCGTTTGCATTGGTCCCACAGTTCTCTCAATATTTTTTCATTCTTAGAGATTCTTTTTTCTCTCTGTGCCTCAGCTTCTTTGTATTCTTCTTCTCCAATTTCTATTCCATTTACAGTCTCTTCTACTACATCTAATCTGCTTTTAAATCCCTGCATTGTATGTTTCATTTCAGATATGGAATTTCTTAATGATTGAATCTCCATCTTAAATTCGTTCCTGAGTTCTTGAATATTTTTCTGTACCTCCATAAGCATGTTTTTGATTTTTATTTTGAACTCTCAGGAAGATTGATGAGTTCAGTTTCATTTGACCCTTTTTCTGGGGTTTGTGAGATTTTGGCCTGAACCATGTTCTTTTGACGTTTCATATTTCTGTGTGGTGCCCTCTATTGCCCAGAAGCTCCAGTCTCTGGAGCTGCTCAGCCCCTAGAGTGGGGTTTGTGTTCATAGGGGAGTGGAGCTGGTGCCTAGAGGAAGGATAGATCTGTTTCCTGATTATTGTCTGCCCTGCCTGTCTCCACTATCAGAGCCAGTGTGTGAGCACACAGGTGTAAGCCTCTGTGCTTGGCGTCTCCAGCTGTTGTAGGCGGTTCCTCCCTTTGGCTGGCCTGACACCAGAGCAGTGACTGCTGGTTTGTGAGCCGGTGCCAGCAGGCCAGGAGGAAGGCTCAGCAAGCTGCATGTCACAGTGTGGGGCCTCATAGCTGAGTAGCCAGCCAGGGGTGTCGAGCACCTGAAGCTCACCAACATTCCCAATGTTCTGGGCAGAGCACACCCAGACAACCTTGTCCCCCTATCCCTTCTCCCACACAGCAAGCTCGGATAAACCCCGTGCCTTCAGCAGCCTTCTTGCTGCTAGGAAGCCTGTCAGACTGCATGCCTTTCCCTTTTCTCAGAGTGGCTGAGTGTGGATCCCATCCTCCACCAATGGCTGGAATCTGTCTCTCAAGCACTCCATCTGTCCCAGCTCCCCATCTTGCAGAGCACCACACAGTGTAGGTTTCTGCTTGCAAGGCAGATCCCCAGGGCTAGGTGTTCAGCAGTCCCAGGCTTCAACCCCCTCCCCTGCTCCATTTCTCTTCCTCCTGCCAGTGAGCTGGGGTGGGGGAAGGGCTCAGATCTGCCGAATCAAGGCTTTCATCCGTTACCCTGTTTTGTGAGGTCTGCTCTGTTCGTGAAGTCTATATGTAGTCTGGTGCAGCCTTCTTTCCTGTTGTTACTTTAGGGTTAGTTGTATTAACTATATTTTCAGACTATCTGTGGTTTTAGGAGGAGTTCTCTGTCTGACCTCTCATGCCACCATCTTGAATCCGGGTCTCGATTTTGTTTTATTTATCCATTCTTATAAGTATAATAATATTTTAGTAAAGCAAGAGCTTTTTAACACTACCATATAACTTTTACAATAATTTTATCTCTAAGTCTTATTTTTCATATAGACAGAATATGTTTATATTGTATAAATATATATTTTATATATATTGGGATATGTGTTCAAAAGACACTTTTACCATAAGAGTGAATATGAAAAATACTTAGGGACCTTCGACTATGCATGATAGGAGTTGTCTAGAATGTCAGATTAGGATTTATAAAATTAACAAATCTGAGTATTTAAAAGATAATAGGATTCAACTATATTTATTGAATGTATTATGATTGTAGTTAATTTATAAGTTAATATATTTGTGTAGCTTATGTAACATATAACATATATGTCTGTGTAACATACAAGCATATGTGGATATACAGTTAATGTTGACTGACAAACATTAAATCTGATGCTATTTTCTTAGCTGGCAAAATTGTTATATGACATCCACTCAGTTTTGTGGTATAAGAAAATCCTCAATTAATGATGGGTGGTGATTTTTCCCATCTTTTAAAATCCCTCAGAGCACAAATCTTATCATTCCATGTCTGGATCAGAGGAATGAGCTTTTATCAAAACTGGATATAGATAAGCCAAGGCAAATTTAGATGGAAACAAGAAATTTTGCTCTGGTAGCTTTGCTTGTCCTTCAAAAATAAAGTTCACTGTGTAAGTTCAAAATGGTCAGTGAAATACTGGGAAGCATCAGAAAGAATGGGGAAAGCAAAAATTGTAACATCCTTAATACTATAAATCCATGATGTGTCTACACTTATTTGGCCCTTTTAGTCACTGCCCCCTGAGAAAAGACATAATGAGGGTGAAGAAAATATGGAGGAAATATAAAATGATCAAGGGTATATATGTGTGTAATGGGGAGAGTAGGGTGCCATAAGAAGAGAGTTTTAAAGAAAAACATATATTCATGCTAGAAATATAAGAGTAAAAAAGGCTCTACCAGCCTGAAGGGGGCTAATAGAAGAAGGAAGAGTAGGATACTGTGGACTGGAAAAGGAATGTGTTTGGTATTTATTTCATAGAGTAAATCTTTGCATTTAAGTGCTAATTGAATCTTTTATGTGCATCTGAAGCTGGTTTTAAGATAAATTATCTCAAATTTTCTTTAGGGCATCTCCCTGAAGGTAATGTCTTCCCGCTTCTGTTATTCATAAAAGGTTAGAGTCACATGAGAATAGGTTTTAGAGCTTTCAGTTGCTAAATGCATAGCTCAGCAGGAGAACAGTGTGTGGTACAGGTGCTATACTGATTAAAGTTTTCAGTCTTGTTCAATTAGGGCATGTGAGTATATGGAAGCTGCAAGGTTTATTGCAGTGGTTTAAAAAATAGCGTATAAAATCTCAAAATATAATAGAGCCATAAGCAAGCTTCTCTGAAATAGGTTAGAGAGTACAGGTTTCCACATTTTTGTCCTCCTATCTCTCCCTATGACAACCCTTTACATATTTTTATAGTCCTCTAGTGCTCAGAGAGATAAGGTTTGGAGGCTCCAGGTGAGGTGGAAAGACTATTGCTTTAGACCAGGAAATCTGGGATCTAGTTCGGGTTTTAAAATTGGCCACAGTATTAATCAAATCAGTTCACTTTTCTGTTAATAGAAAAGTACTTGATCTATTCTGCTGGGTTAGCATATTGAGCATGCATTCATTTTCACTCAACAGAAATTTATTTAGTCTTACTATGTGTTAGTTTGCTTTTATTTCTGTTTGAAAGGAGTACATTGTATGATTTATCAATGAATCATCAGTCACCTTTGGAAAGTTGGCTAGTTGTCCAGAGAGTTTCCTTGTAAGAAGGCACCTTTTTGAATTCACCATAATCCAGAAGAGGTTTCAAGTTTATTATTATAACTCCCATTAAGAAATACATTTTATGTAGTGACCTAGTATACTCAGTCACTCATTACAGCCATTGTATATATGCACTCTGAATGGTTCAGTTCTATTCTGTTCTACACTATACAGTTCAATTTCATTAAAAAATAATGCTGGAGGAGTCATGGGGATGAAGGAATGGATAAGTGGAGCACAGAAGTTTTTAAGGACAGTAAAAATACTCTGCATGATAACATAATGATGGATACATGTCATTCTACATTTGTCCAAACCCTTAGAATGTATAACACCAAGAGCAAATTCTAATGTAAACTATGGATAGTGGTTGAATAAGGTTGGTCAATGTAGGTTCATCAATTGTAACAAATGTACCATGCTGGTGGTGTACGTTGGTCATGGGAGAAATCATATTTGTGTAGGCGCAGAGGGTATATGGGAAATCTCTGGACCTTCTTCTTAATTTTGCTATGAACCTAAAATTGCTATGAACCTAAAATATAGTCTTTAAAATATAATTAAAAACAAAAATAAATATTTGATAATTACATTATCTGTGTTAATTGAGAGTAGGTCTCCATTACTTTGTCTTTTCTTTCAAAAAAATAGAATCTTGGACACAATTGATATAATGACTAGAAGTGGGTTGCCTCTTGAAGTTTACAAAACACTAATATGGGGTATACCATAGAGCCTTTCAAGATGGAGAATGTTTGAATAGGATCTTTTTGTTTGCCCCTTCATTTTACTAGACTGACTCTTCTCTTCATATTGTGTTTCTTCTAATAGAATAACACTTTATCATATTTCTGTTTGCTCATTAATGTTGATAATATTAATACGGATAATTATAATAATGATGAAACTTCATTATTATGCCCTGGCAATTTGCCAGAAACTATAGTAAGAGTTTTACATTCATTGGTTCACTTTTATCACCATTCTTCCATGAGTTGGATGCCATTAAAATCTTCATTTCACAGATGAGGAAACTGAGGCACAGAACAGTTACTAGGAGTTCCTTTGTTTATGAAACACTCATATGTGGCACTCTGCTAAGTACTTTACAAATAATTTTCTCATTACTCTTCCAAAAAGAATCTCCAAAATATTAATACTGGTATGCTCCCCATTTTACACATGGGTACTTGTAAATGATTAAGAACTTCCCCAAAGTAATATAGTTAGTATATTGGTGGATTCGGACATCAGATCCCAATGAAGCATTTATTATGAATTCCAGTCTTCTTTCTTTGATAAACTTTTAGGTGTTTCTATTCCTTCAGTTAATTATTTACTCATAGATTCTTATTTAAAGTTCACAAATTGTTTGTCACATCCATGCTGTGTGGCTTTGATTAGTCTGATTCTGAGGTCAAAATTATTTCTATTATCTTCACTTATTGGTGAAGGTGTTGAAATCTCAACTTGCATTAATGGCATGAGACATCTGGAACCAACAATTAACAAGGCATAATTCCTTCTGTTGAGAAGCTCACCATCAGTTGGGATAAACTGACATGTGGGCAGATTACAGTAAAAAAAAAAGGTAAGTACTGTTACACAGAAATTAACAAGATGCAACTGAAAGGACAGAATAACCAGTTCTGTCATGGAAATCTGGGTAAGATTTCAAGAGAAAAATTATAATTTAAACTCAGTTTGAAGGGAATAATACTTTGTCAGTTCACAAAGGGATAATGACATTCTAGTAAGATAAAATTAGGTGTCTTTACATATGAAAATGCATACAGTCTATGTTATATGAGGGACTATTTTGATGTTTACCTTCTAAAATCATCTGTGTAAAATTTAGAGTTCCATGCTAATGAATTTAATCCACTAACATATCATATCCAATTGCTGATATAACAATCCATTATGTTTCTTGGCAATTTGCACAAATACTTGATATCTAATTTCATTCCAGTTTACTGACTGCTCCACTTTTAAAGGTATGAGTTGAAGACACCAACTGCATATGAATGAAAGTGTGAAAGATTTTTGTCAAACATTTGAAAAAATATTCTTTTCATGAACTGGTCAATTAAGATCTTATAATGGATATTCTATAATTAATATTATCAATACAAATGTTAACAGTTGTCCATATTTTGTTAGCCCTTACCCTATGACAAAGACTTATATATATTAAACCTTAATATTATTTAATCTCAACCAATAATGTCATAAGGTAGATAAATTGCTATCCACATTTTACAAAACAAAAGAGAGAGAGACTCAGGGAGACTGATTGTCTTTCCTCAGCAATCCAAAGAGTAGAGGATTTAAACCTAGGGAATCTTAACTCTACAAGTTGTTCCTCTACCCACAATGTGTGGGAATCACAAAGACAGAAAATATTGCCTTTACTTTCAAGTGGAATTTAAAAATCAATGAAAAGTGCATCCATGGACATTGTTGTTAGGAGTTATTTAAAATGGGAAATAGAAAAAAGAAACTCTAAATCAATTGAAGACTTAAATGTAACACATGAAACCATAAAACTTTTAAAAGAAAACATAGACAAAAATCACATGAACATCAGCATGTGAAATTTTTTTCTGGATACATTTCCATGGGCAAGGAATACAAGAGCAAAAATAACAAGTGGTATACCTAAAAATCTTCTGTACAAAAAATGAAACCCTCAACAAAACAAAAAGCAACCTACTGTATGGGAGAATATATTTGCAAATGATATATCTGATAACAGCCTAATATCAGAAATATATAAAGAACTCATACAACTCAACACTAAAAAAGAAAACAATTGAGTTAAAAAATAGGGAGGTGAACTGAGTAGACATTTTTCCAAAGAAATACAGATGGCCAACAGACACATGAAAAGATGCTCAACCTCACTTATCATCATGGATGTTTATGAAACACTCATATGTGGCACTCTGCTATGGAAATGCAAATCAAAACCACAATGAGTTATCACCTCACACCAGTCAGAATAGCCACTATACAAAAGACAAGAAAGAACAACTGTTGGTGAGGATGTGGAGAAATGGGAACCCTTCTATACTGTTGGTGGGAATGTAAATTGGTGCAGCCACTATGGAAAGAAGTATGAAGGTTTCACAAAAAACTAAAAATAGAAATACCATACAACCAAGAAATTCCACTTTGGGGAATTTACCCAAAGAAAACAAAGTCACTAATTCAAAAAGCTATGTTCATTCCACCACAGCCAAAATTTGGAAGCAACACAAATGCCCATCAAAAGATGAATGGATAAAGAAGAGGTGGTACATATAAACAATGGAATACTATTCAGCCATTAAAAAAGAAATCCTGCCATTTGTTGCAACATGGATGGATCTGGGGGATGTTATACTCAGTGAGTAAGCCAGGCAGAGAAAGACAAATACCATTTGATTTCACTTATATGTGGAATCTAAAAAAATAAGCAATCAAAAAATAAAGAGACCCATAAATAGGACAAGTCTGTTGGTTACCATAGGTCATGGAGGCAGGAGGATGGGTGAAATAGTTGAAGGGAATAAGACATACAAACTGCAAATTGTAAAATAACTTAGTCATAGAAATGTATGTACAACATATAGAATGTAACACCAATAATATTATAATGTGTTGGTATGGTAACAGGGAGAACTACATTTAACATAGCAAGCATCTGTTAATGTATGTAATTGTTGAGTCACTATATAGTACATCTGAACCCCATGTAATATTGTATATCAACTTTATTCCAATAAAAAAAGAATTTTCTAAAAAAAGAAGAGAAATAGAGTTTGTACTAAGCAGAAAAATAGCCTGTCACTAATTTTATACCACAAACTTGGATTATATGGAAAAGTGTAATCATTCCCTGTTTTGTTATGGGGTGGTACTGCAACTTTATGAAAAATGATATAATTCTCAAAATGGGAGAAATTTAAAATGTTTTCCATAGTTCTGTTTGTTCTGTGATATTGAAAAATTCATTTCTTTATCAAAATGAAAATAAAAACTAACCATTGCACCATCAAAGTAGTTTCTGACCCTCCACCATATGTTTGTTTTTACCATAAAATGTATATGAGGTCACAGAGAAGATTTCAAAGATGGCACAGAAGTGGGAAAAATAAAGTATAAGCATACTGCTTTGCTATTTTATTCTTCAATGATAATAATCTTTAAAAATTCTTTACAAATACAAAGTGTTCAGCAAATTGTTTTCCTTATGGTTATATCCAGTTTGGATCCATTTCACTTTTAGTGGCTGAATAGTTATCCATTCTATAGATGTATCACTATTTAAGCAGCTGCCTATTGATGGTCAAAAGACATGTGCATTTTACATTCTGATTTATATTGTGAAGTTGTGCTCCAAAAAGATTACATTGATTTTGACTCCTAATAAAGTATAGAAGTGCATCTTTACCCACTTACTCATGAAAACTTAGTATTATTAAACTTTATTTCTTTTCTATTTAGCAGATAAAAGCTATCTTCATGTTGCATGTTTATTGTATTTCTTGAAGTATAAGTATGGCTTAACATCTTTACATACGTTTTTAAGACATCTGTTGTTTTCTACTAACTGCTTTTTCACATTGCTCTTTGGTTTTACTTTTCTTATAATTATAAAGAATGGAAATAGCCTTCTTCCATCCACAAGACACATTGAGTCTATGTTATGGAGGCATGACATTTAAAATCCTGACCCACTGAATTATGGAAGAGATACGTCCAAAGAGTAGGGGTAGGAAAATAAACCAGAATGATAATTTTTTTTAGAAATTCCGTTCTAGAATAGAGACTGTTTTGGGGTGGATTATAGGATTAAAATGAAACTAATAACAAGAAATGACTCCACATACTGATTATTTAATATTTCATACAGTTAAACTAAAATTCATTAGAGGAATGAAAGAAAATCTATAGTCAATGAACACTTCAGTCTTTTCACCCATATATTTATTTACATAGAAAATTTGGAGGGAGATTTTTGCTAGATTTTTTTTCTATTAGAGACAATATCTTGATCTATTCTGAACATTAGTATCTATACAATTTTCAGCCGATAGTCATGAAAACTAAAAATAAGTAATTATAGCTCACATTTCCATTGCAATCCTTCCAATAGTGGAAATATATCGATGTGGCTTTAAAAGAAAATAGTGTGGAGGTGGGGAAAAATATGGCAGAGTGGGAAGGCAAGGCAGAAAATTCCTCCCACATACACACCAAGGTAGCAACTACAGTGAATACAACTAAACCTGAAAACTACCTGAAGACTACAGAACAGACCACCTACACCTGAGGAGGAAGAGAAGAACACACAGAAAAAGGTAAAGTGGCAGAACCAGGTTGAGCAGGACCCAAGTTCTTCCCCCATTCCAACTCACAGACGGGAAGGAGTGAATGGAGCAGAGAGCGGATAGGCACTCAGGAACTCAGCACACCTGGACTTGGAGATCTGCTCTGTGATCACAAGTCCACACTGCATTAGGTTCTGGTGATTAGCAGGGCAGGACACCAGGAACAGTAAGAAGACTCTGGGAGGTTAAGATTCCATCTGCTTGTGGAGGACAGGCACAGTCCACCAGTCCCACTGGGACCCAAAACAGGCATCAGCTTGAAAGTCTTGCCAACAGTGCAAGGGGAGCCAGAGGAGTAAGGACTGGAAAGAGCATTCTTCCCAGGAAAAAGTGCAAGTGGATATACTTCCCCAGCCCTCCCTCAGCCCACAGGTGAGGCACTATTTGGAGCTCCAGATGCTCCATTCCCCTTTGCCAGCAGCTCAGCCCCAAAGGACTTCCAAGCACATCAACAGACTACTTGGCTCAGCAGTGTCAGATTTTGCTGCATGGCAAGCAGAGAGAGGCTCTCCCAGTTTTTCCCACCCTCTTTAAGCCCAACTTGGGAGGTGTCTACAGTAGCCAGCTCCAAGATCTCCTTCCTCTCCTCTGGCTGCCAGTCCCAGTGCTGTGTGTCCCACCTTGATCCAGAGCCATGTAACTGCCCTGCGCATCCTGTTAAACATGCAGCCTTGCCATCACTGCAGGACAGGAAGAGCACAGCCTCACCCACAACTATCCCAGCAGAAGTCAATGCTCTGAGCAAAGAAGAACAGCTAAGGCAAACTGCTGGTATTAGCAGATAGAGACCACTGCCAACTGGCAAAAAGAAAGGCATCCCTTCCCATTGCCCAAGAACAGCAACTGGGACTCTACAGCAAAGGAGAAGAAGGCACTGGAGAGTAAGGAGTCCTGAGATTCCAAGCACCACAGTACACCTTCTTCATGAAGCCATTACTCTCTAGAACAGGAAGCATAACAGATCCGTCTAATACAAAGGAAGAAACACAGAAACCCTGACAAAATGAGGAGACAGAGGAATACGTTCCATTCAAAAGAACAAGACAGGACACCAGAAAGAGGGCCAAATGAAAATGAGATCAACAATCTTCTTGATAATGATTTCAAAATAAGTCATAAATATGCTCACTGATCTGCAGAAAGTAGTGAAGATCTCAAGGAGGACTTCAACAAAGAGATACAAGAGCTAAAAAAGAGCCACTCAGAGCCGAAGAATACAGTAACTGAAATGAAATATACAATGGAAGGAATGAATAAAGATTGCTGCAAGTAGAGGAGATATTCAATGAGGTAGAAAATAGATAACAGGAATAAAACCAAGCTAAGGAAAAGAGAAAAAGGGATCTCCAGGAATGTAAGAACGGTAGGAGAGCTGAGTGACCAATCCAAACAAAACTATATTTACATTATAGGGGTACCAGAAGGAGAAGAGAGAGACAAAGGGATAGAAAGCCTCTTTGAGGAAATAAATGTTGAAAAATCCCCCAATCTGGGGAAGGAATTAGACACTAGGGTTGGGGAATCACAGGAAGCCCCAAACAAAAGGAACCGCAGGAATACAACACCAAGACATATAATAATTTAAATGACATAGATTAAGGAGAAGGAGAGAGTATTGAAAGTAGCCGGAGAGAGAAAAAGACTATTTATACAGGAAACCCTATCAAGCTATTAGCAGACTTCTCAGCAGAAACCTTACAATCCAGAAGGGAGTGGCATGAAATATTTAATGTACTGAAACAGAAGGACCTTCAACCACAAATCCTCTATGAATCAAGATTATCATTCAAATGTGAAGCAGAAATTATACAATTTCCACATAAATGGAGGCTCAAATAATTTATAATCACTAAGTCAGCATTATAGGATATATTAAAGGGACTAGCAATAAGACGGAAATGTTCCCAAGGCTAAATAGTTTTCACCAGTGAAAATAAACCCACAATAAACTTAGGTCAATTACTTACCAAGCACGTAAGAAATTAAAACAAACTAAAGTAGTAAAACAGAAAATAAAATCAATCAATGGATACACAAAAAGTACAGAATATGACAACTAATACATAAAATTTGGAGGAGGAAGAAGAAAAAAGTAATTTAGATATGTTTGAAATAGACCAATCATCAATTTAATATAGACTTATATAGTCAGGAAGGTATCCTTGACCTTATGGTAACCACAAATCTAAAGCTTATAATAGATACACAAAATATTAAGAAAGAGAAATCCAATCACAATACTAAAGAAAACGACCAAATAACAAGAGAAAAACAAAACAGAGGAAGAAAGAAAGACAGAGGAGATATTAAAAACAACCAAAATCAGTTAATAAAATGCCAATAAATGCATACCTATCTATAATTACCTTAAATTTAACTGGACTGAATGCACCAATCAAAAAACATAGGGTGGCAGAATGGACAAGAAAACAAGACACATCTATATGCTGCCTACAAGAAACTAATTTCAGACCCAAAGACATGCACAGACAAAAAGTGAATGGATGGAAAAACATGAAAGTAATAGGGAGAAAAAAGGAATAGAGGTACCTGTATCAGACAACAGATTTTGAAACAGAAAGTAATGAGAGACAAAGAAGGACATTACAAAATGATAAAGGCATCAGTCCAACAAGAGGATATAACCATTATAAATGTCTATGCACCCAACATAGGCACACATAAATATGCAAAACAAATACTAACAGAATTTAAGGGGAAAATAGATTGCAACATATTCATTTTAGGAGACTTAAACACACCACTCACATCAATAGATAGATCAACCAGACAGAAAATAAATGAGGAAACAGAGACACTGAACAATACATTAGAGAAAATGGACTTAACAGATATCAATAGAACATTCCACCCAAAATCAGCAGGGTGCACAATTTTCTCAAGTGTACATGAAACATTCCCAAGACTACATTACACACTAGGACACAAAAAGCGCCTCAACAAATTCAGAAAGATTGAAGTTGTATCAAGCAGCTTCTCAGACCACAATGGCATGAAACTAGAAATAAATTACACAAAGAAAACAAAACAGCCTACAAACACATGGAAGCTAAGCAAAAAGCTTCTTCTATGGATTAATGAAAAAATCAAAACAGAAATCAAGCAATACATGGAGATAAGTGAAAACAAAAATTCAACAGCCCAAATATGTGGATGCTGCAAAGGAGTTCTAAGAGGGAAGTATATAGCAATACAGACCTATCTCAATAAACAAGAACAATCTTAAATAAACAGTCAAAACACAACAATGAAAAAAACTAGAAAAAGAACAAATAAAACAAAAATTTATTACAATGAGGGACATAAGAGGAGAAATAAATAAAATAGAGAAGAATAAAATAATAGAAAAAATCAATGAAATCAAGAGTTGATTCTTTGAGAAAACAAAATAGATAAACCCCTAGCCAGACTTATCAAGAAAAAAGGTAAAGGACCCAAATAAACAAAATCAAAAATAAAGAAGGAATAGTCACAACTGATGCTACAGAAAATACAAAGAAATATTAGAGAATACTATGAAAAATGACATGCCAATATATTGGATAACCTAAAAGAAATGGAAAACTTCCTAGAAAAATACATTTCAAGATAGACACAAGAAGAAATAGAAATCCTGAACAGACCAATTACCAGCAATGAAATTGAAATGATAATCAAAAAATCCACAACAAACAATATGCCAGGACAACATGGCCTCATGACTGAATTCTACCAAACATTTAAAGAAGAGCTAAAACCTATCCTTCCAACTATTCCAAAAGTAGAAGAGGAGGGAACATTTCCAAACTCATTCTATGAGGCCAGCATCACTCTAATATCAGACAAAGACACCACAAAAAAAGGAAATTATGGACCAGTATTCTTGATGAACAAAGATGTAAAAATACTCAACAAAATTATAGCAAACTGAATTCAAGAATACATCAAAAGGATCATCCATCACAACCAAGTGCTATTTATTCCAGGGGTGCAAGGATGATATAATACTCATAAATCAATATCACACACCACATTAACAAAAAGGCTAAAATCTACGTGATCATCTCAATAGATGCTGAAAAAGCATTTGAGAAAATTCAACATCTATTCATAATACAAACTCTCAGCAAAATGGGTAGAGAGGGTATGTACCTCAACATAATGAAGGGCATATATGACAAACCCACAGTTAACATCATACTTCTGGCTAAAGCTGGAAGCTTTTCCTCTAAGATCAGGAACAAGACAAGGATGTCCACTCTCACCACTTTATTAAACATAGTACTGGAGGTCCTGGCCATGGCAATCAGAAAAAAACAAAGGGATAAAAGGCATCCAAAGTGGTAAGTAAGAAGTTTAACTGTCACTATTTGCAGATGACAGGCTATTATACATAGAAAATACTAAAGACTCCACCAAAAAACTATTAGAATTAGAACTAATAACTGAATTTAGCAAGGTTGCAGGATACAAAATTAATACACAGAAATGTGTTGCATTCCTATACACTAAAAATGAACTAACAGAAAGAGAAATCAAAGAAAAAACTACATTTACAACTTCATCAAAAAAAATAAAATACCTAGGAATAAACCTAACCAAGGAGGTGAAAGACATGTACTCTGAAAACTATAAGATACTCATGAGAGAAATTAAAGAAGACATGAATATATGGAAATTTATCCTGTGCTCATGGACAGGAAGAATTAATATTGTCAAAATGGCCATACTGCCCAAAGCAATTTACAGATTCAATGCAATCACAGGGAAAATACCAACAGTGTTTTTCAGTGAACTAGAACCTACAGTTCTAAAATTCATATGGAACCACAAAAGAACCTGAATAGCCAGAGCAATCCTGAGAAAAGAGAACAAAGCAGGAGGGAATTACATTACCTGACCTCAAGGTCTACTACAAAGCTACAGTAACCAAAACAGTATGGTACTAGCAGAAGAACAGACCCATAGATCAGTGGAATAGAACAAAGACCCCAGATATAAACCCAGCAATATATTGTCAATTAATATATGATGAAGAAGCCATGAATATACAGTGGAGAAAAGACAGTCTCTTCAAAAACTGGTGTTGGGTAAACTGAACAGCTATAGCCAAGAGAATGAAACTGGTTTACTGTCTAATTCCATATGCAAAAGTAAACTCAAAATGGATCAAAGACATGAATGTAGGATATGAAACCATAAAATTCTTAGAAGAAAACAGGCAAATATCTTTTGAACATAATCATAAGCAATTTCTTTCCTGTATACATTTCCTTAGGCATGGGAAACAAAATAAGAAATGAACAAGTGGAACTATATCAAACTAGAAACCTTCTGTACAGCAAAGGACACTATCAGCAGAACAAAAAGGCATCCTAAAGTATGGGAGAATATATATGTAAATGACACTTCTGATAAGGGGTTAACATCCAAAATACCTAAAGAATTCATATGCTTCAACACCCCCAAAAAAACTACAAAAAACTGGGCAGAGGACCTGAACAGACATTTCTCTAAGGAAGAAATACATATGGCCAACTGCACATGAAAAGATGGTCCATATGGCTAGTCAACAGAAAAATGCAAATCAAAACCATAATGAGAGATTCCCTCACACCAGTTAAAATTACCACTATCCAAAAGACAATAAATAAAAAGAGTTGTTGAGGATGTGGAGAAATGGTAACCCTCTTACACTATTGGTGGGCATGTACATTGGTGCAGCTACTGTGGAAAGCAATATGGAGGTTCCTCAAAAAAACTAAAAACAGAAATACCCTTTGACCTAGTAATTACAATTCTAGGAATTTGCCAGAAGAAAGTAAAATTCCTGATTTGAAAAGATATATGCACCCTATGTCTATCTCCATATTTACAATAGCCAAGTTATGAAAGTAACCTAAGTGTCCATCAATAGATGAATGGATAAAGAAGATGTGGTACTATACACAATGGAATATTATTCAGCCATAAAAGGAAAAGAAATCCTGCCATTTGCAAAAATATGGATGGACCTAGAGGTTATTATGATCAGTGAAATAAGCCACGTGGAGAAAGACAAATACCATATGATTTCACTTATTTGTAGAACATAAAAACAAAGCATAACAGAATGAACAAAACATCAGTAGACTCATAGACACTTATAAGTGACTAGTGGTTACCATGGGGAAGGGTAGTGTTGTGGTGGGTGGGTGGGTGGGGAGGGTAAGGGGGATAAAGGGGCACAAAATTTCTCATTCATATTATAGGTTGGCCATGGGGATAGTAGTACAGCATGGAAAATAGAGTCAGTGGTTCTGTAACATCTCTATGTTGACAGATAGTAACCACACTAGTGGGGGTGAGGATGTAATAATATGGATAACTGTTGAACCCCTGTGTTTATATTTGAAGCCAATATAAGATAGTATATCAATGATACTTCAATGAAAAATAAACTAAAAAGGAAAGAAGATACAGTGTGTCAAGCTCTAAAACTCAGATATCTTTTTGAAACATTAGTAGAAGCCGGTAAAGAATGCCATATGATTTAAGCTCAGAGAACCAGGAACCCAGTTACATGGAATTCTGAGGTATGATTATCCTCACCACTACCACCAACTCCACTGTCCCCTCAAAGCTAGCAAATTTGAGGGTAAACTCTAAGGGATTGCTCACCTAGGCATTTATTTGGATTACAGCTGTCCTTGAGACTGTCTTGGGTGAGTGATTGACCAGAAAATGTCACTGTATTTTCATACAGCTTCTTTTTTTTCTGGATGCCTTTAATATTTTATTGTTATAAGTAGTTTTAAGCATTTTGATTATGATGTGCCTTGGTTTACTTTTTATGCTTCCTGTACTTCATGTTTCTTATAATTTTCTTGTAGCTGTGAGTTTGTAGTTTTTATCCAATTTGTAAACCCTTTGGACATTATTTACTCAAAACCAATGCTCTGTCCATTTTAAATATTTTTCTCTGTGTGTTACTTATTGATAATTTATATTGCTCTGTGTTACAGTTTAATAATTTTTTTATCAATATCTAATCTGCATTTTATCCCCTCCAGTGTACTTTTCTTCTTAGACATTGCAGCTTTCACCTCAGATATTTTATTCTTCATGTTTAGAACTTCATTCTTGGTCTTTTTCACATCTCTGATGTCTCTAGTTAACTTTTTGAGTATATAGAATACAGATACAGTAACTTTTTTGATGTCTTTGTTAGTTCTAACATCTATGTCAGTTCTGGACTAGTTTCAAGGCTGATTTATCTTTTCATTATAGGTTGCATTTTCCTTCTTTGCATGTCTGGTAATCTTTTATTGGATAATAAACATTTGTAAATTTTATCTTATTGAGTGCTGAACAGTTTTGTAGTTTTCTATATTTTGTACTTTGAGCTGTGTTTCTAGGATGTAGTTTAGTTAGTTAAAAACATTTTTCTCCTTTCTGTCCTTCCTTTAATATTTGGTAGGAAAACAGAAGTGCTCAAAATAACAATTCATTATTTTATTTCTAAAAAGGAAAGCTAATTATTCTCCAATATTGATGGAATATCTTTCTGAGTACTCAGTTCTCACTCTATGCAGTGATCTCCACTCTAGAACTTTGTCCTGTGAACTTTAGCCATGCAGCTTTACTCACACTCTCAACACTGTCTCCAGGCTCCTAAATGCATAAAGTCCACAGGACCTGGAAATTCCTTACATCAGTAAGCTGGGGACAATCATAGGCCTTACCTCATTTGCTTACAATCTCTCATGGATCACTGTCTTTCACTATCTATTATCCAATGTCTTGCAATCTATTGCTCAATATATTTTGTTCAGTTTTGCATTGTTACAAGCCAAAGGAAAAATATGACCCCTGTCACTCCTTCTTTTCCAGGAGCAGAAGTACCTATATTCTTATATGTTCAATTGTCACTTAAGATAAGTACTTTGGAAAGATAAAGCTATTCCAACTCCTGATGAACTTGGGTGTAGCCCCTTGCTAAGGGATCAGACAGTCAAATTTCTAGATAATTTTGGAAGGCACTCAGATTATGAGGCTTCTTGTCATAGTACCTGAAAATTCCAAAAAAGTTAAATTAGGAAATTGAGGGGTGATTTCTTCAATCTAGAAACAAGCAAAAACCTACTTTCAGTATTATCTCAGTGTTTTAATATGTCCAATACATCTGTGGGCATTGGAACCTGTATAATACATGACATTTTGTAAAAGAATAGTTGTTTATTTTGGAAGCTTAGAATTGACTGAAATGGGAATTGACTGTCTGGTTAAAAAGGAATTCCAATATCTATTATGGAAACTGGCTTTTGTGGACTGGCTTGAACTTAGACTTTATGAATTTCGGAGACATTTCATTATTTTATTTTTAGAAGGAAAAACTTTATTAAGTCTCAAACAACCCACACGACTTTCAGACAAATATTATTTAGTTGATTCTTTCATTTAAACTGTGGATACAATATTTTCTAAATTATATGGCAAAAAATATAGAAAATGTATCAAAGTATTACCCTTTGTTTTAAATTCACCACTTCCATATTCATGTATCTGTATAGTTGCAATTATGCTGCACATACAACTTATATTTTACTACGACTTAATGATATCAATATGTTCCCATGTACTACATAGTATTCACAAATGTTATTTTTAGTGTATTTATGATATTCAATTAAATATATAATCTATAATGTAATTAATCATCTTTCATTTGAAAGTTGGATTTTTTCTTTCTCCTTTTGTTTTCATTATCATAAATAACACATTCATGAAAATTAATTATTATTCCTTTAGGAGAAATTCTCCCAAGAGAGATTACTGGGTCAAGGAATATTATACTTTTGATGGCTCTTAATACATATTTCCAAATTGCTTTCAAGAAATACTTTTCTAATTTACAATATCACCAGAAATGTACCAATTTTAAATTATCTTTGCCAGCATTTAGAACAAATAAGCAAACACAAAACACAGTTGCTCATTTCATGGGTTAGAAAAGATATTTTATTTTATTTTATTTTTTTATCTAAAGTATGACTGACTTATAGACTTATGAAAGTTTCACATGAACAACATTGTATTTTCACCATTCACCCATATTATCAAGTCCTCATCCCCCCCTCCATTGCAGTCACTGTCTATCAGTGTAGTAAGATGTTATAGTCATTAATTTTCTTCTCCATACTGTACTGCCTTACCAATGATCTACCTATATTGTGATTGTGAATTATATTGCCCCTTAATCCCTTTCTCCCTCTCCACACACCCTCACTAAACTCTTACCTTTGATAACCACTAGACCCTTCTTGGAGTCTGTGGGTCTGCTGCTATTTTGTTCCTTCAGTTTTGTTTCTATGCTCCACAAATGAGTAAAGTCATGTGGTACATGTCTTTCTCTGTCTGGCTTATTTCACTGAGCAGAATACCCTCTAGCTCCATCCATATTGTTGCAAATGGTAGGATTTTTCTTTTTATGGCTGAATAATATTCCATTGTGAATATGTACCAAATCTTCTTTATCCATACATCTATGATGGACACTTCAGTTCCTTCCAAATCTTGGCTACTGTAAATAGTGCAGCATTAACATAGGGGTGCATGTGTATTTCTGAATCTATGATCTTGTTTCTTTGGGTAAATCTCTGGGAGTGGAATTCCTGGTCAAATGGTATTTCTATTTTTAGTTTTTTGAGGAACCTCCATGTTGCTTTCCACAATGGTTGAACTAATTTACATTCCCACCAGCAGTGTAAGAGGGTTCCCCTTCTCTGCATCCTTGCCAATATTATATTTTGATTATATATTTAATTGTGTATTTATTGTTGCTTCTCTTTTGGATGTTGGCCATTACAACTGGTGTGAGGTGATATCTTATTGTAGTTTTAATTTGCATTTCTCTGATGATTAGCGATGTGGAGCATCTTTTCATGTGCCTGTTGGCCATCTAAATTCTTTAGAGAAGTGTCTGTTCAGATCCTCCACCTATTTTTTAATCAGGTTATTTCCTTTTTGGGTGTTGAGGCATGTGAATTCTTTATATATTTTGGATGTTATCTCCTTATCAGATAAGTCAGTTACAAATATATTCTTCCATATTGCAGGAAGACTTTTTGTTCTGCTGATGGTGTCCTTTGCTGTACAGAAGCTTTTTAGTTTGATGTAGTCAAATTTGATCATTTTTGCTTTAGTTTCCCTTGCCCAAGGAGATGTGTTCAGGAAAAAGTTGCTCATGTTTATATTCAAGAGATTTTTGCCTGTTTTCTTCTATGAGTTCTGTGGTTTCATGACTTATATTCAGGTGTTTAATCCACTTCAAGTTTACTTTTGTATATGGAGTTAGACAATAATCCAGTTTCATTCTCTCACATGTAGTTGTCGAGGTTTGCCAACACCAGTTGTTGAAGAGGCTGTCTTTCCCTATTGTATATTCATGGCTCCTTTATCATATATTAATTGACCATATATGTGTGCATTTATATCTGGGCTCTCTATTCTGTTCCATTGATCTATGGGTCTGGTCTTTTGCCAGTACCAAATTATTTTGATTAATGTGGTTTTATAGGAGAGCTTGAAGTTAGGGAGCATTGTCCCCCCAACTTTGTTCTTCCTTCTCAGGATTGCTTTGGCTATTTGGTTTCTTTTGTGGTTCCATAAGAATTTTAGAACTTTTGTTCTAGTTCATTGAAGAATGCTGATTTTATATTGATAGGTATGGCACTGAATTTGAAGATTGCTTTAGGCAGGATGGCCGTTTTGACAATATTAATTCTTCCTATCCATGAGCATGGGATGTTCTTTTTATTAGTGTTTTCTTTAATTTCTCTCATAGGTGTCTTATAGTTTTCAGAGTATAGGTCTTTTACCCCCTTGGTTAGGTTTATCCCTAGGTATTTTATTCTTTTTGATTCAATCATAAATGGAGTTGTTTTCCAGATTTCTCCTTCTGCTAATTCACTGTTAGTATATAAGAATGCAACAGATTTCTGTGTATTAATTTTGTATCCTGCAACTTTGAATTCAGTTATTATTTCTAAGAGTTTTTGGTGTTGTCCTTAGGGTTCTCTGCTTATAGTATCATGTCATCTGCAAACAGTGATACTTTAATTTCTTCCTTACCAATTTGGGCACTTTTATTTCTTTGTGTTGTCTGATTGCCATGGCTAGGAACCTCCAGTACTATGATGAATAAAAGTGGTGAAAATGGGCATCCCTGTCTTGTTCCAGATTTAGAGGAAAAGCTTTTCTCTGTTAAGTATGATGTTGACTGTGTGTTTGTCGTATATGGCCTTTATTATGTTGAGTTACATACCCTCTCCATCAGTTTTGTTGAGTTTTTATCATGAAAGGATAGTGAATTTTGTAAAATGTTTTTTCAGCATCTATTGAGATGATAATGTACTTTTGTCCTTCTTTTTGTTGATATCGTATATGGTGTTGATGGATTTTCGAATATTATACCATCCTTGCGTCCCTGGAATAAATCCCACTTGATCATGATGGATGATCTTTTTGATGTATTTCTTAATTCAATTTGCTAATATTTTGTTGAGTATATTTTGCATCTATGTTCATCAGGGGTATTGGTCTGTAATTTCCCTTTTTCGTGGTGTCTTTGCCTGGTTTTGGTGTTAGAGTGATGCTGGCCTGATAGAATGAGTTTGGAAGTATTCCCTCTTCTACTTTTGGCAAACTATGGAGTATGGATATTAGGTCTACTCTAAATTTTTTATTACAAATTCAATTTCATTGCTGGTAGTTTGTCTGTTCAGATTTTCTGTTTCTTCCTGGGTCAGTCTTGGAAAGTTGTATTTTTCTAGAAAGTTGTCCATTTCTTCTACGTTATCCAATTTGTTAGCATATAATTTTCCATAGCATTCTCTAATAATTATTTGTATTTCTGTGGTGTCCATAGTGATTTTTCCTTTCTCATTTCTAATTTTGTTTGTGTGTGTACACTTTTTTCTTGATAAGTCTGGCAAACTGTTTATCTATTTTGTATATTTTCATGAAGAACCAGCTCCTCATTTCACTGATTCTTTCTATTCTTTTATTCTTCTCAATTTTATTTATTTCTGCTCTGATCTTTATTAAGTCCCTCCTTCTGTTGACGTTGGGCCTCATTTGTTCTTCCTTTCTTAGTTTTATTAATTTTGAGTTTAGACTGTTCATTTGGGATTTTTTTCTTTCTTGAGGTAAGCCTGTATTGCAATACACTTTCCTCTTAGAACTGCCTTTGCTGCATTCTACAGGTTTTGGGGTGTTAAGTTGTTGCTTTCATTTGCATATATTACTCAGTCTCTGTTTTTATTTGGTCATTGATACATTGATTATTTAGGAGCCTGTTGTTAAGCCTCCATGTGTTTGTGGGCGTTTTTGTTTTCTTTGCATAATTTATTTCTAGTTTCATACCTTTGTAGTCTGAGAAGCTGGTTGGCACAATTTCAATCTTTCTGAATTACTCAGGCTCATTTTTGTGGCCTAGTATGTGATCTATTCTTGAAAATGTTCCATGTACACTTGAGAAGAATATGTATGCTGCTGCTTTTGGGTGGAGTGTTCTGTAGATGTCTGTTAGGTACATCTGTTCTAAAGTGTTGTTCAGTGCCTTTGTCTCTTTTCTTATTTTCTTTCTGGTTGATCTGTCCTTTGGTGTGAGTGGTGTGTTAAAGTCTCCTAAAATGAATGCATTGCATTCTATTTCCACCTTTAATTCTGTTAGTATTTGTTTCACATATTTAGGTGCTCCTATATGGGGTGCATAGATATTTATAATGGTTATATTCTCTTGTTGGACTGACCCCTTTATCATTATGTAATGTCCTTCTTTGTCTCTTTTTACTTGCTTTGTTTTGAGATCTATTTTTTCTGATGCAAGTACTGCAGCTACTGCTTTTTTCTCCCTATTACTTTCATGAAATATTATTTCTATCTCTTAACTTTTTATCTGTGTATTTCTTTGTGTTTTAAGTGAGTCTCTTGTAGACAGCATATAGATCAGTCTCTTTTTATCTATTCTATAACTCGATGTCTTTTGATTGGTGCATTCAGTTCATTTTCATTTAGGGTGATTATTGGGAGATATGTACTTATTGCCACTGCAGGCTTTAGATTTATGGTTATCAAAGGTTCAAGGGCAGTTTCCTTACTATAGCAGTCTATTTTAACTAAATTATTACTCTACTTCAAACACATTCTAAAGGTTCTTTTTTTCTCCCCTCTTCTTCTTCCTCTTCCACTCTTTATATATTAGGTGTCATATTCTGTACTCTTTGTGTATCCCTTGACTAACTTTGTGAGAAGATGATTTAAGTTGGTAATTGCTTAGTAATTAATTGATCTACTTCCTTTACTGTGGGATTTTCTCTGGTGACATATATTTAGCCTTAGGAGCAGTTCCATCTAAAGCAGACTCTTAGATACCCTGTAGAAATGGTTTGTTGGTTGTGAATTCCTCAACTTTTGTTTATCTGGAAATTGTTTAATCCCTGCTTCAAATTTAAATGATAATCTTGTTAAATATTCTTGGTTGGAGGCCCTTCTATATCATTGCATTAAATATATTATGCCTCACCTTTCTGGACTGTAAGGTTTCTGCTGAGAATTCTGATGATAGCCTGATAGAGTTACCCTTATAAGGGATCTTTTTTCTCTCTCTAGCTGCTTTTAAAAGTCTTTCTTTATTCTTGATCTTTGCCATTTTAATTATTATATAACTTGGTGCTGTCTTTCTAGGGTTCTGTGTGTTGGGAGATTTGTGCACTTCCATGACCTGAGAGATTATTTTGTTCCCCAGATTATGGAATTTTTCAGAAATTACTTCCTCAAAAAGACTTTTTATTCCTTTGTCTCTCTCTTCTTCTTCTTGAACTCATATAAGGTGAACATTAGTCCATTTGGTTTGGACACACATCTCTTTTATTATTCTTTCATTCCTAGAGATCTATTATTCTCTCTGTGCCTCTGCTTCTTTATTTTTCTGTTCTCTAATTTATATTTCATTTACCATCTCCTATATCTCATCTAATCTGTTTTTAAATTCCTCCAGTACATGTTTCATTTCAGATGCCATATTTTTCAAAATTTCTGTCTCTTTGTTGAAGTACTCCCTGATATCTTGAATATTTTTCTATAGCTCTGTGAGCATGTTTTTTATTTTTATTTTGAAATCTTTATCAAGAAGATTGATAATTTCAGTTTCACTGTGCTCTCTTTCTTATGGTTTTTCATGTAATTTAGTTTGGACCAAATTCCTTTGTGGCTTCGTTTTTTTAGTGTTTCCTATGGAATAACTTTGTGTAAGCAGTACCCTCTAGTGCCCAGAATCTCAATTTGCTGTGAGGGAGCCCCAGTTTTTGGCGAGCAGTGGTATTTTGTCTTCTGCCTTGTTTGTAGTGAGCTGTGTGGGCCACCAGGTGATTGCATAAGCAGGGAAAATAGTCTCTGGAGCCACCAAGCACCTGCAGCAATGGTGGGGCTCTCAGGTGACTAGAACTGGTGACTGCTAGGAGGAAAGAGCTTAGATAGGAGGGTATCCTGCTTTCCCAGCTGTAACACTTTCCTCCACTGCCAGGTCAAGTGGGCTATGCACAGAGGGAAGAGTGTTTTATGCCCCTGTAGCTGCCATGGGTGGGACCACCCTCTGGCAGGCCTGGTGCCATTGCATGATGGCTAGTGAATGGCTTCTGTGCCTGCTGGGAGTAAGGAGCTATAGGCTGTGTACTGCAGTGGGGGGCCTCAGGGCTGCATTGCCAGCCAGGGGTGATGGAGTGTCTGAAGCTCCTGAGAGTTCCCAACCTGCTGGGCTGAGCATGTCAGAAAGGTTTTGTCCACCTGCCCTTTCTCCTGAGCAAAGAGCTGTGTAATATTTGTCCCTGTAGCAGCCCTCTCACTGATGGGAAGTCCTTTAGACTGTGTACATTTCTTTTGTCCCAGGGGGCTAGTTATGCGCACCTGCTCTCCACAAGCAGCTGGAATCTCAGTATTTCTGAATATTCTGCCTGTCTTTGCTTTCCAACCCCACTAATCTCCAAATCACCATGTAATGTGGGTTCGTGCTTCCACAGCCAATCTCCAGGGCTGGGTGTTCAGCAGTCCAGGGCTTCTATTCCCTCCCTGCTTCATTCCTCTTCCTCCTGCCTGTGGGCTTGGGTGGGTGGAGGGCTTGTGTCCCGTTGGATTGTGGCTTTGCCACTTTACTCTTTTCTGTGAGGTCTTCTCTTCTTTCCCAGAGGTAGGCAGTCTGTTCTGCAGTCTTCAGGTCATTTTTTTCAGGATTAGTTGTCTTTGCTGTACTTTCATGTTTTATGCAATTTTTGTTTACAGAGTTTGAACACTGTTTCATATCTGTTCCCAAAATTTATTTTCTCTTCTGTGATGCATGTGTTAATGTCTTCTGGTTACACAAACACTTTTACAATATAATACAGTCCTGAATTGGTGGCTTATTGCACTCTGTTTTGTGATTCTTGATATGAAATAAAACTTATTGGTATTGCTACTTGTTTTTATTGCATAGTAGCTGTATATTTATTCTAGAAAATTTTGAATCTGTAGGAAAATAACAAAGAATTTTTGAAAAAGCTTATCTACAATCCAATAGCATTTCTTGTATACTTTCTCCTAGTGTTTGAGCAATGTGAATTTGAAAAACAAAATATTACATTTAATACAGCTTCTTTGATGTCATCTTCATTTAACCTTACATTAATATTCTTTGATAACCTAATTTTAACAGCTACATTCCATCATATGGCTATATCATAATTTATTACACCACTTTATTGTGGCTGGACAGTTAATTTATTTGCAAAAAAATACTGTTATAAATGTCCTTGTATATATTATTTGGAGAGCACAACAGACATATCCTTTAGAATAAATTATGAAAAGTGGAATTACAGATGCACATTGCCAAACTATTTTCTGGAAAGCTCTCGTGAACTCGAACACCCACCACAACAAATCTGCTTCACTGGATTATTTCCAAATACTGGGCATTTTTTGATGTTTGCCAAATTTATAGACAAATGTATTGTCTCACTTTATTTTAAATGACTTTGATCATTTATAATGTTTAATATTTAAAAACTAAATGTATTGGCCACTTGTATAATTGACTTTAAAAAAGATTCATTTAGGGTACATTGGAGAGATGAGAACAAAAATCTATCAGGCTGTTCTGAAATTCAAATCAATTAGAGGACCACTTATGTGGCTATTGAGTCTATTGAGTGATAATATTGTAATAATCCTAGAGAGAAAAGATGAGGGCTTTAAATATGACTTTGGTCATGTAAATAGCATAACAGAAGTTTGGAGAGATGTTTTAGAAATAAAAATAAGAAGAGTCAATCGTGGATGAGATGTGGGAGAGAGAATGAACCAACAAAGATGACAAGTTCCTGCCTAGGAGACCAGAGAGATTAGGATGTCATGAAATGTGATAAGCATTAGGTGAAGAGCATGTTTAAGGAAAAAATTATGAATATGATGTTCAACATGAGTTATTGATATTTAAAGTACCATTATAAACAATCAGAGAAGATGATTTAGGAGAAAGCAGAGTTCCTATATCTTAGTTCCCATATATCAGTGTAACAGAAAAAATATGTTCGCAAACAAACATCTGTATATATAAGAACTCAGTAAACAATAAAAGCAGCATTTCAAGTAATTAAAAATGAGGTAGACCAGCCAATAAGTGTTGCTTGGAGCTCTTCCTATCTGTTTAGAAATAAAAGTAAAGTTAGACCATCTGCCTCACACCTTAAACCAAAATAAATTCCAGATGGATTGAAGATTTAAATGTAAAACACAAAACATTAATCATATCAAAAGAAACTCATCATGTGTTTTAATATCAGGGTAATGAAGGACTTTGCAATTTTGATACAGAACAAAGAACCACAGGACAACAAATTAACCAGTTTGACTACATAAAAACTTAAAAATTACAAATGGTAAAAATAAAGGGCAAGTACACATTGACAGCATATATATCAGACAATGGATAATGTAGATAATATATGAAGAAGTCTTGATAACAACAAATTAAGAAATAACCCATTAGAAATAAAAATAGAGCAATACACATACAAAATTATTTAAGATCACTAGTAATCAGGAAAATTCAAATTAAAAATAAAATTAAATGGAAAAAAATGAAAATAAAGCATCAGAGATTTGCTGATTTTCTTTCATTACATTGGAAAAAGTTTAAAAGATTGATAATATCAACTTTGATGAGAATAGTGGCAAACAGGTCTTCTCAAAGAGGATTACTAGGAGTATAAATTCAAAAAGTAAAAAGCAGTTGACAATGTCTATTAAAATCCTTGTATGTACTTTAGATAAAGCAGCTGTAGTCCTGGAATTATATTTCACAGAGAAGCATGTAAATGTACATAATATATAACAAATTATTGTAGTGATATTTATAATAGATTAAAAAATTAAAAATAGGATAAAAGTCCATCAATGGGAAAACTGTTAAGTACATTATGGTACATTTAAGCTATGAAATATTATTCAGTTTATGAAAAATTTCTATGATCTATCATGTTAAAAAATCGAGTCACAGAAAAATCCATATAGTATGACCCCATTTATGTGTATATATATTCATGTGTGTATGCATGCATTTGTGTACATGTGCATATGCACTAGCTGCCTTAAAAATCTCCTAAGCTTCACATGCACTGTTTTGATTTCTTAGGGCAACTCATTTTTCAACAAATCTTTAACCTGAACACTTTTTAGTGCATTTGCAGGTAAATAATCCCTAAGGCAAATTGAGAGTTTGGGTTGAAGGTAGAGTTTTTGTATTGCATTGTTAGGAACAGAAGTCTTGTGTACAGTGTCATGAAAGAATTTAGCATAGAAGAACAGATTACAGGTAGGAGGAGAAGGAGATAAATGACAGAGGTTAATCCTAGAAAACACAAAAGTTTAGCCTTGGAAAGAAGGAAGGTTACACTTTTTTTTTTTGCAGGAGAAAGACAGAATGAAAAACTTAGAACAAATGGTCAAAATTTCTCCATGATTTATATACTAACATATAGTTAAAATGTGTTGAAAGTACTGGCATGTCTATAGATGTAAGCATATTTGTTAAATGAAGGAAGGAACACAGACTCTTTTAAGCTTATTTGATAAATTTCTGAATGACATGTGCACATACTCCACTGACATTATAAAGAAATTCTAGATCCAGAAACTGAAACAAGTCTTGAATAATTTAATTCCCTCCTCAGCTTTTACAACTTAATTTATGTTCTTCATTGCCACTGTATGGAGATTAACACTATCCAACCATAAATGTTTTTATGGGACTGATGGTGGGTGTTGGTTTGATGAAACCATCAGGAAGTAATTGGATGAAAAGCACCTTTGCTAGACCTATTCTGATTCTGGCATTTCTGCAATGGACATGGAATGAAAGTAAGAAGATTGGAGACTAAGGAGATGTATGTTGTACTTTACTGGTGGTAATCTTATTAACCATGTGTGTAGCTAAGGATTTAGTAGTTGAAAAGAGACTAGCTCATTCTTCTCTTGACAGACTCACCATTTTGTGTTTTGGCCACACTCTTGTCTCCTCTCTGGCCTTTCCCCTCTTTCCTGTGCAATCATGTACCTTTTCATCAATGGGATTGGTATTTTTATGCTATTAAGCAAAGTGAGTTATTGTAAATATCCACCCACGTTCTGCATATCAAAACCTTTTTATTACCATAGGTCAAGGGAAACAAATGAAGCCAGAAAAATGACCAGAGAGATCAGTGAGGAGTTTTTGTCCCTGACTGTATATGAAGGAAAGGAACGAAGGTGTCTGTTCCAAATAAACAGATGACCATGTAACAGTCCCTTCAGCTCATTCACATTATGTATTTCAGGTATACACACACGCATTTGAAAACATATAAAAGAGTGAGAGGAGGATTAAAGATGGTGGCGTGAGAGGTGAGACATAGGCTTCCTCCTAAAACTGCATACAATACAAAAATATAATTAATACAACTAATCCTGAAATAGCAACAGAAAGGACAAATGTGCCAGATTGCATACACCTGGAGAAAAGAGCAGACCTCACAGAACAGGGGAAGGTACCAAAGCTGTGGCCTGGTAGGACCCAAGCCCTTCCCCCACCCCAGCTCACCAGTGGGAGGAGGAGAAGCAAAGCAGGGAGGGAGTGGAGGCCTGAGACTGCAGAATACCTAACTCCAGAGATCTGATCTGTGAACACAAACCTACAATACATGGTGCTTGCATGATACTCTCCTGAATACGGAGTTGGAAAGCTAAGACAGGCAGAATTCCTGGAGAGACTGAGATTCCAGCTGCTTGTGGAAAGCATGGATCCATATCCAGCTGCTGTGGGACAAAAGAAAGGTGGGCAGTCTGAGAGACTCCCTAACAAGGAAGCCCTTAGCAAGAGGGCTGCTAAAGGGGCAAGGATTGCACAGAGCTTACTGGTCAGTAGAGAAGACAGGTAGACAAAATTGTCTGGGTGTACTTTGCTCAGCAGGTTGGGAGCTTTGCCATATAGACTCTCATATATAGGGAGGAAAAAGAAATCTTCCTCCTTAGACAATCTTGTGGTGCTCCAGCTTCATAGCTGGCTACACAGCTCCAAGGACTCCTCTGTGATACGCAGCCTATGGCACCTTTCTCCCGGCCAGCCCCACCTGGCTCGCAAACCGGCAAACCCTACCCTGGCGTTAGCCTAGCCAGAGGGAAGATCTGTCTACAGCAACTACAAACACAAAGCATAGAGGCTTATACCTGTGTGCTCAGCCTGCTGATTCAGGCAGTAGAGATAGGCATAGCAGCCAGGTAGCAGGAAACAGCTGTTTCCTCCCCACAGGAAACAATACCACTCCCATGTGACCCCCAACATTGCTTCAGGGCCAGAGCAGCTCCAGAGAGTAGAGCTTCTGGGCACTAGAGGGCGCCATGTACAAACACAAAATGCCAAAGGAATCTGGTTCACAATAAAATTATTAATACCACTCCTGAGAAAGATTTAAATGACATCGACCTCATGAATCTCCCTGAAAGGGAGTTCAAAATAAAAATCATTAACTTGCTCATGGAGGTACGGAATGATATTCAAGAACTCAGGAATGAATTCCTATCAGAGACCCAATCATTTAAAAGCACAATGGAGGGTATTAAAAGCAAACTGGATACGGTATAGGAGACAATAAACAAAACAGAAACTAGACAATAGGAATACAAAGAAACTGAGGCACAGAGAGAAAAAAAAAGATCTTTAAAAATGAAAGAATATTGAGAGAACTGTGTGACCAATCCAAACAGAATAATATTCACATTATAGGGGTACCAGAAGAATAAGAGAGAGAAAAGGGAATAGAAAGTGTCTTTGAGGAGGTAATAGCTGAAAAGTTCCCCAATCCGGGGAATAAGATAATCTCTCAGGCCTTGGAGATGCACAGATCTCCCAACACAAGGGACCCAAGGAACACAACACAAAGACATATAGTAATTAAAATGGCAAAGATCAAAGATAAGGACAGAATATTAAAAGCAGCCAGAGAGAGAAGCAAGATCACATACAAAGGAAAACCAGCAGGCTATCATCAGACTTCTCAACAGAAACCTTACAGGCCAGAAGGAGGTGGTATGATGTATTTAATGCAATGAAGCAGAAGGGCCTTGAACCAAGAATACTTTATCCCGCAAGATTATCATTTAGGTTTGAAGGAGGGATTAAACAATTCCCAGATAAGCAAAAGCAGAGAGAATTTACCTCCCACAAACCATCTCTACAGTGTATTTTGGAGGGATTGCTATAGAAGGAAGTGTCCCTAAGGCTTAATAGCTGTCACCAGAGATAATAAAACTACAGTAAAGAAAGTAGAACAGCTAATTACTAAGCAAATGTAAAAATTAAAGTAACTATCTTCAAAGTCAATCAAGGGATAGACAAAGAATACATAATGTGATACTTAATAGATAAAGAATGGAGGAGGAAGAAAAAAAACTTTTATGTTGTGTTTGTAAGAGCATCTAAAGTGAGTAAAGTTAGACTCTTAGATAGTAAGGAAGTTAACCTTGAACCTTTGGTAACCACGAATCTAATGCCTGCAATGCCAATAAGTACATACCTATCGATAATCACCCTAAATGTAAATGGACTGAATGCACCAATCAAAAGACATAGAGTGGACATAAACATGAGTGACTTCTTCATGAACATATCCCCCCGGGCAAGGGAAGCAAAAGCAAAAATGAACAAATGGGACTATATCAAGTTGAAAAGCTTCTGTACAGCAAAGGACACCATCAGTAGAACAAACAGACATCCTACAATATGGGAAAATATATTCATAAATGATGTATCTGATAAGGGGTTGACATCCAAAATATACAAAGAACTCACGCACCTTAACAAACAAAAAGCAAATAACCCA